>JAYESA010000019.1:12498647-12838647 GCA_036927795.1 Iris macrosiphon | reverse complement strand
AGTCAGTGACCTCCTGTCACAAGGACCCTCAGTCTTGACAGTGGTATCAGGTTTCCAACACAATCAGGAAGTAGGCAAGTATACCTTGCCAAGTTACTGTCTAAATTCAAATACTGTTATATGCTATGTTTTTTCTGAATTCCATATAACTGTGAGTACCTGAGATTGCCTCAGATACAGTCAACAGATACGTTGACTTGTAGCTTAATTAACTTAGTCTTTTCAGACCACCAACATTTGTGAGGGTATCCTAATATCCTCCTAGACCCTATCATGGGAACACACAACATGGTTGTAATACATATTGGGATGCGAGCTGCGTATTTGATTAGCTACCAGTACGTGTGACACACATCACGGCTTAGTATAATATCAGGAAAACTCAGGAAAAGTACAACTTGGCATTTAGTTACATTGGACGGGAAAGATAACTAGTAGACGTATGGGACACCCCCCTCCATGAGTCTTTATCCTTCATACCATGCTCCTCGGAGATGGTCGATTGCAGAGCTACCCGTGTGTCCGGGGGCATATGACACATATACTAGCCAGTCAACACGATTGGTGAATTAAGTCAGCATATGTCAAGCCTACACATTCCCATGCGTACTACGAGGTCTTTACTTGCATTTCACTTAGATGGTTAGCACCCTGTATTTATTTATTTATTCAGTATTTACATACCTGACATGTTATTTTCCTGTATCTTATTATATCCCACTGAGGACCTGGTTCCCTTCCAGATTTAGACGAGACCTTCTATCCCACGGTGTATGGCCCAGGATAGGAGACCAGGTATGCTACCGAGGAAGAATTGGAAGAGACACCATCAGAATCTACCTGATTCTAGGAGTTGCTCTCTTGGCGATGGATATATTTTGCTAGATAGACGATACTCAGTCTATCCTGTTTTCTGCATTATTATTATATTTTGTAGTGGGTTTGTTCCCACAAGATGTGTATTATGACATTTTCAGACTCAGCATTATATATATTCAGCACTATTTCCTGACATTTTATGTGGATGAGATAGACTTGCCTGTATTAGACTTGTAGTATTTTAGGACAGCGTAGCACGTTTCTTTGGGTCCATAAAAATGGATTAAACCCTTAGTGACGTGTCAGCTGGCTAATGCCACCTAGTTCCTTACATTTTGGGACTGGGGCGTGACACAATGTAATAGTATAAGCTACTATTATGCTACTAATCAGCAGTTGCTTCGTTATTTTTTAGGACATATAATGATGAGTTGAGGTCGGTTAGACCCTACATAACAGACGGAGAAGTAGAACAAGAAATGAGATATCATTTTTTTCTTGGTTGAGCGCATATGTAAGGAGCTTGGTAATTATTTTTTCTTTCTGCACATGCACAATAAATAACTTACTATCGCTACTTTGGTATTTAGGTCGATCGTCTAATATAACCCGAGACTGAATCTATTAGAACTCTAGCCAATGGACCAATTACTGTCGTTAAAATATGGCCAAATTTCTGTGTGAATGGATTTAGGTTCAAGTCAATAAATGCTCCTATCAGAGACAGCTTTTTGGATCTTGATTCCACGAAAAATAGTTGTTTATGTATCAAATCTTCGAACTACAAAGACGTCGATCCAGACAATAATTTCTTTGGCATCTTACGAGAGATTGTGGAGCTGACATATAATTATGGCACAGAACCTGCTAATATCGTGCTATTCAAGTGTGAATGATTCGATCTGATTCAAGATCTAGGTTAAAAAATTGACAAGCATGACCTTGTGGATATAAACTACAAGCATAGATATCAAGGCTACGAACCATTTGTCCTATCAAGTCAGGCTCAGCTTGTGTACTTCATAACTTATCATAAACGGAAGACAGCGAGGTTCGATTGGTGGGCAGAATACAAGACTAAAGCTAGAAATACCTTTGACATTGACGAAATAGCTTATCAGGAGGACGAGCTACTTCTTGTAACAAATATTGTAGATGTGGACTCAACGGAAGTTACTCATTACACGAGTAATAATGTAGAAGATATAAAATTATTCGAAGAGGAAGACGAAGATGAAGACGAAGTAGATAAAAGTGAAGACGAGGAGGAAGAGGAAGAGGAGGACGAGGAAGGCGAACAAGATGAATTTTTTGAAGATGATTAAAAATAAAATATTTTGCCTATAGAATGTACTATATTTTGACTGTAGAATGTACCATTTTGACGAATATATGTATTATATTTTGACTGTAAAATATACTATCCATTTAGACTTGTGATACCACTAGTTATTTACTGTACAATTCTATGAATGCTGTGAGATATGCATAATATTTTGACTGTAGAATATACTATATATTTGTGTATTTCTTTATTCATCATATATTGTTATCAGGTATGACAGGACGACGCGGAGGGTTCGGCAGGTCCCGAGGTAGACAGAGTGCTCCTCCGGTACAGCCTATTGTTGGTTCTGGATCCTCGTCTCCTAGTACTCAAGTATATCGACCAGTCACATCTCCGACTGCGATGACGTTACGTGGCATCACTCCTGGGACGAGTAGTTCCAGGCCTGATAGTACTCCCTCGTCCAACGTTCCTCCTGCTGACGGAACCATGGAGACAGATGAGCATATGGAGGAGGTTGTGCCGACGTTGTCCCAGCATCAGCTAGATCCTCCATGCGCACATACGGTGGAGACGAGGACAGAGATTTGGGCCGACGGTACAAAGTAAGTCAATTAGATGGTTAGCATCATATATATCGTATTTTTTTTATTCATCATATATTGACTTTTTCGATCAAAATAATTATCTCTGTATAGATATCGTCCATCGTCGGTTCAGAGACGCCTGGGCCTCTTTCTGAGAAACAACTAGGGTGGCCCTTGGATCAACTACTCTGAAGCTCCGGAGGAGAGGAAGGTATTCTGGTTTGCGCACTTCAAGGTAAAAGTATATTATATAAATCCTCTAATTTGTGCATATTATATAACTTACTAAATTATTTACTTTTGCAAACGTATTTCTATCCTCCGTACCGGGCCGAGTTGATCGAGCGGATGTTTCTTGCCGTTGCCGCCAAGCTTATCCGTGATGCTCTGGATGACCAGAAGGCTCGTGATCGCGTTGGAAAACCGATCCAAGGTTGGATCACGCCTGAGCAGTGGACTGCGATGAGGACTAGATTCGACGATCCAAGATATAAGGAAAGGTCTGAGAAGGCCAATGCGGCTAGGCGGAATGCTGCAAAGTGGTGGGGTGGCTCGATTCCGATGACGAAACATTTTTCTCGTTTGGTATATTTTTTATTTCAGATATATTATTTTAATGTAAGTACGATAAAATGGTAGTAGAAAAAAATGTTTAATTTTAGTACTAAATAATATATTTTTAACAGGTACAGAGGGGTGAGGATGCAAACATGGTGACCGTCTTCCTGGCCACCCAACGAAAGGACAAAAATCTCATTGATGAGAGGGCCTCGCAGACCTATGTAAGTATTACTTTACTTTGTGTTAATTTTAATATAACTTAGGCAATTATCGAGTATCCAAACTTTTCTAGGCCGAGTATCTTAGGCTGCGTGAGCAGGCGACTGCTAGTGCACCTACAGCTAGAGAGGCTGGTACTTTCTCGCAGCCCTCTCCAGCTCCGTCCGCAGACGAGCTGTGAGTGACCGCCGTTGGTGGTCTCCAAAGGGGTACGTACTACGGTACGGAATCCTATGGAGCCCTTGTTGCGACGCAGTCATCTAGGGCCTCCCCGACAAGTTCGCATTCCCCACAGCCCTCGTAGTCGTCGACCCGAGTCCAGGAGGCCGTTGACCGTCAGATTGCGTCTTTCCGTAATGAGTTGCTGTGAAGGATGGAGGAGCAGCCCCGGTCCCAGCAGCAGGCGGACAATGCGACGCTCATCGCACGATTTGATATGCTCGAGCGCAGCATCATGGAGCTCCAGGATTTGACAGCTGATCTTAGAGCCTCGACAGAGCGCAGCGTGACGGAGCTACAGTCATCACAGCTATCAATGGGCGAGAGGCTGACGATGAAGCAGGATTCAATGGTTCATAGCAGTATGAGGCTGTTATCTACCATGGATTCATACAATCAGTGACTCACAGAGTTGGAGCGGATACGTTCTCCTGGTGCGCCTATATCGACATAGACTCCACCGACGTCACTGCCTTCTCCATCGACATCGGTGTCGATTTCACGGGAGCAGTATGATCTATTCTTATCCTTCATGCGCGTCGGTGGTCATCCTCCTGCAGATCCGCAGTAGTCATAGTTAGGACCGTTTTATTATTGATTGTTTGTGCTTCAGATATTATTTCTTGTATTATTTAGGATGAGGATTTTAATTACTGTATTCTTTGTATTCTTTAGGACGAGACTCAGTTGTATGGATATTTGCTGTATTCTTTACGACGATATTTTCTTCTGATTCGGTTTGTAATTTCAATATTTTATTTTCGTCAAATTTTATTATATTATTCATATTAAATATATATTAATTTACCGGTGTTGAGTGTTCAACCCAAGGGGGTCGATGAACCCAGTAAATTCAACGGAGGGTTGCTCTGGATCTATTTGTACAAATTATGAATTAATAAACTGCAGGAAGAATAGTTTGAAAATAATTCAGTATTCTTTTTTTTACTGTATCTTTAGCGACGTTTTTAGTGACGTTTAGCGACGTTCAGTCACGTCGATAAATACGTCGCTAAGTACGTCGCTAAACAAAGTCGTTGTCGGTCGCAAATTGCTGACATGACAGTATTGCCAGGTCATAGTAACGTCGCTATAAACGTCACTACCTACGTCGCTAATTTGCGACATATAGCGACAAATATACACGTCGCTAATTTAGCAACGTTGCGTCGCTAAATGTCGCTAATCTAGCGACGCATTTACATCGCTAGAAAATGTCGACATAGCGACGTTTGGTGATTTTTTTCTGTCAGCGACTAGTTTAAAGGCAACTTTAGTAAAACGTCGCTAATTACGTTGCTAAAATTATTTAGCGACATTTTTTGATCATTTAGCGACGTTTCTTTACGTCGCTAATTTGACTTATTCTGGTAGTAATCTAATCCATAGTACATGCAAAATCAATGAGTCAATACTTAGTTGGTCGATCGTGGATGTATAATCGGCGACATGAGAGTATGATTGGTTTGACAGATGATTTTATGGCAGGTATTAAGAAATTTCTCAAATACGCCAGTAGTCAACATTATTTTATAGATGAGAGGCTCATCAAGTATCCTTGTGTCAAATGTCATAATATACCATTCAAAGAGGTGGATCTCGTGAGGGAGCATCTCTACAAGAAGGGTTTCGTACCGAACTACAAGGAGTGGACAGCTCAAGGAGAACCTTTATTTTCGTAATATCATCATTCCTCCTTCAATACGGAGGTAGAAGAGTCCACTCTCGGAGATAACTTTGAATATCGATGCGAAACCTGGCACGTGAGTTGGTATTTGATGCAGCCGGTCTAAGTTTTGATCCGGAGGATCCTAATCCTGATGGAAAAAAATTCTATGCTATGTTCAAGAATGTCGATACTCCGTTATACCCAGATTATGATTCTCATTATGTCATGTCGGTGATGATGTGGCTGTTGAACCTAAAGTCTTATTTTAACTTGCCGCAGGAATGCTACGATCGAATAATTCAGTTTGTTAGAGAGTTGTTGCCAAAAGGATCGAAGGAGTTGCCTGATAACTTCTATAAGTCGAAGATGATGATACAGAAACTCAGATTAGGCTACGAAAAGATAGATTATTGTCGAAATGGTTGTATGTTATACTACAAGGAGAACAATGATAAAGATAAATGTATTTTCTGTCATGAGGAATGGTACAAGCCAGTTCGGGGCAAAGAAAAGTCAATTGTCCGAGCAAGATTACGTTCCTACAAGTACATGCAGTTTTTGCCGATCACAAAGAGGCTGTAGAGGATGTATATGTCCATAAATACAGTACAACACATGACATGGTATAGCAAGGAACGAAAGATTGATGAAGGCAAATTATCTTATCCTTCCGATGGAGAGGCATTGAAGCATTTTGAGTTGTGTCATCCTGAATTTGCTGCGGAGCCCAGGAATGTACGGTTTGGTTTATGGTCTGATGGATTCACTCATTTCGGACAGTCAGGATCTCAATACTCTTGTTAGCCGGTGATTTTAACTCCTTATAATCTACCACCGCGGATGTGCATGAAGACTCCTTACATGTTCTTGACACTTATCATACCCGGTCCAAAAAATCCAAAGAAGAACATCGATATCTACTTGCAGCCGTTGGTGGATGAGTTGAAACAATTATGACAATTTGGCATTCGGACATATGAAATATCGAAGGAGCAGAACTTTAAGATAAGAGCGTCTCTCATATGGACCATAAACGATTTTCCAGCATAGGGAATTGTCACGACCCACCCCCGAAAATCGGGCATGAGCCGTGGGTACGTCCAGCCTACGCCGCAGAATCGGCGGTAGAACGCTGTAAAGGTCCGTTCTAGGTCAACCAACTATCTAGATAACTCACAGAAAAATCCGGCATGACCTCTCCAAAAGGAGGGCAAAACCACGCAATATATATATGTGAATAAAATCCTCTCCAACAGGAGGGCAACCACGCAATATATATATGACAATAATCTCAATCACAAAACTAGAGGAAGAATATAAGCACAATATGATATAAACCAGAAACAGAACCAAGAGAGCAAGGCAATCCAAAATAATACAGTCCAAGTCTAAAAGCTACAACATCTCACAGAAGCACAAAAGAATAAGTACAGTCATCCAAAATACAAACCACTGGAAAATCCAGGAAACCCACCTAGCTAACTAGGGTGCTATAGGCGTCTCCTCGGCGCACTCCTCCTCGATCACGGGGTCACAACAGTCGTCAATACCAGGCCCGTAGAACGTAGGGCAATAGTCCTCAGGATCCTCTGGAAAAAATATGCCCAGTCAGGACTGGAGCGAAGTACATAACTCTGAAAGCAACTCCAAATGCATGGTAAGGTGTATATGACGAGCAATAGAAAAGTAATCAAGATGCACAGGAAATAAATATATGCTGGAGCACAATAAGTAGCTGCAATGTAAACTGGAGAACAATACAAGTAGTGGAAAAGTAACTGCAGGTGAGAAACATGAATACTAGCTAAGTGCCTTGAGCACAAGTTCGTTATATGATCGGCTTAGGTTGCACATGAAGAACACTACGATAACTCCGTTATGCGTGAGTTGCATAACCGACATACACATGAATACTGTTTGGCTTTGATCATATAACCAACTCACTACTCCCCTCCCCCACTAATACCATTGGATCCAACCACAACACGCTACGTACATGATAATAGCTCGCGCACACGAAGGCAAGAGCACAAGAAGCACATGATAGCACATGATAATCAATACCCGAAGCACATGATGAAATACACGTGATAGAGTACCCGCTGAATACGGTAAGGGGGATAACACCTCATGACGGGATCCACTAGTACCAGCTCGTGTAATAAAGTGTCAAAATCAAGTATTACAGTTCTAGAACAGGTGATATAAACGCTATCATGAAATGGAAACTATCAGAGGTAGGTACTCGCCTGATGTCCTGAGCAACTGATGATGATCGAGGTCCGGACCGGTGACGCAAGGACCTAATACGAAAAGCAAGGATTAAACAGGGTTCTAAGCATTTAAACTGATATAAAATAATTAAAAACAGGCTTCTAGGGCTATTCTAGGTCGAACGGGTCAAACCGGTGAAAATCGGATCAAAAAGTCAACCCGGGGTCCAAAAAGTCAACTCTAGGTCAAAACTAGGTCAAACGTTGACTTTTACGGTCAACGGGGACAATTATGGTCAAAGCTAGGTCAAACTAGGGTGCCCCTGAAATTCTAGGTCAAACCGAGCTCATTAAGCTACTAAACTCACAAACTCGCCTAATCGAGATACCGGGATACCCTCGGTATCCGATACCTCGCCCTAGGCCACGCACTCCGCCTAAACCCGCTAAAATCTATGCTAGTACGCGTAATTATATATATATAAACATATAAAAATCACTCCCAAGCATTTCCTAGGCTAATGCTCAAATACCCCGCTCGAAACTCAATACCTTGAATATCTCAAGGTATTGAGATACCGCTCTCGAACCCCTCTAACTAGCCATCTAACTAATAATTATATACCTAGTTATTAATCTAGGCTAGAAAATATATATATCTATCACATTTATATATATCTAAGTATCTATATACATATATATATAGATATCCACACACATATGCATATACCCATATACCTTACCTATACATAAATATATATTACTATACTATCTAGATATCTCTAGGTATTCATATAACTATATGTATATAGATATATATACACCTTAGATAGATAACTACCTATCTACCTATGTATCTATCCATAGATAGATCTATCTATAATACTATCTATCTATCTATTCTAGTAACTATCTACCTATCTAATTATCTACATATCTATCTAATATATCTATATCTCTATATATAACACTCTCTCTCTCCCTCACTAGCTACGCCAATCCTCGCTGCTACCTGCTATGCTAGCTGCTGCTGCTGCTTGTGCTGATGCTGCTGCTGCTGCCTCTTGGAGCTGCTGCTGCTGCTCCCTCTTCATACTGCTGCTGCTGCTCTGCCTAGCAGCAGCTAGCTGCTGCTGTTGCAGCTGAACTGCTGCTGCTGCAGTTCAGTTTCTTCACCCCCCTCGCTCTCACAAGCACACACACACACACGCCTATATACTTATATATATATACCACTATATATATATATATATAAATATACACATATCTCTCTATATATATAACTAGATATATATATATACACTTACATCTATTCTAACACACTCACTAACACACACACCTACACACTCACAAACACACTAATACACACACTCACGCACAAATACACACACACATAAATATATATACATAGCTACATATATATATACACTTAATATATATATATATATATATATATATATATATCTACACACACTCTCAACTATATATATATATATCTACACACACTCTCAACTATATATATATACATACACCTATATATATATATACACATACACACACACAAGCACACTTACACATATACATATATATATATACACATAGACATATACATATACAAGTACATAAATATAAATACACACATATATATATAAATATATATACATAAACACACATACATATATATAAATATATATATATATAGACACATATCAATACAAACACAACCACGCACACAACACTCAAACCACACGCCCTACTCACGCCCAACGACCCCGACACTCACCAATACCCTAAAATATATAAAATATAGCCCGAAAACTCTAGCACACACTCCCCGATACTAACCCAACACGCGCACAAAGCCGAAACGAGGAAACCAAGTCGAAATGGCCGTTCGGTTATTTCGACGAACACGTGGTGCGCGGCTCGGAAAACCTCCTGAAACGCACACCAAACGAACTCGGAATCGGCCCAAAATTTACCCACGCGCTCTACACGATGTCTAGATCCTAGAAAATGTGCTCCCATGTCGATTCTAGGCCCGTGGCGGAAACGCACACGCACTTAGAATCGGCGACGACGAAAAGCCCCAATTTTGCCCGAAACGTACGTTTCTCCGCGATACGGCTTCCCGTGTCCGAACGGAGACACGCACTCACCCTCTAGACACCCGACAACGTCTACCTAGGTCCATCTAACCTAGGGCATCACCCAAAATTGGGCCAAATTCGGATTCCACCCGAATTCGACACAAAACCTAATGTCAAAGTCTCTAAACTCACCCAAATTAGTTCCAACTTTCTCCTACGGGTAGGGTTAGGGTCTAGGAGGGTTCTACAACACTAATTACACTACATAAAAATAATTAGCAAGGGAAAAGTTAGGTTTACCTCTTGGGAGTTGGAATCCCAAGGCCAAAGTCTCACAATCCCTAGGATTCACCTCCCTCAAGCTCCAAGCCACCAATTCTAGCTCCCACACTAGATCTAAGCTCCTCACACCTAGGTTAGAGAAAATGTAAGGTTAGGGTTAGCTTAAGGAAGAAGGAATGAAAGAAAGAAAGAAAGAAGAAAAGTGGAAGAAAACTTACTTTGGAGGAAGAAGGAGAAGAAAGAAGAAGTGAAGAAGAAGAAGTAGAATGAAGAGAGAGGAGAAGTGGCTGCTCCTTGCTGGATGCTCACGGGTGTGGGGCTGGTAGGGGACCGGCCAAGCTAATAAATGGGGTTCCACTAAGTTCCATATTCCCAAAATGCCCCTACTCACTCGGTTTTGGGTTCCGGGTTCCAAATGCGCTCAAACTAGTTCCAAATCTCTCCAACTAACCTCCTAAAAATAAAATAATAAATCTAAGCCCCAAAATAATTCTCACAAGGGTGTGGGCTGGGTCGGACATGGGTCCACTAGGGTCTGACATGGGTCCAGGCTAGCCAAAACCCTAAAACAATCATTAAAAAAAATAATACAATCACTATTTAAATATAAATATAATTAATTAAATATAATTCACAATTTATAAAATAAAAATAAAAAAATAACCCTATTTTCTAGAATTGGGCAGTGACAAGTCTACCCTCCTTAAAATAATTTCGTCCTCGAAATTAAAAGACGAAACTAGGACAGGAATGCAAGAAAGAACCATACCTCAGGGCTCGAAGAGATAGGGGTATCGCTCGCGCATTTCATCCTCCCTCTCCCAGGTCGACTCCCCTGGAGAGTGATGCCTCCACGCGACGTGAACCAAGGGAATAGTCTGGTTCCTCAACACCTTCTCCCGCCGATCCAGAATCTCCACCGGCTGCTCTGGATAGCTAAGAGTAGGGCCCACCGTGATCTCCGAGTGATCCAATACATGACTGGGATCCGCCACGTACCGTCTCAACTGCGACACGTGGAACACATCATGAACTCCCTCCAGCGTAGGCGGCAACTCAAGCCTATACGCCATGGCGCCGACCCTCTCGAGGACACGGAAGGGTCCGACGAAACGTGGGCTAAGCTTCCCGCCTCCACCGAAGTGAATAGTGCCCCGTGTCGGAGAAATCCTCAGGAACACCAGATCTCCAACCTAGCACAAACAAGGTCTCTGCACTTAGTCTAAAACAAGCAATCACAAGCAAACACAAGAACAAAATCTAGATTCTAAGCTATACCTCGAATTCCAAAGGTCTCCGGTGGCTATCGGCCCAATGCCGCTGCCTGTCCTGCGCCACCCGAAGTCTATCTCTAATGAGCTTGACCTTCTCCGCTGCATTAACCACCATCTCCGGGCCAAGCAAAGCTCTCTCACCTATATCAACCCATGATAACGGAGTGCGACACCTCCGTCCATACAACGCCTCAAAAGGTGACATCTCGATACTGGCTTGGTAGCTGTTGTTGTAAGCAAACTCTACCAAGTGCAAGTGATCCTCCTAAGAGCCTCTGAAATCCAAAACACAGGTCCAAAGCATGTCCTCAAGTGTCTGAATGGTCCTCTCTGACTGACCATCCGTCTGTGGGTGATACGCACTACTAAACTTGAGCTGGGTGCCCAAGCTAGCCTGTAGACTCCTCCAGAAATGCGAAGTGAAGCGACTGTCCCGATCTGATACTATGCTCACTGGAACTCCATGCAGTCTGACTATCTGGCGCACATACATCTCTGCTAGTCTCTCTGTAGACGTACCCACTTTGAATGGTAGAAAGTGGGCCGATTTGGTCAACCTGTCCACGATGACCCAAATCGCATCTTTCCCGCCTGGAGAACGGGGAAGTCCAGAAACAAAATCCATGGTCACATGCTCCCATTTTCACTCCGGAATGGGTAACGGCTGGAGTAAACCTCCTGGCCTCTGCCTCTCCGCCTTCACCTGCTGGCACACTAAGCATCGGGATACGAAGCGCGCTACCTCTCGCTTCATCCCGTACCACCATACAAGCTGTCTCAGATCTCTATACATCTTGTTGGCACCGGGATGCATAGAGTACTGGGATCGATGCGCCTCCTGGAGAACCTCCTCGCGCAACGACCCACTCGGCACACACAACCTGGTACCGTGCCGCAAAGAACCATCATCAGCAATGGTGAAGTCATCTGCTAATCCCATCTGAACCTGCTCCCTGATGCTCCTCAGGGACTCATCCTCAAACTGTGTAGCCCTAATTCGGTCTACCAACTCTGACTGAATCTGCAGTCCCCACATCTGTATCTCAACTCCAGGAACTATCACCTCAATGCCCAAACTCTCTAGATCTGCCAGAAGATAGCGATCTGTAGTCAGGCACATAGCTACCGGATACCTGCTCAATGCATCCGCAACTACGTTCGCCTTCCCTGGATGGTACTGCAATGATATGTCGAAGTCTTTCATCAACTCCAACCATCTCCTCTGCCTCATGTTCAGCTCTTTTTGGGTAAACTCATACTTCAAGCTCTTGTGGTCTGTGAAGATCTCCACACGCTCTCCGTATAAATAGTGTTTCCACAACTTCAGAGCAAAAATGACTGCTACCAACTCCAAATCGTGGGTAGGGTAATTCTTCTCATGAGGACGTAATTGCCTGGAAGCATAGGCAATCACCCTCCCATTCTGCTGCAACACACAACCCAGTCCCTTCCCCGATGCATCACTATAGATAGTGAATCCTCCAGAACCTGATGGCAATGTCAACACTGGAGCTGTCGTCAACCTCCTCTTCAGCTCATCAAAGGCGATCTGGCACTCCTCTGACCAAACAAACTCCACGTCCTTCCGAGTCAGCCTGGACAACAGCTCTGCAATCCAGGAAAAATCCTGAACAAATCTCCTGTAGTAGCCTGCTAGTCCCAAGAAACTCCTGACCTCGGCTACTGAACTCGGAGCACTCCATGCCTCAACTGCCACGATCTTTCTCGGATCCACCGAGATACCCTCTCCAGTCACCACATGACCAAGGAATTCCACCTTGTCAAGGAAGAACTCACACTTCGAGAGCTTTCCATAAAGCTTCTCCTTCCTGAGAGTCTCCAGCACTATCCTCAGATGCTCCTCGTGCTCCTCTGGGGTCTTCGAATACACCAAGATATCATCTATAAACACCACCACAAACCTGTCCAGATGCTGATGGAACACCTTGTTCATCAGATTCATGAACACTGCCGGGGCATTAGTCAACCCAAACGGCATCACCAAGAACTCATACTGTCCATATCTAGTCCGAAAAGCTGTCTTCGGAATATCCTCCTTCCTGACCTTCACCTGGTGGTAGCCTGTCCTCAGATCAATCCTGGAAAACACCCTCGCTCCGCTTAACTGGTCAAATAGATCATCAATACGCGGCAGCGGATACTTGTTCTTGATTGTGAGGCTGTTCAGAGCCCTGTAGTCGATACACATCTGTATCGATCCATCCTTCTTCGGCACAAAAAGTACCGGAGCACCCCACGGAGAAGAACTAGATCTGATAAATCCCTTATCCTGAAGCTCATCCACCTGCTTCTTCAACTCTATCAGCTCACTGTTGCTGACTCTATAGACGTGCTGGGATATCGGCTCCGCGCCTGGCACCAAGTCTATAGAGAACTCCACATCTCTGTCCGGAGGTAACCCTGGCAACTCCTCCGGAAAGACATCCATATACTCCTCTATCAGTGGATGTAGCGACCTCGGCTCTACCACCAGGGCTCCGCAGAAGACTCCCTCGGTCTGCTCCGCTGCTCCTCTGGCAAACTGAAACTCTGGCTCACCCGGTGGACTAAACAAAACTCTGCCTCCACGACAATCTATACTAGCACAATGCGTACTCAACCAATCCATCCCGAGTATAATATCGTAGCTCGGAAGTGGCATTACGAGTAGGCACACACTCAACTCCCGGCCTCCCAAGGTAACTCTCCGGTCTCTGCAAACATCACGGACTAGGATGATACCACCCCCGGTCGTGATCTTGCAGAGTCTAGCTAAAGGTTCAGCAACAAGATGGTGTCTAACAGCAAAAGATACAGACACAAAGCTATGGGAAGCACCGGAATCAAATAAAGCAAGTGCTGGAATGGAATCAAGAAGAACACAGATCAAAAGGAGTCAATATAGTGCAAGAAACGATAACATCAATGAAGGACAATAATATTACAAAAGAAAATAATTTCAGAAGAATTAAAGATAGCAAAAGGAAGTAGGAAGGGTCCTAGTTGTGATTGAGCACACTCTCTCTCAGCCTATCTCCTATATCCTATTGCAGGTAACCCTAAAAGCAGACCTGCATGGGCCGCCACCAAAAACGTATCACGACCCGCACCCGAAAATCGGGCATGAGCCATGGGTACGTCCAGCCTACGCCGCAGAATCGGCGGTAGAACGCTGTAAAGGTCCGTTCTAGGTCAACCAACTATCTAGATAACTCACAGAAAAATCCGGCATGACCTCTCCAAAAGGAGGGCAAAACCACGCAATATATATATGTGAATAAAATCCTCTCCAACAGGAGGGCAACCACGCAATATATATATGACAATAATCTCAATCACAAAACTAGAGGAAGAATATAAGCACGATATGATATAAACCAGAAACAGAACCAAGAGAGCAAGGCAATCCAAAATAATACAGTCCAAGTCTAAAAGCTACAATATCTCACAGAAGCACAAAAGAATAAGTACAGTCATCAAAAATACAAACCACTGGAAAATCCAGGAAACCCACCTAGCTAACTAGGGTGCTATAGGCGTCTCCTCGGCGCACTCCTTCTCGATCACGGGGTCACAACAGTCGTCAATACCAGGCCCGTAGAACGTAGGGCAATAGTCCTCAGGATCCTCTGGAAAAAATATGCCCAGTCAGGACTGGAGCGAAGTACATAACTCTGAAAGCAACTCCAAATGCATGGTAAGGTGTATATGACGAGCAATAGAAAAGTAATCAAGATGCACAAGAAATAAATATATGCTGGAGCACAATAAGTAGCTGCAATGTAAACTGGAGAACAATACAAGTAGTGGAAAAGTAACTGCAGGTGAGAAACATGAATACTAGCTAAGTGCCTTGAGCACAAGTTCGTTATATGATCGGCTTAGGTTGCACATGAAGAACACTACGATAACTCCGTTATGCGTGAGTTGCATAACCGACATACACATGAATACTGTTTGGCTTTGATCATATAACCAACTCACTACTCCCCTCCCCCACTAATACCATTGGATCCAACCACAACACGCTACGTACATGATAATAGCTCGCGCACACGAAGGCGAGAGCACAAGAAGCACATGATAGCACATGATAATCAATACCCGAAGCACATGATGAAATACACGTGATAGAGTACCCGCTGAACACGGTAAGGGGGATAGCACCTCATGACGGGATCCACTAGTACCAGCTCGTGTAATAAAGTGTCAGAATCAAGTATTACAGTTCTAGAACAGGTGATATAAACGCTATCATAAAATGGAAACTATCAGAGGTAGGTACTCGCCTGATGTCCTGAGCAACTGATGAGAATCGAGGTCCGGACCGGTGACGCAAGGACCTAATACGAAAAGCAAGGATTAAACAGGGTTCTAAGCATTTAAACTGATATAAAATAATTAAAAACAGGCTTCTAGGGCTATTCTAGGTCGAACGGGTCAAACCGGTGAAAATCGGGTCAAAAAGTCAACCCGGGGTCCAAAAAGTCAACTCTAGGTCAAAACTAGGTCAAACGTTAACTTTTACGGTCAACGGGGACAATTATGGTCAAAGCTTGGTCAAACTATGGTGTCCCTAAAATTCTAGGTCAAACCGAGCTCATTAAGCTACTAAACTCACAAACTCGCCTAATCGAGATATCGGGATACCCTCGGTATCCGATACCTCGCCCTAGGCCACGCACCCCGCCTAAACCCGCTAAAACCTATGCTAGCACGCGTAATTATATATATATAAATATATAAAAATCACTCCCAAGCATTTCCTAGGCTAATGCTCAAATATCCCGCTCGAAACTCAATACCTCGAATATCTCAAGGTATTGAGATACCTCGGTATCTCAAGGTATTGAG
Source organism: Iris macrosiphon (assembly GCA_036927795.1). NCBI lineage: Eukaryota > Viridiplantae > Streptophyta > Magnoliopsida > Asparagales > Iridaceae > Iris > Iris macrosiphon. The sequence goes on along the minus strand of JAYESA010000019.1, from coordinate 12,822,572 downwards.
ATACCGCTCTCGAACCCCTCTAACTAGCCATCTAACTAATAATTATATACCTAGTTATTAATCTAGGCTAGAAAATATATATATCTATCACATTTATATATATCTAAGTATCTATATACATATATATATAGATATCCACACACATATGCATATACCCATATACCTTACCTATACATAAATATATATTACTATACTATCTAGATATCTCTAGGTATTCATATAACTATATGTATATAGATATATATACACCTTAGATAGATAACTACCTATCTACCTATGTATCTATCCATAGATAGATCTATCTATAATACTATCTATCTATCTATTCTAGTAACTATCTACCTATCTAATTATCTACATATCTATCTAATATATCTATATCTCTATATATAACACTCTCTCTCTCCCTCACTAGCTACGCCAATCCTCGCTGCTACCTGCTATGCTAGCTGCTGCTGCTGCTTGTGCTGATGCTGCTGCTGCTGCCTCTTGGAGCTGCTGCTGCTGCTCCCTCTTCATACTGCTGCTGCTGCTCTGCCTAGCAGCAGCTAGCTGCTGCTGTTGCAGCTGAACTGCTGCTGCTGCAGTTCAGTTTCTTCACCCCCCTCGCTCTCACAAGCACACACACACACACGCCTATATACTTATATATATATACCACTATATATATATATATATATATATATACACACATATCTATATATATATATATAACTAGATATATATATATACACTTACATCTATTCTAACACACTCACTAACACACACACCTACACACTCACAAACACACTAATACACACACTCACGCACAAATACACACACACACATAAATATATATACATAGCTACATATATATATACACTTAATATATATATATATATATATCTACACACACTCTCAACTATATATATATATATATCTACACACACTCTCAACTATATATATATACATACACCTATATATATATACACATACACACACACACACACAAGCACACTTACACATATACATATATATATATACACATAGACATATACATATACAAGTACATAAATATAAATACACACATATATATATAAATATATATACATAAACACACATACATATATATAAATATATATATATATAGACACATATCAATACAAACACAACCACGCACACAACACTCAAACCACACGCCCTACTCACGTCCAACGACCCCGACACTCACCAATACCCTAAAATATATAAAATATAGCCCAAAAACTCTAGCACACACTCCCCGATACTAACCCAACGCGCGCACAAAGCCGAAACGAGGAAACTAAGTCAAAATGGCCGTTCGGTCATTTCGACGAACACGTGGTGCGCGGCTCAGAAAACCTCCTGAAACGCACACCAAACGAACTCGGAATCAGCCCAAAATTTACCCACGCGCTCTACACGATGTCTAGATCCTAGAAAATGCACTCCCACGTCGATTCTAGGCCCGTGGCGGAAACGCACACGCACTTAGAATCGGCGACGACGAAAAGCCCCAATTTCGCCCGAAACGCACGTTTCTTCGCGACACGGCTTTCCGTGTCCGAACGGAGACACGCACTCACCCTCTAGACACCCGACAACGTCTACCTAGGTCCATCTAACCTAGGACATCACCCAAAATTGGGCCAAATTCGGATTTCACCCGAATTCGACACAAAACCTAATGTCAAAGTCTCTAAACTCACCCAAACTAGTTCCAACTTCCTCCTACGGGTAGGGTTAGGGTCTAGGAGGGTTCTACAACACTAATTACACTACATAAAAATAATTAGCAAGGGAAAAGTTAGGTTTACCTCTTGGGAGTTGGAATTCCAAGGCCAAAGTCTCACAATCCCTAGGATTCACCTCCCTCAAGCTCCAAGCCACCAATTCTAGCTCCCACACTAGATCTAAGCTCCTCACACCTAGGTTAGAGAAAATGTAAGGTTAGGGTTAGCTTAAGGAAGAAGGAATGAAAGAAAGAAAGAAAGAAGAAAAGTGGAAGAAAACTTACTTTGGAGGAAGAAGGAGAAGAAAGAAGAAGTGAAGAAGAAGAAGTAGAATGAAGAGAGAGGAGAAGTGGCTGCTCCTTGCTGGATGCTCACGGGTGTGGGGCTGGTAGGGGACCGGCCAAGCTAATAAATGGGGTTCCACTAAGTTCCATATTCCCAAAACGCCCCTACTCACTCGGTTTTGGGTTCCGGGTTCCAAATGCGCTCAAACTAGTTCCAAATCTCTCCAACTAACCTCCTAAAAATAAAATAATAAATCTAAGCCCCAAAATAATTCTCACAAGGGTGTGGGCTGGATCGGACATACTAGGGTCTGACATGGGTCCAGGCTAGCCAAAACCCTAAAACAATCATTAAAAAAAATAATACAATCACTATTTAAATATAAATATAATTAATTAAATATAGTTCACAATTTATAAAATAAAAATAAAAAAATAATCCTATTTTCTAGAATTGGGCAGTGACAGGAATATTATCGGTGTGGAGTACACATGGTACTTTATCTTGTCCGATATGTATGGAAAAGAATAAGGCATTTTTTCTCCAGAACGGAGGAAAAGTATTTTTTTTATTGTCACCGTCAGTTCCTTCCTGCATCGCATCCGTGGAGAAGGAACATAGATGCCTTTAGAGCTGATAAACATGAACTATCTCCTCCCCCGTTGAGACTGACATGAGACAAAGTTTGAAAAGAGGTAGATGGATTACCGACTGTGATAAATTGCCGACTGTGAAGGAAGATCCGATATAGGAAGATCACTTTGAAGGGTTTGGACGTAGGCATAATTGGTTGAAGCGGAGTATCTTTTGGGACATTGGAAGGACAATCTCATAAGGAACAATCTTGATGTCATGAATATCGAAAAGAATATATTCGACAACATCTTCAATAATTTTTACAGTGCGACGCGGCCGTTAAAGCCGGGAAAGACCCCAAGACCGTCGACTTTCCAACAATTTTTCAGCGGACCCACAAAAGAAAGAAGGATGGGAAGCTCGTAGATGAGTGGGCCGCCAAACCATATGTATGCTTTCTTTATAAAATTTTGTCAATTTAATTAGATTATTTTTATAATTTAATTAGATTCTAGATTTCTAGGTCAAAACAATCAAACTATGTCAACTTTAGGTCAAACGGTCAAACTATGATATTTTCTAATTTCTAGGTTGATTTTTATCCATTCTAATGGTTTATGAAGTTATATTAGATTATATTAAGATTCTAAAAGCATATAAAAGAGAAAAAATTATATATCGCATGTAAATTAATCGACAAGGGTGATTACTATTTTATTCAATTTCAAAAATACTAAGAATCAAATAGGTTTAGAGTTAAGGAATGGTCCGATACTGATTCCGGTTTTGATACTTTGAACCTTGGTTAAATTATATAATATAATATCTAGTATCTAATATGATAATCTAACCAAAATCAAATATAGCACATATAACTCTAAAATCTTTAACTCTAAACCTATTTATATAAATAAATATAGGAGACGTATGAGACATTAGAGGGGGGGTGCTGAGAGAAGTACGCCGACTGAGAGAAACGATCGGTGGGTACAAGTTGTCGGGAGAGAAAAAGGCGGTAGCGTGTACAGTACCGGATCGTTGGCATCCCAGCCGTCGGTTCTTTCCAGAGCTCCTCCAACGACTACTCCAGCTCCATTAGTGCCCGACTTTGGCGTTCCTTCTGGTACGATATCATTGGAGCAGCTCACGACGACAGTGCATAAGCTACATGGGCTGGTCCGACAGTTGATAGACACGCGTGATGCTCCAGCACATGCTCCTCCGACGTCTAATCCGACGGCTCCTCCAGCTACTCCGACGGCTCCAGCTCCTCCGACGGCATCGATGGGTCCTCCAGCTCCTTCGACGGCTCCTGCCACTGCTCCATCTGTCGTTGCTCCCGATGATCTATAGAATATTATCTCTATAGTTGTAGCACAGTACATGGCTAGCCGACAGCCGTTGCCTCCACCGTCGACTTGATAGATTTTTGAGTTTGTGGTATTTTTTTGAGTTGGTTGTATTTTTTTGACTTGATTGTATTTATTTGACTTGATTATATTTATATGAATTTGTGAAATTGTATAACACCGTCGTATTTTTGGACTTGAATTGTATAACATCGCCTCCGCCGCTACCCTTGTATTTTTTGAGTTTTTGGTATGTTTGGATTACTCTACTTTATTAGTTCATTATATATATAACATTTGGACATGTTGGTTTGGGTTTTCATAGTTTGTATAAAATTTACTTGTGTGGAATTTATTTGTATGGAAATTGGTGAATGTATAACAGGTATATGCTCAGCAGAAATTAATTTATAGAAAAAATATTACTTTTAGCGACGGACTAGCGACGAAAAATCTCAAATCAGCGACGAATTTCTGACAGACAATCTCAGGTCAGCGACTACCTAGCGAAGGACTATTCTGTCGCTAAAATGTCTGAGACATACAAATATACTAAACATGTATTAGGGTCGTCACTAAAATCTGTCGCTAATCCATCAATGAGAGTGATGACTTAGCGACGGATTAGCGACGAACTATGTGAACCCAGAATGTGCAAAACCTTCTAAAAAATTTGATAATTTCTGGGCTCACATAATCCATCGCTATTATGTCGGTAAGTAGTCAGAAAGTTTAGCGATGGAAATTATGCGTCACTAATACGTCGCTGAAATAATGTCGCTCATTCCGTCCCTAATCTATCGCTTGAGCGATGGATTAGCGACAAAAAATCTGTAGCGACGTTAATATTTCTGACGGAAGAATTTCGTCGCTAATCCATCGCTATTTAAAAATAACAACAGAAAATTGCATTTTAGCGACGGATAATTCCGTCGCTAAAACAGTATATTTTTGTAGTATTGGTGCACTGAGATCCACACAAAAGTTTCTTTACAGTGACACATAATTCCACAGAAGCACAAAACGAGAAAAATGTTACAAACTGACGACCCAAAAAAATATAAATACAACAAGAATCAGAAAATCGTTCTTTTCTTTACGTTTCCAGACGCTACAACGAGAAGGAACGGAAACAAGAAAAGAAATACAAAGAAGGAAACTCCTTGATGGTGTGATCAAAACCACCGAAGTTCAAGGAAAGATTCGCGCTATACAACAAACTGCCCCCAGGATCCAGCAAGTCCACACGAGAACTTCTGGAATGCTCTTGGTCACCTTCGGATCACTCGAAAATACTTTATGGAAGGGTGCTCACTACGGTCGCATATCGCTCTTGTGCTCTCGATTTTTCTCATCTGTGGAAGAAAGAGAAGCTCCTCTATATATAGAGGAGAACAACACCTATGTGGCCTGAGAAAGCTCAAGGCCGCATATGCGTTATCCGACACCATGCCGCATGTGTTGTTCTTCTCTATATATAGAGGAGAACAACACCTATGTGGCCTGAGAAAGCTCAAGGCCACATATGCGTTATCTGATACCATGCCGCATGCATAGCAGTAGCTGCATGCATCGTCGGAGCCGCATGCGTCGCCGCCACCGCCGGTCACGCTGTACAGGATAACACCGTCAAACGCCGCCAAGTGCCTAAAGTAGCAGCCACTGTGCACAGACACCCTCGTGCCGCTTATGCCGCATAATCAAGATGGCACGGATAGCCATGCGTCATCAACAGCTGATCCTGTCCTCTCCATATGCGACTCGCTCATACAAGCTCGCAGGCCGTATAGCTCTTGGCCACATAGCTCCAGGCCGCATAGCCCTGGCCACATAGCACCTAGCCCTATAGCTCCAGGCCGTATAGCTCTAGGCCGCAAAGCGCCTGGACGCATAGCTCCTGGCCGTATAGCATCTCGACAACATAGCACCTCGAAGCATGCGCTCGAGCAAGCTGTCAGGCCCTAATCTCCCGCAAGTTCGATCGTCCCTGCTGAACGTGCAGCGCTTCTGCAGGATAATCGTTCTCATCCGAACGTGATATCGTGCGAGCCTGGAGTTATACTGACATAAGGCGATGACGTCAAACATCATGGTTATCATCAAAACGACCAAGTTGTAGCAAAAGTCAAGTATTGTATACTAAGAATACATCAGAGTATACGCAGCGAAGCTCTCGAATGATCCAAATAAAAATGCCATAAATAAGAATGCCACAAAGGCAATGCAACACTCTCTCTCTTACTTTTACCCACAAAGGTACTTACCGTTTCATACATAATATCCCATATATCCAAGCTGAGCCACTACTCCTGTGTACCTGAAAATAATATCCACAAACGTGGGTCAGTACACAGCCGTACTGGTGAGCGGGGTAACCCACTCTTCTAAACCGACACTAAATAGATAGAGAATGCAAACAGTTATATGGTGATCTTTCTACATGAATTCTAGATTCATTTTATGGCAGATGTATGATATAATAAAGAAAACGGTAAAGCAGGTTAAGCATGCAAGCATTTAACTCAAGCAAATATACTAGTAGTTATATCCAACTCAAAATAAGATTAAGCATGCAATCCATTCTACTCAAACCCAAAGCAAGCATGAACCTATCGAACCACATTGCTCTCTAAGCCTCCAATCTATTGAATCACGTCACAATCCAAGCCCCGCAAGTTCAATCATTAATGCGCGCATTCTTGTCACTGGACAAGCCAAAAAGGACTAATCCAACTACAGTTTGATCCGATCCAACGCTGAGTAGCTAGTCCTCCTATTCGTTTTGAACTACTATTAACGTTCCTAAGACACATTACCATTTATTTCCTCCATAGCAGAACGATCCCGGTGCCCCGGAGCCAATCCTATTCGAAAAAACCAAACCATGTGCGCAACAGGTTGTCCGTGACCAATGCAAACTCCAACAGTATGTACGATGAGAGAATCGAGCCTTATTGTCCCACCAAATGATACTCGCCTCGATCCATCCAATGCACCATAACCATTCTCCAACTATAGCCTAAGACACCATCTCAAGTTATCTCCATAGGCACTATACCGCTTCTCGACACAATGTTTTGATTGGTGCAACATCTCTTGCTCCAAAAGCTCCGTAGCACAATGCCCAACAGTGACACAATGCCCTCTCCAATATAGTTGCTCGATTTTAAACCATAACTGCACGCTTTACTTGACAAAACGTCTAACTTGATACCCGTGTACGGATGCACGCTTGCTCGTCCGCCCGATGAAACGTTTCGATTCTCCAACCAAGATGATCCACTCAAGCCCCAACTGTCCAACGCAAGACCAACTCAAGCCAAAAAATCTATCCAACCAAACGACGCACACTCTCTACTAGCCACAGTATGGTGATTCCAATATTCTAGTTCCAAGTATCCAAACTATTTCGTGTGTTCCATATTATTAGGCATAAAGGAGTAGATAAGAAAAAATAGAGCCCACTCACCAAGTCTGAATCCGCTAAGCACTCTGCCTTGGCAATACGACCGATCCCTTGAATCTGTGGTCCGATACAAAGCACGATCTATTAAATTGGTTTGACCGTATGAGCAGGCCGTGCTCTCCAAATTATCCGACCGATCGGATTAAGGAAGACAACATTATCGCTCTAATTTTTCTATTCCAGTACTGCTCTGAACGAACACCTAATTCCATCAAACTCTGCATGCAATCTTCATATGAAACCAACCCAAATCAATACTCGCTCCCAAATCTAACTAATCGAAATATAACCAACCGTTGCCACATTTAATCCGACTCAGCGTAATGCTCCATACGGTTGTGGGGCATTACACAAGCAACCGTACATGCAACTCGCACATAAAATGAGCATACGAGCGCCATGCGATGATGTTGACGTGCTAAGTGCAAAGTGCGCGAACAAAGTGCTACTTTGCGCCCTTGAGTCCGAGTCACTCATAAAGGAAACTTCCCAAAGGTGATGACAAAATAAAAATTGTCATAATGAGGTGCACACTTAATCCCTCTTAAAAAATTAATCCACATGGGCCACCACCCTATGTGCATATACCAATACTAAGCAAAGCTATATATTGATATAAACACATTGGTAGTTTTCTAATGTGAGACTAAAACTCCCAAAGCAAAGTTGAAAATACCAAAATCCCCCACATATATCAATATATGGTCGGGCGTTCCTCACACTGACTGCCCATTATGCATTAGGATAGATGTCGCCCACGACTTGAATCTTCTCGCATGGGTCAAACAATAGTACGATACAAGAATGGACTAAGCCTTGAATTCTGAACCATAGCTGTTGTTCTTTCCACTCGCACAATAACATCAGTTATGCCTCCAGTCTCACATTAAAGGCCCTGTACTGACCTGGTTTCGGTGTATATATCTTAGCTGTAAGTTTACCCTCAAGATACGGCCTATATCTTTGTTCATACACTTATGTGAGTTATTTTAAGAGAGTATAACATTTTTTAATATGAAGCCTTGCACTTCTGTGCGGTGCTACACCGTTGTGACATGGCTCACAATCGAGGTTAACTACCTTTTGTGGTGTCACCCACTGTAGCATAAGGTCACTAGCCTCTTAGTAGTACTGTAATACATCCCAGCATGAAGCGTTGCACTTCCGTGCGGTGCTACGCCGCAGTGACATGGCTCACAGTTGAGGTTAACTACCTCATGTGGTGTCAACCTCTGTATCATGAGGTCACTGGCCTCTTAGTAGTATTATGATATAACTCTCTATCATTTCAGTATTAGGCTACCGGCCTATTTGCGGTGCTACTGCCGCTGTGATATGGCTCGCAGCCAAGGATTTACATCTTTTATCTCATCGTAGTGTCACACTACTGTAGTATGGGATACAAATACCTTGTACTTCTGAACTACACGTGCTTCCTGCAGTATACCCCGGATATTCACTCTGCCCGAGAACTCATTAAGGCTTTGAAACCACACTTACACATGATTTGTTCTATATATAAATATAAATAATAAGTAGTAGACCACAGTAGTTCTGGGTACATATCACATCATGTCCCGAAAGACTACCCACTGTACCTAATATTTTTCCAGTCAATGATCCTTCATTGAACCAAAAGCTAGATGCCTAGTAGATTTTTTTTTGAACAAATAGCCTAAAACTTAATGGTAGGATAACAAAAACATAATATCAGAGGTCCTTTAAGCCCATTTTACCTATTGTGTCGTCGACTAGCTGGCGCTTGAGGCCTTTAGTGAACGGATTCGCCAAGTTCTCCTAACTCCAAAAATTTACCACTACAATGACACCAGTCTTGATGAGATTGTTCAGTGCTCTATGCCGAAGTCGCACAGTTCTCTTCTTTCCATTAAAAAGATTATTAGATGCAACTACTGTAGTTACCTGGTTGTCGCAGTATATCGGTACAGCCGAAATTTGTGTACCAACCATTGGAAGATTATACATGAGCTCCCATAGCTACTCTACTTCATCTGCTGCAGCTGCAATTGCATAGAACTCAGACTCCATTGATGAGTGTGAGAGCATAGTCTGCATCTTCAACTTTCACGATATAGTAGCTCCACCCATTAAAAAATATATCCTAATGTGGATCTCTCGCTCTCTCCTTTCTGAGCACCAACTAGCATCACTGAAGCCTTCTACCACTGTTAGATCTATGTTGTAGTAAAGTACAAATTTTTGAGTCTTCTTGAGGTATCTCATCATCCTCTTCACAGCTTTCCAGTGTTCAACACCTGGGTTACTCGTGAATCTACTCAGCATCCCCACAACAAAAGCAATGTCAGGCCTAGTGGTATTTGTAGCATACATCAAGCTCCCGATGACGCTAGAATACTCCAACTGTCTGACACTCTTTTCTGGGTTAGGCTTGATTTTCTTGCCACACCTATATGGAGTATCAATCCCTGAAAGATCCTGATATCAATAGCGTGTGAGCATCTTCTCCACGTAGTGAACTTGTGATACAGCAAGCCCAGCTTTCGTCCGGATTATCTTAATCCCAAGGATGATATCTGCATCTTCCATGTCCTTCATACTAAATTTAGACGAGAGAAACATCTTTATTCTAGTAATACATTCTTCATCCGTGCTTAGGATTAGCATGTCGTCCATATAGAGATAAACGATGACACATCTATCACCAGCAAACTTTGTGTACACACACACGTATCAGTTTTGCTGACCTTGTAGACATTTGATCTGACAACTTTGTTAAACTTTTTATACCAGAATTTGGGAGCTTGCTTCAGACTATACAAAGATTTTACCTGTTTGCATACTTTGTCTTCAAGATCTTTGACGACAAACCCTTCTAGCTGTTGCATGTAAATTGCCTCAGTCAGTACCATTCAAAAATGTTGTCTTGACGTCCATCAGATGAATCACCATCCTGTGAATATCACCTAGAGAAATCAGCATCTTGATAGTAGTCATACGTGTAATGGGAGCATAGGTGTCAAAGTAATCAATCTCCTGCATCTGAGAAAACTCCTTGGCAACTAGCATGGCCTTGAACTTGTCAACAGTTCCATCTGCTTTCATTTTCTTCTTAAAGATCCACTTGCATCCGATGGATTTAGCTCCTTCAGGCAGATCGACTAACTTTCATGTATTATTAGAAGTTATCGAGTCAAACTCATTATTAACAGCCTCCTTCCAGAAAATAGCATCTCTGGTCTTCATTATCTCATCATAGGTAAGCGGATCAGCTTCCACATGATAGGTAACAAAGTCTTCTCCGAAGTCCTTCGGCCTCCTCACTCGCTTTGTCCTCGGCTCTGTGGGTTCTGGTTCAAATATAGTCTCATCAATGACAATTTCTTCTTAGACTACTTCACTCTGAGAGGTACTGGCCTCGTTTGTGCTAGCAGCATTCTCCGTAACATCCATAAGAACAATATTCTTGTGTCTAGCAAACGTGTCTTCAAAGAATTCTACGTCGTGAGATTCTATGATATGATTAGATTCGATATCAAGAAACCTCTGAGCATCATTTTTATCAATACAACCCAGAAATATAGTCTTCGTAGTCCTCATTCTCAACTTCTGTATCTTGAGGTATGGAAGCTTCACATACGCCAGATACCCCAACACTCGAATGACATTCAAGTTGGGTCTGACCTTGAAACAGATTTCATGAGGAGTAATGTCAGATGTCGCGAACGACACTCTATTTAGAATAAACGTAACCGTAAGTGCTGCTTCTCCCAAAAAGCACTTTAGAAGTCCTATTGTCAGCAACATAGAGTTTATCATTTCTGTCAGCGTCATATTCTTCCTTTTTTGCTATACCATTAGATTGGGGAGAATATGGAGCAGTCATTTCGTTGATAATTCTATGTTCTTTGCAGAGTGATACAAATTCCAAGGAACGTTACTCTCCGCCTCGATCACTTCTGAGTCGTTTGAGTTGTTGACCAGTTTGACGTTCTGCTTCAACCTTGAAGTCCTTGAACTTATCGAACACTTCATCTTTCGACTTGAGAAGATATACAAATGCGTACTTCAAAAAATCATCAATAAAAGTGATAAAATACTTTATTCTGACCTTTGTGGAGAATTTTTTAAAGTCACAGATATCTGAGTATACTAACTCCAGAAGATCTGTGCTTCGATTCACCCTTCTGAACGGCTTCCTGACAATCTTCTTCTGCGCACAGACTTCACCTTCTTACCCTCATATTTGGAGATATAGCCTAGACTAGATATCTTGTTAATGCATTTACAATGCACATGTCCTAGTCTATTATGCGACAACTCAAGAGAATAACTAGAAGTAGAGACTGCATTGATACAAATAGAAGGAGTTACAAGTTGCAATTTAAACATCCCTTCGGTACAAAAAGATTTTTTTGAAGTATGTTTTCTTGTAGGACATTACCATATGACCGGCATTGATATCCATCCTCAGGCCCGCCTTGCACATCAGACTCCCAGAAACCAGATTTTTGGAGATCATAGGTACTAGATTCACATTCTCCAGTATAAGTGACTTTCCGGAGGTCAACTTCAGCACTACCATTCCGATCCCCAGTACTGCAACTTGAGACTTATTCACCATCGAGACTTTCTCAGAGATAGGCTCGTACTTGGCGAACAACTCCTTCTTAGAGCACATGTGACAAGATGCACCAGTGTCCACCCACCAGTCAGTGTCCACTCCATATGACTTAACCTGCACAATCATAGAAAGTAGATTAAGCTCACCTTGCTCTTTCAGTTTAGGCTTTGACCTGTAGTTGCTCTTTTAGTGACCCTTCTTGCCACAGTTGTCGCACGTTACATCAGTCTTCGGCTTTGGCTAGAATGGAGCCAATTTCACCTTTAGCTAGTTGAAGTCCTTCTTCTTCTTGTAGGAAATTTTTTACTTTCCTTTAGAATCGCTTGCATTTACCATGTTGGCCTTGGCAAACTTCTTGGACAAGGAGTCCAACTTTAGTTGTCCTCTGGCTTCATCTTTAATGTGAATACAGTGAAGAAGATCTTCGAGCTGTATCTCCATTTTTTGTCGTACATGTCAGTCTTGAACTTGATCCACCCTGGAGGATGATTAGTGACGATAGCCCTCACCATAACTTTGTCTTCCTACTTTATGCCCTCTTCCTCCAGTTTCTGCTGCATCTTCAAAAATTCTTTAACTTTTGGTAACATCACATTATCGTCCTCAAATTGTAGAGTGAAGAGTTTCTCGACTAGATAGATTTTAGACATTTTCTCTTCAGTTTTGTAGTTCTTCTCAAGAGATTCACAGACATCTCTTGCCTTCTCATTCTTGCTGAAGGACTCTGCCATCGAGTCGTCCATAGCATTGAGAATCAACAATTTGCAAAGGTCGTTGTCTTTCTTCCACTTGGATAGCGCATCCTGCGCCATACCAACGATAATTTCTCCTCCATCTTCGAGAATGGTAGGTTCAGGATAAACCAACACATAAGCAATATTGACAAGTTAAAGATTCAAGGAGTTTTTTCTCTTTCAAATGTTGTAGTGTTCAAACTTCTCAAGCTTGTGAAAGCTAGTGTAAACCCCCTGAATTTTTAAAATTATTAAAATTGGATTTTTCGCAATTTTCTGGAATTTTCTGGGAATTTTCTGTAATTGAAATCAGGGTTTTCAATTATTAAATAATTTTTAATTGTTAATAAACAATATTAAAATATTATGGAAATAATATTTTTGGGTGTAAAATGGAAAACTAGACTTAGGGTAATTTTTCTGAAATTTATTGGACCCCGTTTTGACCCGAAACTGCCGTTTTTGTACTTGTCTCCAAATTGGACCCAATGACAGGCGTTTCTAGCTATTTGATATCTTCTGAGCATGATGGTAATGTTTATTTCAGCATCCGGACTCATTTATGGAAATTTCCCCGAGACACTAAACTATAATTGGATCCAAACATCAGGCAAGTACCTGCACTTCAAGTTTATTCTTTATATTGTGACAATTAATTCCATGCTCTACTAGTACCATTGGATGTTTACACGTAGTGTTAGAATCTGGATTTCATGTCTTGAATATTGGATTTCATGTCTTGCTTTTCGTGTCGGGTGGGAGAATACTGAAAGGCATTTAGTTTACCCTGCCCCTTGCCGCTGTTGGTACAAGACTGTCCATCAGCCGGATCTCGATTATTCCTGTTTAATAGCCGTCTATGACGGCCGGTTTAACCTTATAAACCCCTACATGCCAACTAGGTATTCTAAATACACAAGTTCACACACATAGTTTCTTGTCTTGTTGCAGTTCCTGTTGTCTTGTTGCAGTTTCATTTACTTGTCTCATTTATTCCGGTTTTACTCATATCCCTGTTTATAGCTTTTTAACTCTTAGTTATTGTTGCTTCTTTTGCATGTTCTCAACATTATACTTAGTCAGTTCTTTTCTTTCTTGTCATAAATATTTAGTTTAAATCTTGTTGTGCATTGTGTACTTTGCTCCTTTCCTGACTGGATCCGTTGATTTAGGCGATGATGAGGACTATGCCCCCACCTATTATGGCCCCTATGAGGGAACAGATGACATTTATGAGGAGCCAGTTCCCACCCAGGAGACTACTTCTGCAGAGTAGTTGGCAGTAGCTACTTTTATTTGCTCTTTTATCTTAGTAATCGGGTTTGTCCCCGATTTCATTCTAGATTCTGTATTAAACATTTGAGCGGTTGTCACATTTATTTTATTGAAATCTCAGCATTCTTTTTTTGTTATTATCTTTGCCTATTTCATTAATTGTGAATGAGCTAGATGTTCAACTGTGGATACGACCTAGACAGCGTACTACCGCCGACTCTGCGGCGTAGGCTGGACGTACCCACGTACTCGTGCCCGAATTTTTCGGGTGTGGGTCGTGACACGTTTTTGTGGTGGCCCATGCAGGTCCAACGACTAAATTGTTCGGTTTCAACTCAGGGACCGAACAGGCCTGCAATAAAGCTAGGATAAGTTTATAGGATCTCATCCACTTGCTTGAATCATTTTTGATATCTGTATCGTATTCGAACTAATATGAACTTGCATCTTGCCTTGATTCCTGTGCGCCTCTTATTGGTTATTTTGGATACAGGGAAATGGACCCACAAGCCAGCAACGAGGCTCATGCAGAAACACCACAAACCGTTGTGGTTACCCAAGAAGACGATGTGATACCAGTCGGTGAAGTCCAATCATCACAAGGCAGTCAAGCAAGTCAGCCTGCCTCAATAATCCATCAAAATGGCGTTCCACCCTCGACGCAGCCTATTCGACCGATGCCTTCCTTCCCACTGGGACCGCCTATGGATGAACAGCAGATGTTCCGTATGTTCTACATAATGATGCAAGCCTATCAGAAGGTTCAACAAGAAACTCAGTAAAACCAAGCGGAGAACTTCATCGACAAAATTAGCTCGGAGTCACGGAAGCCAAGCAGTTCAAATGCAATTACCTTCGACGAGGACGTTCTTACTGCAGCGTGACCTGTGGAGTGCACCACAAGGATCGAGTCCAGCCGGAAGCGGCCATATGCGTCAGCACCAGACCAAGCACAACAGGAAAAAGCTACAAAGCGACCACAGATGAATCCAACTCAAAGACAGAACCAGCAAGCTCCCACTTGTGGCTTTTGTAGAAAACAAGGTCATATTTGGCGGAATTGTAGAAAGAGGCTAGGTGCCTGTCTATATTGTGGATCAGCAGCACATCAAGTGAAGGACTGTCCTGCTGCTCAAGGACGCACAGCTGCACAAAAAGTTCCAGTTCAGGCCAGGCCCCAGCAGCGCAGCAGGGAGCACCACCTCAAGAACACGGACAAGCTTACACGATGACCGTAGAACGCGCAGACTCGTGGAGTAGCCAATGCGCGTAAGTGATTTATAGATACCGTTCCTAGTATTGTTTAGCTCTTGCCTATTGGTTCGTGACCTCAGCCCCAACCTAGTAACTTTAAACTTGCTAATAACCTGGTAGGTTTTATATTTAATAACTGTAGAGATTGTACAGTCTTCTGTTATTTTGCTTATTGTGTGAACTTCAATGATTTGTACCTCCTTTCATCATCATCTAGCGCACTTAATTTTGCCGTACTTGATTTACGCTGCTAGTCTATAGCCTAGTTTTGCAGGCTTACTCTTTATCGAGCTTGTTTATGATAAGTGTATTATTGGGGAGGCCCACAATGATACATTTCAGAATCAGTGTATTACGGTCTGATCAACCATAGTGCGCTTGATTCGCCCTTCGAATTAATATTTTACGTGGATTGAGATATAGTTGACTAGTATACTTGCCCTAGACATTCTGAATATATCGTATCGATTACATAACTGTATTAATACGAGTATGTGAATAGGAATTTCCAAGATAGGATTCAATCCACAATCGCTTGACAATTCCCACCTGACTACTTTAAAATGCCTTGACCCCGATATTTCTTTTCTATCACCCCACCCTTGAACTCTTTATTATTGATCTTCGTCTTCCCTTATCTCGGAAAGACGAAACCTCGTGCCTGGTATAAGTTAGTACATAGATAGTACTGGATATGCCACATAGGCCGATCACATACTTGAGGATTAACTTTCGTAATTGAGGACATATCATGATCGGCGTTGAAGTTCGAGGATTGAATGACATAGGTAAACATATTAAGGAATATTTTTCTTAAGGTATATAGTCTTTTGTGATGAATGGGTAAACTCTAAGTTGGGTAGCAATGCATTTGTCAACTCGAGAGGAATGTCTTTTGGATCGTGACCGAGTAAGGTTAGAAGAAGCAAGCCTTTCTAAATTAGAAAATTTAAAGGAGTGACTAAGATGATTAGTGAATTGATATCGAGGACCCAATAGTTATATCTTAGGTTTATGATTTTGAATCATGAAGGTAAAATCATCGATTTAGAGGGTAGAATTATAGAATTTCAGACTTGAACATTGATGGACTACACTTAAATTATTTTTCAATTTGATGATTTGATCTAAGAATTAAAATTTGAAGGTTGGACTACCTAGTTAGAATATTGAGGATGTGAATGAAATAAAAGTTTGGAGCATACAAATGGGAATACTGTTGGACTCGAATCACTTCTAGAGGAATTATGATAGTTAGAATAGTAAGGCAAGGTCATAAGCATGTGCAATCCTTGAAGATGTTATAAGGACTTACTCTAAAATCTGCCTGTGGGAAATTTAAGGAAGTAAGAAGTGATAACCATATGTTGAATTTTGATTAGAACAGTAGTCATCTTAACCTTGAAGTGTTTGCAGTGAATATGATTAGGATTTTAATTATCGCAAGAAGATTGCAATTAACTTGCCTTATGTACATGAATGATTAACAGATTATGGCTTAATTTTAAATTTTGAGGACGAAATTTTTATAAGTTGGGTAGATTGTAAACCCCCTGAATTTTTAAAATTATTAAAATTGGATTTTTCGCAATTTTCTGGAATTTTCTGGGAATTTTCTGTAATTAAAATCAGGGTTTTCAATTATTAAATAATTTTTAATTGTTAATAAAAAATATTAAAATATTATGGAAATAATATTTTTGGGTGTAAAATGGAAAACTAGACTTAGGGTAATTTTTCTGGAATTTATTGGACCCCGTTTTGACCCGAAACTGCCATTTTTGTCCTTGTCTCCAAATTGGACCCAAGGACAGGCGTTTCTAGCTATTTGATATCTTCTGAGCATGATGGTAATGTTTATTTTAGCATCCGGACTCATTTCTGGAAATTTTCCGAGACACCAAACTATAATTGGATCCAAACATCAGGCAAGTACCTGCACTTCAAGTTTATTCTTTATATTGTGACAATTAATTCCATGCTCTACTAGTACCATTGGATGTTTACACGTAGTGTTAGAATCTGGATTTCATGTCTTGAATATTGGATTTCATGTCTTGCTTTTCGTGTCGGGTGGGAGAATACTAAAAGGCATGTAGTTTATCCTGCCCCTTGTCGCTGTTGGTACAAGACTGTCCATCAGCCGGATCTCGATTATTCCTGTTTAATAGCCGTCTATGACGGCCGGTTTAACCTTATAAACCCCTACATGCCAACTAGGTATTCTAAATACACAAGTTCACACACATAGTTTCTTGTCTTGTTGCAGTTCCTGTTGTCTTGTTGCAGTTTCATTTACTTGTCTCATTTATTCCGGTTTTACTCATATCCCTGTTTATAGCTTTTTAACTCTTAGTTATTGTTGCTTCTTTTGCATGTTCTCAACATGATACTTAGTCAGTTCTTTTCTTTCTTGTCATAAATATTTAGTTTAAATCTTGTTGTGCATTGTGTACTTTGCTCCTTTCCTGACTGGATCCGTTGATTTAGGCGATGATGAGGACTATGCCCCCACCTATTATGGCCCCTATGAGGGAACAGATGACATTTATGAGGAGCCATTTCCCACCCAGGAGACTACTTCTGCAGAGTAGTTGGCAGTAGCTACTTTTATTTGCTCTTTTATCTTAGTAATCGGGTTTGTCCCCGATTTTATTCTAGATTCTGTATTAAACATTTGAGCGGTTGTCACATTTATTTTATTGAAATCTCAGCATTCTTTTTTTTTTATTATCTTTGCCTGTTTCATTAATTGTGAATGAGCTAGATGTTCAACTGTGGATACGACCTAGATAGCGTACTACCGCCGACTCTGCGGCGTAGGCTGGACGTACCCACGTACTCGTGCCCGAATTTTCTGGGTGCGGGTCATGACAGCTAGTATCGAGAAGGCTTGAGCAGTTGTCCATTCTAACTCAGATCTTGCCTTGAGTGTATTAGTCCCGAGCAAATCACAGTCGATGAGGTCCATAAAGTAGAGAATCACATAAGAGTTCGTCTCTACAAAAATTGGTGCACTGAGATCCATATAAGAGTTTCTCTACAGTGACACACAACTCCAAAAAAGCACAAAACCAGAAATATGTTACAAACTGACGACCCAAAAAAATATAAATGCAACAAGAATCAGAAAACTGTTCTTCTCTTTACGTTCGCAGATGCTACAACGAGAAGGAACAAAAATAAGAAAAAAAATACAAAGAAGAAAACTCTTTGCTGGGGTGATCAAAACCACCGGAACTCAAGACAAAATTCGCGCTATACAACAAACTGTCCCCAGGATCCAGCAAGTTCACACGAGAACTTCTGGAACGCTTTTGGTCACCTTCGGATCACTCAAAAATACTTTGTGGAATGGTGCTCACTGCGGCTGCATATCGCTCTAGTGCTCTTGGTTTTTCTCATCTGTGAAAGAAAGAGAAGCTCATATATATATATATATATATATATATATATATAGAGAGAGAGAGAGAGAGAGAAAGAGAGAGAGAGAGGAGAATAGCATCTATGCGGCCTGAGAAAGCTCAAGGCTGCATATGCGCTATCCGACACCATGCCGCATGCGTCGTCGCTGCCGTCGGTCACGCTGCATAGGACAGCGCCATCAAACGTCGCCAAGCGCCGAAAGCAGCAGCCACTGTGCACAGACACCCTTGCACCGCATACGTCACATAATCCGGATGTCACAGATAACCATGCGCTGCCAACAGCTGACCATGTCTCCTCCACATACGACTCACTCATACATGCTCGCTGGCCGTGTTTGCAATTAAATTAGAAATCTAAAAGAACTTGCTTTAATAATAAACTAAAGAAAGTACAAAGATGTCAAAGACAGACAATCTAAGTATAATTTTTTGATTTTGGGACGTGACGATGGAGATCGAGTGCTGTAGTGACTCCTTTACTCCGTTGACGGTCCCACGTGGGAGTGAGGAAAATCTTTTCTATTCTCTCTCATGTGCCTGTTGCTCGCCTCCGTTATGTGGGTGCGCTACCCTTGCTATTTATAGCCATCAGGCTGACGGGCTATAGATGCCTCATAAGCATCTGTTTGGTGGCCGCATGAGGGCTCCTTCAATCGATTACGGTTTGTAACTGGGCCGCATACTACGGTGTGCTGCCACGTAGCCTTGGTTGGGATATGCGGTTGACACAATCTCAGTGAAGGGGGTATAGTCGTTATTGACCCATTACATACGCGACCTGGTCAGCTGGATACGTGGTCTGCACTAATTGCGTGAGGATCTCTTCGGTTGCAATAAAAAAGATCTTGCGAGTTTGAAGGCCGCATAACTTCTTGGCTGCATAGTCGTCCTGGCCACATATGTGTTCTGTTTTTTCCTTGGTCTGATGGACACTTTGGCTTCATGAGGACGAGAACGCATAGAGTCGAGGCCGCATACGTGCTCTCGTCCGGCCTTGGTCTGATGGACACTTTGGCTTCATGAGGACGAAGACGCATAGAGTCGAGGTCGCATGTATGCTCTTATCCGCCCTTAGTTTGATGGACACTTTGGAGCATAGAGTCGAGGTCGAATGTGTGCTCTCGTTCGCCTTTGGTCTGATAGACACTTTGGCCGCATGTTGACGAGGCCGCACGAGGCCATAGCCACATATGATGACTAGGCCGCATAGGGGAGGACACGTGACATGACACGTCTGTCGAGACCATTAATGAGTTGATGTTACTTTCTGTCTTTTTCTGAGTCGTCGTCTTCATGAGTCTCAAAGCATCTCAATGTGATGAGTGATGTGTCAGAGTCTGATAGTCATCGGATTTTGTGTGTGGGGGGTTTATGCGGCCTCTCTGCTCTGTGGTCGTTCAGACCGCATAGAGTATACTATGCGACTTCTAGATCTTTGGTTCATCAGGCCGCATGTGGCTTCTTTGCAGCTTGGTTGTTCAGGCCGCATATGACTTCTATGCGGCTTGGTTTCATTCTTGAGGGGGCATGAGCTCTATACGGCCTGTATGATCATAGCTCCCGGGCGCATAGCACCTCGAAGGATGCGTCCGAGCAAGCAACCATGCATACAACTCGTGCGCAAAGCGCCTGGACGCATAGCTCATGGCCGCATAGCGCCTCGAATCATGCATTCGAGCAAGCAACCGTGCATGCAACTCGTGCATAAAATGAGCACACGAGCGACATGCTAAGTGCAAAGTACGCCAACAAAGTACCACTTTGCGCCATTGAGCCCGAGTATGAGTCAGAATTAGAGTCGCAAAAGAAAATTTTTCCAAAGGTGGTGACAAAATAAAGATAGTCATAATGGGGTTCACACTTAATCCCTCTAGAAAAATTAACCCACATGGTCCACCACCCCATGAGCTATGCGTCCAGGCGCTTTGTATACATTGGTGGTTTTTTAATGTGGGACTAAATCTCCCAAAGCAAAGTGGAAAACACCAACATGATTTAGTCCAATGAGTATAAAATCGACGAAAACAGATGCAGTGTTGTCGATTACGTCTTCCGTCCCGGGACCAGCCATGAGCCCCATTGCTTTGGTGTCAAGTATGCAGGCCTACCACTTAAATCGTGCCATCCTACACATGTCTAGAGGTGTTGTCGGGTGGTAGCTCGTGGGGTGGAGGAAGCTCGCCGGAGTGAAGTCGGGCTGGCTCGAGGGGGACGACTCGAGGGATGCAGTAGCTCGCCGGAGTTGGGGGGAAACCGTTCGGCTGCTGGTTAAACGAAGAAGGAGGTTGAAGATGCTGTGTAAGCGGGGGGGGGGGGGGTGGGGCTGTCTTGAGGTGGTGCTGGTGGAGGAGATGAAGTCGGAGGGGGGTCTCGGGTGGTCGGGTGCCTATTCCGGACAACGGGCTGACGACGGCGATGATCGAGTGGTTGAGGTGGTGGAGCTGCCGGAAATGTTGCAGCCGCGTGGAGGAGCTCCGGGGGAGGCTCATGGAGCTCGAGGGGGACGTCGAGGCTCGCCGGAGATGGCAGGCCGGAGATGGGCAGTCGTGAGGGTGCTCGACTGATGATGCAGTGGGAGCGGGGGAGGTCAACTCGTGGCTGGAGAGGCTCGCCGGCCGAAGTTCGTGGCCGCGGGGAATGCATCAGGCCAGGGAAACCGTTGTGGTTGCTCGACCAAGTGGAGAGTTCTCGGCCGGGAGCAGTGGCGGTGCGGCGGGAGGTCAACAGGCCGAGTGGAGAGGGGTTGGAGGCTGCACAGGAGTTGTGGCGCCGGAGAACAGGGAGTTGGTCGGAGCTCCGGTTCTTCAAGGAAGGAGAAGAAGAATGAAAGAAGAAGAAGAAGAAGAAGAGGAAAGGAAGGAGAAGAAGAAAGAAATATGGATTCGGTTTGAAATGTAGAGAAGGGAGGAAAGAGAGAGGGGTGGTTTCAAAGCTCCCTTGGGGTTAGGGCCTGCTTGGTATGTGTGCAATGAAAAGACATTAAATAGGGGAGGTGGTGTGGCAATATGTGGTGGAGATGCTCCAATTCTAATGAAGGGCCAGGATTGATCATGGAGAAATATGTTTCTTCATAAAAAAAATAAGGGGGAGATGGGTTGACTACGGTCAAAGGATGGTAAGCTCTCCATTTACTCATGGCCGATAAGGTGAGGACACCTAAATTAATAAATTGCAACTAAGCCCCTTAAATTCGGGAAATTGTACAAACACATAAAATAATACGAAAATTATGGAGAAAATTGTGTTTGATGATTTGCATGGTGAGGGGGTGTTATGTGTGAGGCACGGGTTTAATTTAATGGCCATCGGAATTAATTGGGGATTAAAATAGGATTAGGCAAAATCGGTATCCTCGATTTAAATAGGATTTTAAGTGTCCCGCGCTTTTAAATTAAATGGGGGCACTTGGGGTCAAAATTCAAAAATGACACAAATGTCAAAAATGGTGGGGGCTTGGAGTCAGTCTTGGACCCTTTAGTTGGTCCGGCTCAACGGGTTAAGTTGGTATCTCAAAATTGAGGGTAACGACACAGGTGTCCGACACGGAATTATATATAGATTTTTAGGATACGGGAAGTTGTGCAATTAATTTAGGGCACAACGGATTTGATTTTGAGTGACGAAAAAGTCCAGTGCCTAAATTGGCGAGTCAAGTCAGAAGTACAATAGTCCGATAGAATTTATGGGCTGATATTGGGCTCCGAATAATTAAGCAATGATAGGGCGCGCCAAGGGTTTTAATTAAATGAATTAAAATACCAGACAAACTTAACTCCACTCTAAACCTCAACATCTGCTGCTAAATCCAAAATTTTCCAAATCCAAACCTGACTATCTATAGAATAAATCGAGAGGGTTTACACCGGCTATCCGCCCTTTCCCCTTCACCTCCCCACCAACGGTCGGCCGCCCCCTATAAAACCCCAGCCGATCCCCGCTTCCTTCCACCACCATCACGATCTCCGGCCACCGCCACTCCAGCTCCGTCCGCCCAGAGCTCCGCCACACCTAGCTCCTCCAGCACCACCAAGCTTCCCCAGCACTGAAGAGCCTCTGTCCCGACCAGCTCCGCCGCCAGCGAGCTCCGTCACGCCACGCCCTCGCGTACGCGTAATTTCAGTCATTTTCGACCTTTTTCCGGTGAGTTGTTCTCTCTCCTCATCGCACCAATTTCTGATATGTCTGTTGTGGTGGCACGTACCCTGCGTGACCCTCTCGAACTTTGTACAAATCGTTCGGAGTATCGTGTCCCGTGTCGATCGCAAACTACGACGCAAAATCAGGAAAATAAACCTCCAATTTCTGAAAATTTAGAAATTGACCCGAACTCCCTGGTTCACGACCATTTTGCATGCAACCTGTTAATTATTTCTAAAATCCATATGAGCAGTAATTTAGACCTTATAACCTAATTTTAAAATCCTGTATTAGTGTAATTTATGGTGTTGTAATTTGCATGATATTTGAGGGTGAAATTGGCCAAAAACTTGGCCTTTATAAAACCCTGATTTTCCCGGAACTGGGTGCGCCCTGCTAAACGAGACAACTTGGTCGTGTGCGAACTTCACCGAAAGGTGCGTGCTGTCAACACGGACGTGTGAGATTTCGTAAAAATTGATTTGGATGTGCGTGCACACCGGAATCAATGTGTATCCGTCGACAACACCCCGTATCGGCCCTGTTCTAAAACTCGTTGTAACTTCGTGTATGCTCGTCGTCTCAAAATAAAACTTGTACCATCAGACTCGTAGCAATACGCTGGTACTGTGACCCAAGTTTGATTCGATTCTGAGAACGTTGACAAAATTTCGTATCGTAGGCCCCACGGCTCTACTTGACGGGCGATTTTGTGATCGGCTCATCGGAATCCAGTTCTGGACATTTTATTGGGTTCGTATCGTCGTTATGGACTTGTAGACACTAATTTTGGCAAATTTGGAGAACATTATCTTTGGCACATTTTTTGGTGCGAAGTGGGCCACATGTGGACCCCGCTTTGACCCAAAACTGTCACTTTTGCCCCTGTGTCCAAATTGGACTTATGGACAGGCTATTCTAGCTATTTGATATCTTCTAAACCTGATGGTAACATTTATTTCAGCAACCGAAGGAGTACCTGCAGATCCCGCTGATACCAGAGCAACAGTTGAAAATCAAACCCCAGGCAAGTGTACCTTGCCATACTTGCAATAAAATTAATTATTATTATTCTCTTGATCTATTCTGAGTTATAAATATTCAACCTAGGACCGTGTGATATTGCTTAGCGTTCGAATAATATTTGGGTGCCAACACCGTACGCGGAGTTGTGTAACGTCACCTAGAGATGGATATCGAAATTCTATACATTTCGTGCTTGCATTATCAAGTACGTCATACCATAGGACACTTGATACTGTTCATGAGACAGAATCTTCCTGAGATAGTCATGGTGATTCTGTATAGGATATAGGATTCGTGACATAGACTTTATTGCATATGCATAGATATCATTATGACTTGCTGCATTAGATATGGTCTCGCGTGTCATGGACATGAGACGTGTGATTACATTAGGTGGGGAGAGACACACAAGCTACAGGATGATTTTATATATATTTATTATTGTGAGGCTCTAGACCCTACACCAGAGCTAGGCATATTACGTGATATTACTGCTACCGGCTCCCCGATACCGAGCTTGTAGTAGTCTCAGCTTGAGTCTAGTGTTGCGCTCATCTTGCATATTACTTAGCTGGTTATAGAGTTTACCCTATTGATTCATTTATTATTGCACTGTATTTATTTGGCTTGAGTTATTCTTGTACCTTGCTATGTCCCCTGAGGACCTGGATCCGGATTATGTCCCCACATATAGCAGAGGAGTTCTATCCCGAGGTATATGTAGCAGGAGCAAACACCGGAGCTGAACCGATCCCCGAGGACGAGGTGATAGCCGAGAATTTTTCCTGAGTATTTGTTTAATCTATACTCAGTATATTTTATTGTTAGACTCTTTCATTTCTAGTCTATTGAACCATTGTATCAGACTTATTATCGGGTTGTTCCCCGAATTATGTTTTATTGGGACTTGATGTTGCTTTATATTACATATTGATAGTATTTATTTCTGTGGATGAGATTAGTAGCATAAACCCTTATTGTTGTATTACAGCTTAAGTACACCCTGATGGGTCCATTAAATTGAGTTTTTCCATCGGTGTGTGCTGCTGGCCATTGCCACGTGTCTAGTCCCTCGATATTTTGGGACTGGATTATGATATAGTTTTTGTGGTGGCCCATGTAGGTTTACGACTAAATTGTTTCGATTTTAACTAAGGGACCGAGCAAGCCTGCGACAAAGATATGATAAGTTATAGGATCTCATCCACTTGATTGAATCGTTTTGGATCTTTATATCGGATTTGAAATTCTTGACTTGTATCCTGCCTTGATTCCTCTGTGCGCCTCTTATAGCTTATTTTGGATGCAGAGTAATGGATGCTCCAGCAAGCAACGAAACTCCTGCAAGAACACCACAATGTGCTGTAGCCACCTACGAAGAAGATGTAGTGACAATATTGAGTGGAGATCCCTCCACTCATCGAAGCAGTCAAGCAAATCAGCATGCTTCTAGATTTCGGCGAGATGACATTCCACCACCGCTGCAGTTTACTCCACCAATGCCCGTATTCCCACAAGGGCAGGCTATGGACGGACAATAGATGTTTCAAATATTTTATGCAATGTTGCAAGCCCAACAGCAGGTTCAACAAGAGGCTATGCGTCATGAGGTGGAGAACTTAAGGAACAACCTAGTAATCACACTAGAGCAGGCGAACCTACCAACTCGATGACCATCGATGGACTCTATCACCGATTTTCGCAAGCTAAAACTCTACACCTTTTTAGGCAAGAAGGAGCCCACTGAAATTCATGAGTGGCTCACAAATACTCAACATCAACTAGAGGCAGCTGAGCTTCCAAGAGAGCGTTGGATGACTGCCGTCCGGATGCAGTTGACGGACAATGGACATCACTGGTGGTTAACTGAGGAGACACGGCTCGGACCAGACCGAGTTACTTAGGAAGAGTTCGTTAGACTCTTTCAGGAGATGTACATTCCAGCTATTGCTCGGTCTGAACTTCAGGAAAAGTTCAATCGCCTTACTCAAGACAATATGACAGTGGAAGAGTACAATACAGAGTTCATCCATCTGAGTCGCTTCGCACCTACCTTGATCCCGATAGAAGAAGAGAAGGCTGAGAAGTTCTTCGACGGACTAAACTTTGAGCTACAGAGATTGATCGGATCCGTTGCACCTACTTCATACTCGGACGTTCTTGCTGTAGCCCGACGCATGGAGCACATCACCAGGAGAGAATCCAGCTTGAAAAGGCCATTTTTATCAGCACCAACCAGAGCATCACAAGGGGAGTCTGTAAAGCGACCTCAGAAGAATCTACCGCAGAGAGCAGCACCAAGAGCCCCATCCCATCCTACTTGTCACAACTGTGGCAAGGTAGGCCATATTGAGAGGGAGTGCAGACGCAAGTTGGGACTGTGCTTGCTTTGCGAATTCAGCCAACATGCAGCCAGAAATTGTACGAAGCATCGAGAAGAAACACTGATGGTTCACCAGCGAGCACCAATGGTTAATCAACAAGATTTACCAGCACCAGGAGGGTATCAGCCGAGGCCACCTTTGGCACCACAACCAGCACTTTTCCAGCAAGCCCAGCAACAGCAGAGGGCACCACCACAAGGACGCGGACAAGCTTTTGTGTTGACCATGGAGGACACGCAGACTCGTGGAGTAGCAAATGCGCATAAGATTTTTAAGTTATTCATTGATATCTATTCCTAGCAATTTCTTTAACACATACCTGTTAGTTCATGACCTTAGCCTTAAACCTAGTATTTTGAACTTGTTAATAATTGATAACCTAGTTTTCTAAGTTGTAGTTTTCTTTGCTCTAACCAGATTTCCTTCACTCTTGAATTACCTAACTTTCATTTTTCTAGGAAAATACTTTATTCCTTCCCTATGTATTTTGCTTAACCCTCATCATTCGATTTCTTCTTGATTATGATTCTTTGGTTGTGTCGTGCTTCGAACATATTTTGCAACCGTGTCATCTTTTCCGACCGGTTATGTTTCGTTATTCTTTGATTGCGAGGACGCAATCCTCTTAAGGGGGGTAGATTGTAAACCCCCAGAATTTTTCAGATTTTAAAAATAAATTTTTGGAATTTTTTTGTGATTTTTAACTAATTAAAATAAATATTTTCTGGAATTAAATTAATTTTGTGATTTTATTAAATATTAAAATATTATGAAAATAATATTTTTGGTTTAAAATAATTAATTAGACTTGTTGCAATTATTTTAGAATTTATTGGACCCCAGAAATATTTTTTTAAAAGACCCAAAACATAGTTTTTAAATAAACCAAAACAAACCGGATTAGACCACCATGAACCAAACTAAACCAAGACTAAATAAACCAACCCAAACCCTATTTAAACCCAAACCCTAACGGGTCGGGTCGGGTCTGAACCCAACCCGAAACCCGTTAACCCGACCCAACCTGTAATCTACAGTAACCGTAAAACCCCCGATTCCCGCGCCGGCGGTTACGACTCCGCCCAACCGCCGGCGGACCTATCAGCTCCCCCGCGGGCGTTCCGCCGCTTCGCCTCTCCACCGGCCATCCGCCACTTCCCCTTCACCTCCCCACCAACGGTCGGCCGCCCCCTATAAAACCCCAGCCGACCCCCGCTCCAATCCACCACCATCACGATCTCCGGCCACCGCCACTCCAGCTCCGGCCGCCCAGAGCTCCGTCGCACTGAGCTCCTCCAGCACTACCAAGCTTCCCCAGCGCCGACGAGCCTCCGTACCGACCAGCTCCACCGCCAGCGAGCTCCGCCGCGCCGCGCCCTCGCGTACGCGTAATTTCAGTCATTTTCGACCTTTTTCCGGTGAGTTGTTCTCTTTCCTCATCGCGCCAATTTCTGGTCTGTCTGCTGTGGCTCGTACCCTGCGTGACCCTCTCGAACCCCGTGCAACTCGTTTGGGGGTATCGTGTCCTTTGTCGATCGCAAACTGCGACGCAAAATCAGAAAAAATAAACTCCCGATTTCTGAAAATTCAGAAATCGACCCGAACTCGCCGGTTCACGACCATTTTGCATGCAACCTGTTAATTATTTCTAAAATCCACCTGAAGAGTAATTTAGATCGTATAACCTAATTTTAAAACCCTGTATTAGTATAATTTATGGTGTTGTAATTTAAATGTTATTTGAGGGTGAAATTGGCAAAAAACTTGGTCTTTATAAAACCCTAATTTTCTCGGAACTGGGTGCGCCCCGCTAAACAAGGCGACTTGGTCGTGTGCAAACTTTACCGAAAGGTGTGTGCCGTCAATACGGACGTGTGAGATTTCACTGAAGTTGATTTGGATGTGCGAGCACACCAGAATCAACGCGTATCCGTCGACAATACCCCATATCGTCTATATTCTGAAATTCGTTGTAACTTTGTGTACGCTCATCGTCTCGAAATAAAACTTGTGCCATCAGACTCGTATCAATACGCTGGTCCCGTGACCCATGTTTGGTTCAATTCTGAGAACATTGACAAAATCCTGTATCGTGGACCCTACGGCTCCACTTGACGGGCGATTTTGTGATCGGCTCATCGGAATCAAGTTCTGGACATTTTGTTGGGTTCGTATCGTCGTTTTGGACTTGTAGACACTAAGTTTGACAAATTTGGAGAATATTGTCTCTGTCATATTTTTAGGTGCGAAGTAGGCCACATGTGGACCTCGCTTTGACCCGAAACTATTACTCTTGCCCCTGTGTCCAAATTGGACTTATGGACAGGCTATTATAGCTATTTGATATCTTCTGAACCTGATGGTAACATTTATTTCAGCAACCGAAGGAGTACCTGCAGATCCCGCTGATACCAGAGCAGCAGTTGGAAATCAAACCCCAGGCAAGTGTACCTTGCCATACATGTAGTAAAATTGATTATTATTATTCTCTTGATCTATTCTGAGTTATAACTATTCAACCTAGGATCGTATGACATTGCTTAGCGTCCGAATAATATTCGGATGTCAACACCGTACGCGGAGTTGTGTTACGTCATCTAGAGATGGATATCGAAAACCTATACATTTTTGTGCTTGCATTATCAAGTACGTCATACCATAGAACACTTGACACTGTTCATGAGACATAATCTTTCTGAGATATTCATGGTGATTCTGTATAGGATACAGGATTCGTGACATAGACTTTATTGCATATGCATAGATATCATTATGACTTGCTGCATTAGATATGATCTCACGTGTCATGGACATGAGACGTGTGATTACATTGGGTGGGGAGAGACACATAGGCTACAGGCTGATTTTATATATATTTATTATTGTGAGGCTCTAGACTCTACACTAGAGCTAGGCACATTACGTGATATTACTACTACCGGATCCCTGACACCGAGGTTGTAGTAGTCTCACCCTGAGTCTAGTGTTGCTCTCATCTTTCATATCACTTAGCTGGTTATATAGTTTATCCTATTGATTCATTTATTATTGCACTGCATTTATTTGGCTTGAGTTATTCTTGTACCTTGCTATGCCCCCTGAGGACCTGGATCCGGATTATGTCCCCAGGTATAGTAGAGGAGTTTTATCCCGAGGTATATGGAGCAGGAGCAGACACCGGAGCTGAACCGATCCCCGAGGACGAGGTGATAGCCGAGGATTTTTCCTGAGTATTTTCTTAATCTATACTTAGTATATGTTATTGTTAGACTCTTTCATTTCCGGTCTGTTGAACCATTGTATCAGACTTATTATCGGGTTATTCCCCGAATTATGTTTTATTGAGACTTGATGTTGCTTTATATTTTATATTGATGGTATTTATTTATGTGGATGAGATTAGTAGCATAAACCCTTATTGTTGTATTACAGCTTAAGTATACCCTAATGGGTCCATTAAATTAGATTTGTCCATCGGTGTGTGCTGCTGGCCATTGCCACGTGTCTAGTCCCTTGATATTTTGGGACTGGAACGTGACACCCATTGGTGTGTGTTGCTGGTCATTGCCACGTGTCTAGTCCCTCGATATTTTGGGACTGTGGCGTGACATCTTCTTTGGTCTTTCGGCTTTGCGTCTTATATCTGGTACTCCAATTTCTCCTCTAACCAAAGGAGCTTGGATCTTGTAGGAAACTGAAATTGGTTCCATTTTTGGTGTGTATATACTTCTCACTGTCTCCGTCGAAAATACTGGAGGACAAAAACTATCAATACTAATATTGCAATATATACAAACAAAACATGCATGTATACATGATATATAAGTATGGTACCATCTAAAACATGTACAAGATTTGTCGGTTATATTAACAATATAGGTTCTAATTGTTGCACAGTCTATTATTTTAAACTTATAACTATCAATAGCTAATATTTCTAGGTAATTTTCTCTTTGATAATACAAGCCATAGTCTTTAACATCTTCGGACACTAATTTGTGTCTGTATTTTTGGCATTCTTTCTACGATTGTCATGAAGTGTAATAATCTTGGCTCTAATACCATCGAGAAGTGTTGTTATTGGCTTATCTCGTAATTTCTTAATCCATCTATTGAAACATTCAGCAAGATTAGAAGTGATAATATCTAATCTAGGACAAGGAGCATACGCAGTTATCCAATGTTCAAATCGACGATTTTTATCGTTTACACTGATAAGCCAATCGTACAACATTAATTTCTCGGCTTGAATTATATTAAACAAACTCTCTGCATCTATTTTATTGTATGATCTATCAAGCGAGTCTAACAAGTATTGAAATGCTTGTTCTATCACAATTTTTTTCATGTTTTGTTTAAAATGCTGAATACAAAAAAAATGAGGAGATGTAGTAAAAATAGCACGCATGACATTTAGTAATCATTTTTGCTTATCAGATATAAATAAAATTGTACTCTAATCATTAAAAGAACTTTCAAAAGATATTCTAAGAGAGTTTAAAAATCAGACCAAGAATCACTATTCTCACATTCAACAACATCATAAGCAATATGATATAATTGATAGTTAGGATCGTGAGCACATGCAATAAATAAGATACCTTGATATTTAGACGAAAGAAATGTAGTATTAGTACTAATGACCGGTAAACAACCCCTTAAAAACCCGTCAATACATGCATTAAAATAAATAAAAATTCTTTGAAAGCTATTATTTTTGGCAATTTTAAGAAAATATGCACTACCTGGATCCGTCTCCATAATTCTATAACAATACTCCTCAAGACTAGCGTATGTCTCATCATAACTACCATTAATTTTAGCTAATGTCGTCTCTCGGGCTCTCCAAACTTTGGAATAACTAACATGTATATAGTGCTCCATATATATATCTTTCACAATTTGTGATGAAACTATATGACCGGTTATCTCTAATAATGTCAATTATCATAGTCTTAACTCATTCAGTAGTAGCTAGTCGATGACGTCCTGTTGTAAGTCTTCGTAAATAAGAATGACGATTTTCTAATGTACTAACTTTAACTATATCGCCATTTTCAATGGATTTGACATATACTCTCCAATTACAATTCGGTTGATCTCAAATATATATAATTCCATGGGCATTATTCATACCACTAGCTGAACAACTAAAATTATATTTAATTGCTAAATTACTTATAAAGCTTCTAAATTTAGAACGACTAGGAAATGATTGTCCCATAAATAATTCATCAGTGATAGCTTTTACAACATCATCATCTACTGCATAATCTACATTTTTAATTAAATCATCACTATTTCCATCGTCGTTGTCACTATCATCATCATGGTTAGATTTATCTGATGAATGACCTTCTTAGAAAAATGAAACAATTTGTTGAGAAGAACTAGCACCCGAACTAACATGCTGGTATTTAGAAAAGTATTCACTATTTCTATTATCTAATGTTGCTACTACTTTAATGACCTATATTTTTATATATCGTGATTGTGTATTAATCTCAAGAATATAATTTCATCCATCTTCACTATCTATCAAAAAATAATTAGGACAAAAAATAGACTTTAGAATAAAATCATAATGAATAGAACAACGTTCATAATAAGATTACGTATATTGTCAAAACTAATATTCGGTTAAGTTAAAAAAAAATGGATTTCTCCTCCTTAGTTATTTAACTCATTTATTGTACCATCGTACGAGCATACTATTCTTATGCTACGATCCATGACGGCTGAGAACTTTGGCTAGAAGAAGCTGAGAAGAACTTCGGGTACAAGCAAAACAAATTTTTAATAGAGGGGAGACAAAGAGAGTGCTGGAGGATTTGATTGAGATAGGAAGAGAGTGTGATGAAGATTCATTTGGAGCTGTGGGTTGTATATATAGAAAGTAAGTCGCCAATTTAATTGGCGAGTTATGCAACGTTGTCCTTGAATTAGCCGTTGTGCAACGGTTATAATCCTCCCCCCCCCCCCCCCCCACCCCAACGGCTATAATTTTTCATCCTCCAACGCCATCGGTTATAATCCCCTCCCCCCGCCATCGGTGGATCGAGTCACGAGAGCGTATTATTCCTTCCATTTATTTAGTGAATCTTGGAAGCAGTGGGTCCAAAAAATATGCAACGCAGTATGCACAAAATTTCGAACGTTATGTCGGACATCTAAAAAAATATAATAATGTGCACAGAGAATTGAAGCAGTAATATAAGAGGAACTTTGATACAGATGGTTGTATCAAAAAATTGATATAGCCACTACATAATAACCAATATATATATATATATATATATATATATATATATATATGGTCCATCTGTCATATTTTGACGGTATCAATTTTTTGATACATCATATCTGTATCAAAGTCAGAGTTTTACTGCTAATAAAATTCTAGCTTAGTGGACAGTGTTGAGCAGAGGCAGATGCAGATGCAGAGGATGGGTGGACATACTAATTGCAGCAAGCCTGAGACTTATAAAACTCACTTTAAAGATTTGATCATAGGTAGGAATCAGGTGAGCCACCACCAGCCTGTCTCTTTAGCACTTGGATGCCACCGACGCATTCTTTCTTTACATTACATCACAACTTATATCTCCCTCTTAATTGGAAGGTGAGAGTTTGGTCGGAAGAAAGTTCACCACTAGTCTACCACCCATTTAAATATACAGCAAAGATTGCACTTGCACATTGACATAGCCCACAAGTTTCTACTATAAGTTTCCTCTTCCACTCCACATTTGAACCACATCTCCGTTATTGGTCTACGTATCTTCAGTTATAGCTATCGAGCAAGTTACTTGTTCTATTAATGCGCTTAATGTTTCTTTGAGCTTTTATATGTATCACGAGTTGCTTCTTGTTGTTAACAAGAACATCTGATAATATGATATTCTTCCTTGTATCCTTCCTCTCCTTCTTCCTCCTCGTCAACAAGCCCCTCCTCCTTCCCAAGCTCTTCCCGTCATGGGTCGGAGAGTTGAGGCTCCTCCTGGTGTTGCTGTGCCAAGAAGCCCTGTGCCACTCTTTCCAGTGGCTAAAGAACCATGTGTCGGCCAGTGCCCAAATCTTGAAATATACATATACAGTGTATAGTTCAAGAACAGAGAATGTGGGGGAGAAGAAGGAAGAGGAGGCGATGGCCCCGGCCCCGGCGTCAGATGAGATGACAGTCTTGGACCTGCCTGAACTGACTCTGGAGATCGTTCTCGCGAAGCTTGCCCCGTCGAGCCTGTGCACCATGGCAAGTGTCTGCACCTCTCTGAGGGACAGGTGCAGGAGTGACCACCTGTGGGAGAGGCACATGGAGGAGAAATGGGGGAAGCTCATAGGCAAACCAGCACAGAAGGAGTGGGAGCCGTATATGGGATCAAGAAGGGACCCCAGGAGCAAAATAAGCCCTTTTAGACCAAAATGGTGGATGGGTTCTTCATGGCTAAGGTCTAAGCAGGTTACTACCGGTGGCGACAGTTCCGAGAGCCGTTTGCCCGTCGAGTCGGTCATGGCTCGGTATCTCGCGCTCGAGAGTGGCAGATTTTGGTTCCCTGCCCAAGTATACAACCGCGAGGTACTGACCAATTTGCTTCATAATGATATTTAGTGTTTACACTTAAGAAAGTTGCATGCTTGCAATTAAACTTTGTTTATATGCATAATTATAATTTGTTCCCCATCATGATCACATAGTTTTGGTGGTTCTCAGCAGAATGGGAATGTAGGTTTCATGCTGTCCTGTTATGATGCAGAGCTGAGTTATGATTCTCATACAGACACATTCTATGCAAGGTATTGGACCTGGTTTAAGTACTGTCAATATTACTTTTCCTTTCTTCAATGATCCATACCGAATTATAATTTTAAGGAGGATTTTATATTTTTATCAAGTAGGCAAGGGTGAATCTATCATTGGCGTGATGCATCTTTACTGGCAGTGTGTCTTGCTTGCTATGAGAGTTGATTGATAATTCTTACTCCATAGGTACCCACCGCATGGTCAGAGGCTTGCGAGCGTAGAGGAAGGAGTGAAGTGGGAGAGACTAAGAGCAGCACCTGTGGCTACTCCAGCACACGATCTCCATGTCTCCGACTGTTTAAGTGACTTGCGCCCTGGCGATCCTATCGAAATTCAGTGGAGAAGGAGCAAGGAGTTCCCTTATGGTGTGTGTATTTGTTTTATTCAACGTCTCAGGAATTTAGTAGGTTTTTTTTTTTTTACAATTAATATTTCTTGTAAAAAACAAAGTAAGTAGAGGTATTGTTTTTCATCGAAAGCTTGGAATATCTGAAATGCTTATGGACATTTTCCTCTGTTTCGATCTATCAGGTTGGTGGTATGGAGTTGTAGGCCATCTGGAGTTGTGTGACAGGAATGAGCATCACTGTCGCTGTTTTAGTAGCGGTAATTTTATGTAACAGTTTCCTTTTGCTTTCATACACTATCAACCGTCATAGTTGAAATCACAAGGAGTTTGATTCAAGGTTCGAGTATCGGTATTGGTATCGGTAAATTTCTCAGAGTATCTGGATCGACGGTATAGGCAATATTGTAGGTTTCTGATCGAAGTATCATATTTGTTGGTATTGAAAAACAAATAATTATTGATAAATTATTAATATTGATTTTTTTTTAAAAAAAATTAAGCATAATTTTAGGTATTTACAGTATTTTTTTAATTATTTTGAAATTGAATGAATATTAGTCACCTTGTAGTTTTATTTCTTTACATGTTTTTACAATCATACTATACTTTTACAACCTTGCTGACTGGTCCTTTCATTCAATTTTCTTTCATGAATTGACCGAAAAAGAGATCCCCAATGTTGATATTGGTCAGTATTGGGTATCGGTTAGTATCGGATCGGGACATGCCAAACCGTATCGGTATCGGCCGTATCGAATCGTTTACGGCCGATACTGCAAACTATGGTTTGATTGCAATTCAATGGGTGATCACTAAAGTATAAAAACTGTTACCAAGCATCATTGTGCCAATTTGAGCAGTTGAACTCAACTCCTTTCTTTGATGACAGATACTGTGATACTAGAATTCAATCAGTACACACCCGACTCAAGATGGAGGCAGACCACCGTGAATCGGAAGGATCACATGGAAGAAGGGAATGAAACAGATGGGTTTTATGGAGGAATCCGGAAGCTCCACAACAAGGATGAGATCTCTATGTGGAGGCAGCTGTGGCCAACAGAGATATTGGAGTGAAAATACTCTAGTCCTCGCATTTTCCTCATCAGAAAAGCATTCCTTCTCTTGTTCAGTTACCAATATTGTTGTATCGAAAGCGGACTGAGTTCGGATTCATCACTCAATCCTCATATATTTTGCCTGAGGATTGAGAAGGCAGTCATAACATATAATGTAAATACCACTCCCCGTGTTCGAACCCGACAATGCTGATATCAGCTCGAGGTGGACTTGGACAAGCAATGCACTGCTGGTGCTGGGCTCTGCAGAAGCTCGGGATGGCCGGAACGTAGTCCTTAGCCTGTAACTGTAAAGATCTTACTGAACTTTTAACTCTTTCCTTCAGCAGGGTGCGGCGCATTGCTACTTCTGTCTTGTAATTACTTAACATTGCAATGCACTGATCATTTATTTGTGGGGAAAGGCATGAATTCTTGTATTCCTCATTTAGTTTACTTGGCATTGCCAAGAGACTGATGGAACGGCATGCCAAGAAGAAGTACTGCTCATGTTGTTAGATTTTCCGTCGTCTGCAAACTGATACTTACTGTAAATAAGGCTGGCGGGGGTATCCTCATGCATCGTTGATGAGATGATTGTGGAGTTCATAGAGTTTTTGTCCCAAAGCTGATTCACCTTCTTTTTTCCTTTTACATATTTCTTTTGGACTTGGATTTTTGTTTACAGAGAATTGCATATATAGCATCATAGTTGTGTGAAATTGCTTTGACAGCATCAGAGTATTGAAATTGCAAAGGACACAAAACGCCCTTTAAAAGAGTGTTTTTAATGTATCGGAGCTAAAAGCTCTTTTAAAGAACGTTTTTAGTCCACTACGCCGTCATCAGATGCGATCTTAATCTTTTCCTTTCTCCCTTAATGTTCCCCTTAATGTTTAAGTAAGTCGCGTAGAAATTATTGTTAAGTGTTATATTAGTAATGGACTTTAGTTTCACATCGGATAGAATAATAGAGAAAGGAGGTTAGCATCTCCTATATATGTAGTCTTTTCATCAATAAAGAACAATCATTTATTTTCACTCTACATGGTATCAGAGCCAAAATTCTGACTCTCTCTTCCCTCCTACTTCTCTCTCAAACCCTAGTCCCACCCCGTCTCTGCCTCCTCGCAGCCACCCGCCTCCTGCCCCTCCCCCCCCCCCCCCCCCCCCCTCTGTCCGTCTGTTACATCCGATTCCAGATTTGGTATTTCTTAAATTTGTAGAATTTAATTTTTTTTTGATAATGTGTTTCTGTTATTGAGAAAGACTACCCGAGACTAGTAGAATACTCATTGGCATTGCCATAGACCCGGTTTAGGACCCGCATGTAGAATGGATATATGGTTCGGTTCATTTAATTGAACCCATGACTAAATCATCTCCCTCTCCTCTTAGTATATATATGAGTATTTTCTCTCTCTCCTCACTCATTTTTCTCATTTCACTCTTCTTGCTTCCTTCTTCCTCCTCTCCTTCTAGCTCACTCTAGCCAACCCAAGCCCTAGGGAGAAGTTGTTGTGACTTGGACTATGAGAGGTAGAGGCTAGGAGCCACTCAAGGCAAGTACATCTTGCTCAATGACGACGCCTTATTTTTCGAATTTATATATATATATGTTGTTTTAAAAAAAGTATTTGATGAAAAATATTCTCATTGAATTGTTGATCATATTTAGTTTTTGGAGTTTTGGATTTTGATGAGTATATTTGAGTATATCTGAATTTGAAGTTTAGGATTTTCATGGATTTCATGTGTTTTTTGTGGTTTTGATCTACTAAATAATGGTATTTTAGAAAAAAAACAGTTTTTGTGGTGGATGGAGCACTTCATTTTGGCTTTTGATTCCCTTGATTCGGAGTTAAAATAAAGTTTTTATGGAGAAAATAATTTGCAAATTTTTTGGAGTTTCCGCCATGGCTGAACCCGCTGTTTGGAGAAGACGAAGTTCTCATGCGGCCAGCATCATATACGGCCGAGAGTCCTATGCGGACTGGACTCTTTGTCGTATAGCCAACCAGCATGCGTCTATTTTGTTTGATGCATGACTGTTTATTACACAAAGTGTTCTGGAATTAAGTCCTTGAACTCCTTGTGTATTCACTCGCTGAACGAATGAGAAATTCGCTAAGGAACACCCATGCGGCCTAGAGAGCATGCGGCAAGCGGACTTATGCGGCAGTGCCCCTATGCGTCTCTTTTCCTTGTGGACGCATAACTCTGCTTCACCCTTGCACATCTTTTTATGATTCTTGTCTTATTCTCTCTGACACATTTTATGGCATGTCCCATCAATCATATTTAATCAATTTTCTCTAACACGCATTTATAACCCATCACTCAGCACTTGGGTCTATGCGGCCAGTGGGTGCATGCGTCAGTGAGACCATGCGACCAGTAGTGCATGCGGCCAGGAATCTTTGTGCACATTTTGTGTTCATTTTAATTATGTCCATTTAATAACTCCTTTTAGTGATTATTGTTGTGTACTTTCTTATGTTGATACAAGTTTATGTTATCAGATAAGTTTTGCTTGTAGTTTACGAGACAAGTTTATGTACAAGCTCACAATCCTCACGACACCGTAGAAATATTTGTGTATAAAAATCTATTGCATTTAATAACTACTTTTAGTGATTATTGTTGAGTCGCCTCCGCCTGTTCCTCCAGCTCGACCTCCTCGTGCCTGTCGTGATCATCCCTTGTACGTTGAAAACTTCAAAGGGCTCTTGTACGTTAAAAACTTCAAAGGGCTTATTGCCACACTCAGTCCTTGATAACTTTGCCGAGGAGGGTCTCAAACATCCCGGTTGGCATGCTACTATGGACGAGAAGATGAAAGTACTTCGGGAGAACCATACTTGGGACTTGGTAGATTTATCGCCTAGTAAACAGGCTGTCGGTTGCAAATGGGTGTTCATGATCAAAGTTAAATCGGATGGCACCCTTGATCGACTGAAGGCTCATCTAGTGGCTAAAGGATATTCTCAGACTTATGGTGATGATTATTTTAAGACATTATTCCTAATTGTCAGGATAACCTCTGTACGCGTACTCTTGACCTTAGTTGTTCGCTATGATTGGCCACTACTTCAGCTGGATATCAAGAATGCTTTCCTCCATGGGGATCTTGACGAAAAAGAATGTATGGTACAACCTCCCGGGTTTATTGTAAGGGAGGATAAAGTATATCATCTGCGGAAGGCCCTCTATGGTCTCAAACAATCATCCCGTGCATGGTTTGGTCGGTTTACAGATGTTGTCAATCAGTTTGGCAAGTGTCAATCGAAGAAGGATAATTCTGTATTTTACTGACCGATACAACTTGGTGTTTATATCGACGATATTGTGATCACAGTAGACGACATTCAGGGCATTGCAGGACTAAAGAAGTTTCTGGGATAACAGTTTCAGACCAAGGATATGGGATTGTTAAACTACTTCTTCGGTGTTGAAGTCATACGAGGAAAGAAGCATATTGTCATGTCTTAAAGGAAGTATGTATAACGACCCATTCCACTCAAGCGGAGAGCCGATTCAAACGGCGTAAGTGCGATAACCTGACCCGCTTTGCTCAGCTAGAAGACTTGCTTGAGGCAAGAGATTTCAGACTTGGTCCTTCAGGAGTTCAGACTTAGACTTTCAAAGGCGTGCTCAGAGTATCGCTTGACCGAGGTGAATCATCGCTAAGGTGGGTGGCTATGATGAACTTGTCTTTGCTTAGCCTGCACACATAAAACTTGGATGATACATGCTAGATCGCTGGACAATAACCCCTTGCATGCTAATAAAGAATACAACAAACCTAGCTAAGGGAATAATCTTATCTTGTATTGTTTGTGTTAGAACATGGAACTGAAACTTGGCTTAAAGTTGGACCCTCGTATGCTTCCTTAGCTTCGTGCAAGTAAACTCCGCTAATGCTTCGAGTAGATCTTTCTATACTTTCCGTAGTATACTGCTTCACTTGTTTACACTGCTCGCCTTATAGACTATGCCGCCCAATATGTCCTTGTATGGTTTTACTCCTCAAACTATTCTTTAGACCCGTGCTCGCGTAATCGCTTATATTTTTAAGTAAGACTATGCCGCAAGGTTCCTTATGTTTATGCTTCAATACTATTTCAATGCTTGCCTTCTTTACATATTCGCTATGCTTGTGTAATTTTATGCCACAACTAAGTAACACTATCCATGTCTTGCATTCATCTAGTTAGCCAGAAGACTATCGAATATCCCGTTCCGTGCAATATGAACCTGGAAGTATTCGGGACCGTTAGATCGCCAAGGCATTTTCCGAACTAAGGGATTGCATCATGTCAAGTAAAGCAAGAATCACAGCTCGTGGAGCAAGACTCATTCATGTATTCAGATCCTTGGTAGTCTCTCTCGAGCGGGAGAGATTGTGTATATGCCTCGAGTACTTATTGCTACACGCATCTTCGTCCAAGAGACTACGGATCATCCAATGGATAAGTGAATCAATATTGAATATGTCATGTCATGAATCAGTAAGACTAGAGACTTGCGTGATCACGGACAACTCGTGCACGAGGTAATAACATATATTCCTAGGACGATTATTGGGGCACCGGGATCGTACCGTCCTAGGAGAAATATGGGTATTGAGTGACCAAATTGATAGGATGCTCCCTGGTTTGGGGCGACACAATATATTCAGTGGTCGGGCCCTTGGTAGTGCATCCTATACTTGGATAACCCGTCTGACTCTCATGATTATGGTAGTCTCTGCATGTATTGGTCGGGATGGTGGCTATCACCCATGACTCTTACGCTATGTCTCATCTTCGTCCGAGACTATGCATCGTCCTTTATGGCTAAGCAGTGACCTCATGTTCATATAG
This sequence comes from Iris macrosiphon, assembly GCA_036927795.1. NCBI lineage: Eukaryota > Viridiplantae > Streptophyta > Magnoliopsida > Asparagales > Iridaceae > Iris > Iris macrosiphon. The sequence continues at coordinate 12,782,249 of JAYESA010000019.1, read as the reverse complement.
ATAAGTCATCCTCGCTTAGCGGCAATCCACATGCGAGTCATTGCATCGCATCTGGAATCTAAAATACCTAAACAGATATGATATAAGATATGTACATATTTAAATACTTGAACATCTTCTGCAATACACCTGAGTACCCGTGTAACTCGTGCACCTGAGACAGAAATCGCTCGTAACACTCGTGTTTGCTTATACAATTTTTTTAGATTTTCTTACATATATTCGTGCTTGGTTTAACTTGGTTTTATCTCTGGACAAGGAAGGATGGATGGTAAGTTAGTAAGTCTCACCGTGTTACTCTTATATCGCATGACGCACTGCCACACGAGTTAGGCTTTACATTATGCCATGAAACTGATCCTAAGGCAATAATAGAAAGATAACTTAATAGATGGTGCACGGAACCATATAACGTGTTTAGATTTGTCGAACGGACGAGAAGCCTCTCCACCAGTGCATTTATGTACTGATAACCCACCAGATTGCTTGCAGGGTGCGGAAGAACCTCGTTCGGTATGGAAACCCCTTCGTTCATGCTAAGGTGTGGAGTTCACTCTAGAGTCTTGGAGCATTGTGTCTGGAGCTGAAGCACATATATAGGACATAATGTTAAAACATCGCCTATGTATCATTCCAAAATTAAAGCCATTTGGCACTTTTATTGTTTCGAGAGAGAGGATTTGAGCGACTTATAATCTCGGCCTAGCGCCGCTTGTAATATTGATTCAATATCAATAAAGTGCTTGTTATACTTCCATACTTGTGTTATTCTATGCTTCCGCTATGACGACTCTGTGAACTTGTTACCAATCGCATGTTTGTTTCTTATTTCACTGCATTTGGACTATCTGTGCGACTCTGTGGCTTAGATATTTCTTCGCCTGTTCGATGCATGGCCTTTCACGGGCACAGCTTGTGCACGTGCGATATCACGTCTAGATGGGAACGATCATCCTGCCGGAGTGCTGGTGGGGTAATTCGCGCCTAGCATAGATGGCTGATTCCTGCGGGAGATCGGGACATGACATATTGGTTTCAGAGCATCGACTTTACGTCTTTGGACTTTGTATCGATATTCTCAAATTCGAAAGCCCGTTCGTGGTTTATGTGAATATACTCTTTCTCGTTGACCCGTTGAAATATTCTATACAATGAGTCTAAATATTTTAGAAATTGCATGTTTATGATATGATTGCTTGGATTGGATAGTTATGTGAAGACCCTTGTTTCGACCTATGTTAGACTTTATGGGAATATACTTGTGCTAGAATTTGCAAGTTATGTGCGAACCTGAATACCTCTACATGATTACCAAGAGGGTTAGTGTGCGAGATAAAATATCGTTCGGACGGTTAGCTATGCACACAGTCTTTTGGCTAAGTTTTGTTGAGTATCGCGTACCAAGACCCTTTGGCACGAGCTAGTTTGTGAGCGAAATTGGGATATCGTTCAGATAAGGATAAGTCAGACTTAGAATGGCAATGTATAAAAATATTGTCAGTTTATCGCTAAGGCGAATATAGAAGTTCGTGCTTGAATTTTGAGAAATAGCTCAGACGGTATTTCATGTCGGAAGATGCAAATCAAATATGGTTTATAGGATGACTATCAATAAAGTTATATACGAGACTAAGATTTATTAGGCGATGCTTAGGCATCGCACAGGAGTTCTAAGGAACGGCTTGGTGAATATGCGAGCGAGTGATACGAACACGATTAAGGATTTATTTGGATGACTCAATTCCTGAGTGGTGTATGGATCATTTTGAAAATGTTCGAGCGAATTTATAGGTCTCGTGCAATAGTTGGTTTGAACGATTTATGAATATGTTGAACAAGTGATAAGGCTTATATCGAATTAGGACTCAAGGTAATGGAATTAATATTTTGGTCATAAAAATTTGATGGATCGTGCGAGCTATTTCAAATTGAATCAAACGGATTAAAACTTGAGTAGGATATCGCTCGATAGAAGTTAGCCTGAGAATGTATATTATGGTTTCGAATTAATAGAGTTGGCATGGTATCAAAAATTAGAAGACAACACGAATTGATACAAGTAAAAAAATATTATGGTTCGATGAAAGAGGTAAGAGATAACATATTCGATCTCAGTTTGGAAGAACGATCTTGAATCTAGTTCGAAAGATAACCCTCGATAATCAGGTCCGGTCGAGAATGATTATCTCGCGGGAGCGATGGCGTAGTGATTTCACGTCCAATGGGGATAATCAAACTTGCGAGAACATGTCGATAATTATTCAAATAAACTCGATAAATAGAACGTATCAAAAGTGAATAGACTTTGGCTTAGGATTTGAACTTAGTTGTTTGAGGAATGCTAGAAGTAGACTATGGATTGATCGAACGGTAACACTGAAGTTGGACGATTTGGCTAGACAAATTATAATCAATGTATGCCCCGCTTCTAGCGGTTTACTTATAGAACATTTGTTACTTTGACTTGGTTAAGAATCGAGTCTCAGGGAAACCTTACCGCCAAATCTAACATAGACGAAATGCAATGAACCCTTCAAACTGATGGAACGACTCCTATTGAAATGAGTCCAAGTATTTTCATTGGTTGTTTTGCTGCTTGGTTTTGTGTTGCCTTGTGTTTTGTCTTGCTTTCGATGACTTGGTTTTTATGATTCATTTTTATCGCTTGTGCATTCTTTTCGAATCGTAAGAGAAAGAGATCGAAAGATGCTAACTAAGTATTGTTACAATTTTAGGATGCATAACTAAGGAGTGATCATTGCATAAGGCTTTTCCATCCTCTCGTTGACTCATTCAGTGAGTGATTTTGGCCCTTCGATGAATCATTTAGTCTGCACGTCTAATAAAATGATCGCTAGTCTACTTAGTTATATACTCCTTAGCTTTATGTTAACTCTCTACAAGACATGCTAAAAGAAATAAACTGCATGCAAATATATATATATAGTTACTGCTTTACTTCATTTAACGTTATGTCCCTTACTCACCTGTTGCACCACTAGATCGTGTATTGAACCTTTTATGGTTAGTCATGTGCCCCGTGTAAAAGATTGAAAGAGAAGAGACTAGTAGCCCGTCCTGATGTTCCGGTCCTACGGGATCTAGGGGGTGTGGCTATTAGATAGTGATATGCTTGTTCATGTTTGGTGCATCCTAATAGTTTTTATCTGATAGATGTTGCTTGTCATGCATTGGTCTCGGACAACTTGTGCACAAGATAATAGTCTCTCGAACGATTCTTGGGACACTGGGAATCGGTCGGTCCGGACGAGATTGTGAGAGCACCCTGATGTTCCGGTCCTACGGGATCTAGGGGGTTTAGTTGTCCATCAGTGGGGCAACTCATAGGCCATCATGTAGTTAGGTCGCATGCTAGGTTTACCTTCTTGCATACATAATACTTGATGCCAAGATTGATCCATAAGTTTATTCATTTATGCAAATTATGGCTAACTTGTGTGTCTGCTGCAGGGATAAATGTTCGACCGTGGGTAAGAATTATCATATGCATGGTTCAATTTATCGTTTATGTTTCTTTGCATGAATTGTTAAAAAAGAAACTAGAAAGCTAGAAATATCATAAAATAATCATGCTAGCTTCACTTGTTTATTTAGTGTGAATTTCTAGATGAGTTTGGCCACAGTCGCTCGCCAGTACATGTTGTAGTACTGACCCACGTTTGTGGGCAAAATTTTAGGTTCTGGTAGCGAGAGTTTGGCAAGCATTTTGAAGCTTTATGAGAATATTCCTTTAAGCGGAACCGTGCTCGTGCTGCTTTCCAAGGCTTTCCTCTCCAGTATGCAAGCTCTTCATCTACTAGGTATTTTACTTTGGTCCTACTAAAAGGATATGATGTGTAGGCGTTGTGGCTAGTTTTGTGTTTGTAAAAAGAGTTGTAAGCCATCTATGGCATATTTTGTAACTCAGCCAAGCAAGTACTTTGTAACCCAATCTTCAAGTATTCAATAAAGAAAATATTTTGTATTCCTATCAAATGTGTTCAACTTGGGTTCTCTGCATTTAAATTATGTGCCTATATATGTATATTTTTGTCTAACTTGTGTCTTGTGCATGTACTATGCCTAGTACAAGTGCAACTTAGGCTCCCAAGGCATCGCGCCTGAGCGAGGACGATCGGTTCTGTAAGGACCAAGCGAGGACGATCGGCCCTTACGGGATCGGGGCATGACAATCATGGCATGAACGAAGATGAATTGAAGGATTATATATATCTTGGATGGAACGAAGTAAAATGATAAGGTGTCTCGATCGTTTCGATGATAACCATAACGTTCGACGTTCTTGTCTTGTGAGAGCGTAACTTCATGCTCGTACATGCGTCATGCCCGGATCAGGACGATTATCCAGCGGGAGCATTGGCGTGGTGACCTCACGTCCAATAGGGATGATCGAACTTGCGAAAGACCGGAGCGTGACAATTGAAGGATTATCTTGACTTATGGTTCGACACGATAAGACGAATTTGGGAATGCAAGTGAATCAGAAGTGTTTCAAGGATAAGTTAGTCTAGAACATGGAGTAAGACACGCTTGATGGTTTCGTGAACGGATACGTAAATCATGTTGGACGACTTAGAGTTTATGATTGAGATCGGTGATTAGAAATTTAATCATGGCTTGGTGGTCTAGACTTATAATGGATATGTGGATTCTATCAAACATGTTTGAGGAGATAGACTATACAAATTGCTAGGCTTGACATGCAACATAGATATATGATAGGTTTGACTGAACAAACTCAGACCATGTACAAACGAACTTGTTGATGTGAGTAGGATAATCTATGCTCGATGTTTAAAAATCTGAGTGAAACGAGCTTGGATAAAATTTCTCGTACAAATGAATAATAGTTTGACTTTAGGAATTGGGGCGAGCATCGTGAGACAAAATTACACGATGAGTCATAAACATGAACTGTACCTATGACCTTGTGAGCTGACCTAGTAATTAGGCAGACGACCCTATGCCGAATAAAAGAACTTGTGTGACCGACTTTGATGTATTGCTTGAACAAGCCATAGAACTGGGGCAGCAAGACTTAGAGTTAGACTCGGAATAGTAAGTGTGTGCTATATTTTACACGAATAGAATGGACGATAGGACATGGACGCTAGTCAATAAATCGGATAGATCGTGTTTGATGATAGTGCAATGCTTGGTTTGAGTAAGATTGGAATGACTTAGATTTTATTGACCCTATTGGAGATATCATCGTAATTTGTAAGACGAGAACCCTTAAGACTTTCTCGAGTAGCTTGTACGAATTCACTATCGCTAATTTTGGTTGAGTGCATATGTTTGAGGGACGCCTTGAACGTGTATATGATCCAAGACTCAGTGATATGTTAAACTTGAGTGAAAAGACTTCACTATTGCTAAGTTGGTTGACATGCATATGTTTGAGTGACGCTTTGAATACGTGCACAATCCAGACTCGCGATATGCTGATCTCGAATGCTGGTGCAAGTGAATATATAAGATACGCTTAGACGAGTATAACGATTTGGATAAGTTTGCCTCATCCTTAGATCATCATTCAAGATGGATCATAACGTACCCCGTGTTAAGCGATATATGTTCCACACTAAGGCGCAATAGAGACCGAGTCAGAGCTTGGATTGAATAATAGAGTCATTCAATGAGACAGATCCAACATACATGCAACACGGAATGAGGAATGAGTAGGAAGTTGTATTCGAACGGATCTAGTGATAATGATTGTTATGATTGAGATAGATTTGATATTTTGCGATAAAATGATTTACGCTCAGGAAGTCTCGAGGATGAGACTTTTTCTGAGTGGTGTATAATGTAACGACCCGTTCCGCTCAAGCGGAGAGCCGATTAAAATGGCGCAAGTGCGATGACCCGACCCGCTTTGCTTAGCGAAAAGACTTAATAGAGGCAAAAGATTTCAGACTTGGCCCTTCAGGAGTTCAGACTTAGACTTTCAAAGGCGCGCTCGGAGTATCGCTCGACCGAGGCAAAATATATCTAAGGTGGGTGGCTACGATAAACTTATCTTTGCTTAGCCTGCATACATAAAACTTGGATGATACATGCTAGATAGCTAGGCAATAATATATTGCATGCTAATAAAGAATACAACGCACCTAGCTAAGGTAATAATCTCATCTTGTATTGCTTGTGTTAGGACATGGAATTAAAACTTGGCTTAAAGTTGGACCCTTGCATGCTTCCTTAGCTTCGTGCAAATAGACTCCGCTAATGCTTCGAGTATATCATTATATACTCTTCGTAGTGCACTGCTTCACTTTTTTATACTACTCGCCTTATAGATTATGCCGCCCGATATGTCCTTGTACGGTTTTACTCCTCGCACTACCCCTTAGACCCGTGTTTGCGTAATTGCTTATATTTTTAGTAAGGCTATGCCGCATTGTTCCTTATGTTTATGCTTCAACATTATTTTAATGCTTGCCTGCTTTACATATTCGGTATGCTTGTGTAATTTTATGCCACAACTAAGTAACACTATCCATGTCTTGCATTCATCAAGTTAGCCGGAAGACTATCAAATAGCTCATTCCGTGCAATATGAACCTGAAAGTATTCGGGACCATTAGGTCGCCAAGGCATTTCCCGGACTAAGGGATTGCATCATGTTAAGTAAAGCAAGAATCACAGCTCGTAGAGTAAGACTCATTCAGGTATTCAGATCCTTGGTAGTCTCTCTCGAGCGGACGGGATGGTGTATGCACCTCGAGTACTTATTGCTACACCTATCTCCACCCAAGAGACTACGCATCATCCAATGGCTAATTGAATCAAGATTGAACATGTTATGTCATGAATCAGTAAGACAAGAGACTTGCATGGTCACGGATAACTCGTGCACGAGGTAATAACATGCATTTCTCGGACGATCATCAGGGCACCGGGATCGTACCGTCCTAGGAGGAATATGGTATTGCGTGACCAAATCGGTAGGATGCTCCCCAATTTGGGGAGACATAATATATTCAGTGGTCGTGTCCTTGGTAGTACATCCTACACTTCGATAACCCGTCTGACTATCATGATTATAGTAGTCTCTCCATGTTTGGTCGGAATAGTGGGTAACACCCATGACTCTTGCGCTACGACTCGTCTCTGTATGAGACTATGCATCGTCCTTTATGGCTAAGCCAGTGACTTTATGTTCATATAGATAGGTCATCATCGCTTAGCGATAATTTGTGTGCGAATTATTGCATCACATCTGGAATATGAAATACCTAAACGGATATGAGTATAAGACTTGTACATATTTGAACACTTGAACCTCTTCTGTAACACAACTGAGTACCCGTGTAACTCGTGCACCTGAGCCAGAAATCACTCGTAACACTCGTGTTTGCTTATGCAATTTTCGTGAATTTCCTTACATATATTCGTGCTTGGTTTAACTTGGTTTTATCTCTGGACAGGGAATGATGGATGGTAAGTTGGTAAGTCCCGCCGTGTTACTCTTATATCGCACGGCGCACTGTCACACGAGTTAAGCTTTACATTATGACATAAAACTGATCCTAAGGCAAGAATAGAAAGACAACTTAATAGATGGTGCACGAAACTTATATAACGTGTTTGGATTTGTCGAGCCGGCGAGAAGCCTCCCCACCAGTGTATTCATGTACTGATAACTCACTAGATTGCTTGCAGGGTGCGGGAGAACCTCGTTCGGTGCAGAAACTTCTTCGTTCGTGCTAAGGCATGGAGTTCGCTCTAGAGTCTTGGAGCGTTGCGTCCAGAGTTGGAGCACATATACAGGACATAATGTTAGAATATCGCCTATCTATCATTCCAAAATTGTAGCCACTTGGCACGCTTTTGTTGTTTTGAGAGAGAGGACTTGAGTGACTTGTAATCTCGGACTAGAGCCGCTTGTAATACTGATTCAATATCAATAAAGTGCTTGTTATACTTCTATACTTGTGTTATTTGATGCTTCCGCTATGACGACTCTGTGAACTTGTTACCAATCGCCTGTTCGTTTCTTATTTTGCTGCATTCGGACTATCTGTGTGACTCTGTGGTTTAGATATTTCTCTGCCTGTTCGATGCATGGCCTTGCAAGGACGCAGCTTGTGCTCGTGCGGCATCACGTCCAGATGGGAACAATCGTCTTGCGGGAGCGCTGGGGCGTGATTCACTCATAGCGGGGACGATCGATTCCTGTGGGAGATCAGGGTGTGACAGTATGTGCTAGACATACTAAATGATGCTGGAATGATGCAAGCAAAGTAAGCAATATCGCCAATAGACCCAGGAGAAAAGTTACTCCCCGATGAGGGGGTACTGATGACTAATCCGGATCAATATCGTCAAGTGGTTGGAAAACTCAACAACTTAGCAGTTATGACTCGTCCATATATTTTTTTTTGCAGTCAGTGTCACGAGTAGATTTATGTCTTCTCCACGAGTTTCACATTGCCAGACAGTTCTCAATATTCTGCGATATCTAGTCCAGAATTCTGAAAAATAAATTCGTATGGAGAACCAGGGACATACAAATGTTGAGTGCTTTACCGATGCTGACTGGGATGCAAGCCTGACAGATAGACGATCTACATCTGGTTACTCGGTATTTATTGGCAAAAACTTGGTATCGTGGAAGAGCAACAAGCAAAGTGTGATCACACGATCAAGTTCCGAAGCTGAATATCGAACCATTGCTTATGACACAGCTGAAGTTTATATCTGCAGCATCTTCTACAAGAACTGGGAGAAGAAGCAGGATCCAAAGCAGCAGATATGTGGTGTGATAATCAATTTATTATCCATATTGCTACCAATCATGTATTTCTTGAAAGGACGAAGCACATTGAAATTGATGTCCACTTCGTCCGTGATGAGTATAAAAAGGGGATGATAAAGTTTTATCACGAGGGGACCAGTGATCAGATAGCAGATATCTTCACGAAATCTCTTTTGGTTCCTCGGTTGCAATTTTTATGTAACAAGCTGTGCATGATTGACATATATGTTCCAGCTTGAGTGAGGATGTTAAGTGTTATATTAGTAATGTGCTTTACTCCCACATCGGATAGAATATTAGAGAGGTGGGTTAGCCTCTCATATATATATATATATATATATATATATATATATATATATATATATATATATATATATATATATATATATAGTCTTTTCATCAATAAAGAGCAATCCATTATTTCCACTCTACAATTATAATTTAAACCGAGTAGAAAATGTCATTTTAAAGAACGTTTTTGAACAATTTTTTTTTTTACACAGACCCAACGGACCACTTTGCAATGGCTATATATTGTCACCTACCCAACCGCCCACCCCACCGTAGTAAATGGGCTAAATGGAGAAGTCAACCAAAATTCAAATATGCATAAAAACATCATTTAAAACGACATTTTTTACACATTATTAATTAAGAAGTCGCGGGAGAGTTAAGGAGAGGCAGCATGAGTGAATTAAATGGACGATTGAGAAGCGTCCTTTTAAAGGACATTTTTTGCTCAAACATTAAAATTGTTCTTTAAATGGGAATTTTGTTTCCTACTTTTCCATTTTCATAAATCCAACGCTCTGATCTCATATATATATATATATATATATATATATATATATATATATATATATATAATTCTCTGTTTTTTTTTATAAGCTTTGGTGATTATTACAAAACTCACATATATTTTGGATAATGTGCTTATGTGCATTTCATTGTGTTTCTTGTATGTATGCCTTTCTCATTTTTTTTACCATTTTGATCCATTGTCACCATGTCATGAGCGCTTGTCCTAACACAAACAAAACTTGCAACAACACAAAAGAATATTTCAAGTGCTGCAAGTAAATAAAGTTTTATAAAAATTCGCCTCCATCTGCAGATACTTAGCCTTAACCTTGCCCACACTCCCTACCATTCTTTTATCAATAATGCTAAGTTTACTACCAAATGCTTATAACCTTCTTACAACCCTCTTACCCCCTCTGCTAGTTGGGCCACCTCCAAACCCATTTTTCTTCCAATGAACGATCGTCACGGGACATTCCGGCCACGTGACGACCATCCGGACAGCCACCGGATCCTACTTCTCCCACCTCCTCCAATGAACGGTCGTCACGTGAACGCCATGTGGTCGCCACGTGACGATTGTAAGAGGATTGTAGGCATTTGGTTGTAGTAATAGCATAGTCCTTCTTTTATCCAGTTTTTCTACTTCCTTGAGATTATAATCACAGAGAGGTGAGGTGAGGACACAGGGGTTGGGGAGACCCACCCATTCGGTCGGCCATCGGGCATAGGTAGGCACCAAGAACAATATTTTTGTGTGGGGTCAGACACTAAGTAGCTTCCTCCTCTCCCTGTGCTTTAGCTGCTGGCCATGCCATGAGAGAGAGAGAGAGAGGACATTATTGGTGGTGTCCCCATATATCCTTTTCCAGGAAAGGTAGCAATTACATTCTCTCTAGCCATTGATGCTTTGTTGCAGAATGGACTGGATTCATTCCCATGGTTCTCAAGCATCAGGTAGACAGAAAAATAAAAGAGGACCATTAACTCCAACTAATCAATAGGTGCCTAATGTTAAAGGTCCACAATGCACATAATTTAAAAGAATCTAGAGGGGTCATCCAAATCCTTCCCTAAATGGAAGGTTATGGAACAATCAAAATCTTGTTCTTGCCACTTGGTCTCCATAATCCCCTTGCCTTTAGGATTGAATCAAGAAAACTAATGCACTTGTTGATGTCACTTCACCCCCTAGTTAGCATTAGGCTTGACACTGTGATCTTATAATTAACTAATTCTTGTCATATTAATTAGTCATATCATTTTTTTCTACTTTACTCATTAAGATTTTCTGTTGTAAAAGAGTATGGCATCACATCACTACTTGGCAGATAAAGAGTGATCCAACAAGAGTAGCACTTAAAAAGAATTCTAATGTTCTACTATTGGTTTTCTTTTAGTGATTCACATCTATAGAGGTGAGGTGAATCACTAAGTCAATCTTTAAGTATTAAATGTTCTACTATTCATCTTTTGAGGAAATAGGTATGGATGCATATAGTATTTAGATAATAAAAACAGTGTGCGCCATTTGGCTAAAGCACATATTAGATTATTATTGAGTGGGTATTTTTTTTTTTTTTTCCATCTGATTATTTGTGAATCGCTAATTTGGTCTAATTACAAATATACCCACAATTTTTTTTTTTTTGCTTTTCATATCTAATTAGAAAGTAACTAATTAGATGCTCCAAAAAAAAAAAAGTTGTAGCATGTTGTTTTATTTGCAACACAATCTTTAATTGGAGATAAAAAAAACTTTTTAATCCGTAGAAATTTTAATATTTTTCTTTAGCACTTGCTTGGTCCGATGAAGTGTGTCAAAGTAAAAAAAAATACCCCATCGACATTTTTGCTTACGTACGTCAAGCGTACGCATTTTTTTTTCCACTTTCTTCATTTGGATGTTTTGAAGAAGTATATGCTAGAAGTGAAAATTTTAAAATTTTGATATTTGGATGGTTATTGAAATAATTTAAAAATTATAATTTTTTGTGTTTCCTATATTTGATTTGTGAAGGAGTGGTAGTGGAGAAGTGATATAGTTCTTAACTTTTTATAGTAGATGTGGTTCTCTTAATAGTAGAATTTCCACTTCAACGCAAGATAAACAAATAATTTCTCAATTTAAAAAAGTCTAAATCACTCTAAAAATTTAGAATCTCAAACTGAGAAAGTTTGGGAGACAAGATTTAACATTCTTGTCATTCAAAGACTTTTTTTATTCTTATCCAAACCAACCAAACGCGTGAAATGGTCTCCTTTTGATCCAAATTCTAAAAATTGTCCATTTTACTACTAAATCATCAAACCAAACAGTCCATTATATCCTTAACACTTCAATTTTCTAATTTGTTTCACCAGGTAAGGATTTAGTTACATTAATTTAAGTTTATTTTTTGTGCTATTGTTTAATGTTATTTTATTACTTTGTTTTTTTATATTATGGATACGTAGTATTTTTTTAGTGGTGTTTATGATATGTTTGACACGATATAGCTTAAGAACGTGACATTTTATTAATTTCTAATAAAATTATTTAATATAAATTTATTATAGACAATTTATCGATATAGTAATATAATTTTCAGCTACTCATTTCCAGAAATTATGTGAATGAATGGTAATGCTTTTCAAAAGTTCCATCTCATGCCATATTTTTTATTTCCTTTTAGTCGGTCTTCTCGTAATCTTGTAAGAGTATTCTTAGTAAGGCTCATCTCCGGTTTCATTTCTAGATTCAGAATTTTCGATCACATTCAAAGTTCATTTTATAGAATAGTAAGTTTCATTTCTACTCCCAATTTTTAGATTTTCGGTCTCATTCCACCCATGGAAGCTATAGGTTGGGCCACCCAATTTCTAGATTCTAAATTGTAATTTGGAGTATAACTTTCTAGATTGCAGATCTTACATTATTTTTTTCTCACATTAATTTTTGACAACACAATCTTTGGGACGGAGCTCACTTTATCATTACCTACTATTCTCATACAAATTCAACTCATTCTATGTTGGTGTTTTTGCCTTTGGACTAGTAAAGATAGTCCCACCTTGACTACACCACCGAGTGGATATCTCAATATAATACTTTGTATGAGTTAATGTGTGCATATAGGATGTGGTGGGGCACTTGGGTGTCATGTGGAAGTATTTTTCTAGGAAGAAAAATGATTAATTCCTCATGAAAGTATTTATGCTTTTTGTCATGCTCTTGAAATTATTTCCATAGGAGCTAAGGGGCTTAGCGACTCGGGCTCAAGGGCACAAAGTGGCGCTTTGTTGGCGCACTTTTTATGGCAGCATCGTCGCAAGGCGCACGTGCACTCGTTTTATGCGTTGCATGCACGTGTTGCATGAGCGGGCGCTAAACGGACGTTAAACGGGCGCTGAGCGGGTGCTGAACGGGCGCTGAGCAGACTATACATTGGGCTGCGATTGTAGGATATCAATTTTGTATATTGGCTTTTTAGTCCCACATCGGAAAGAAGAGGAGGATGGACTTCCATCCTTCCCTATATAGAGAGTCATTTAGCCTCCTTTTGAGACAGACCAAAAAGTTGAGAAAGAGGAGTCCAAAGGAGTTCGTTCGAGTCATACAAAGAGGTGACTACGAGCGTTTCAGAAGTTCTCTTGTGAACTTGCTGGCTCCTAGGAGCATATTGTCGATAGAGGACGAATCTTGCTTTGAGCAACGGTGGTCTTCACCGTCCCAACAAGAATAATTTTTTATTTTGTCTTCTTCTCTTTTTTCTTCTTGGTTCATTTTGTCTGATTACAACTACGTTTTGCAAGAAAGAACGAAGGTAGTTTCATTTTATTGTAACTCTGTTTTGTCCGTCTACAACTGCGATTGCAAGAAAGAACGAGAAGTTTGGTTAATTCTAATTCTTTTGTAATCTTGAGAGCAAGTCGTAATCAGAATCCTTATATAATTTTTTGTGAAAATCGAGAATAGTCAGTGAAAACTTTTGTGTTAACCTCTGATCTCGACCACGCGTTCTTTCATCTTTGGTTAAGCCTCGGGACTAACAATCTCAAAGCAAGATCCGAATAAAGATGGAAACCATCCGTTCAAGTCTTCTGGACACAAATTTTCACAAACTTGAGAAGATTGACGGAATTCACTTCGAACATTTGGATGAGGGAAGGAGTCCTTTGTCAAATATTGAAAGTGAGTTATCGGTACCTACCATTTCTAAGAATGGAGGAGATAGAGACTGAAGGACGTACATTCCAGTTGGAAGAAAGATTACAAGATGTCCAAGGATTGCAGAGTATGCGCACAAGGGGCAGACATTTGCGCATGACATGACATGGATCTTTGCAAGACTTAGCGTATGATGGCTTATGCGCATAGATTGACGCATGGTGGCTTATGCGCATGGATTAGCGCATGGTGGCTTATGCGCATGGATTGGTGCATGGTGTCCTATGAACATGAAGGTCACTGCACTATATAGGACTTAACGTATAGCTGAAATTGGAACTTAGAAGTAGAACCAATCCAAACCAATATAGCAAGGTATAACTAAATTTGGTTCCTTTGATTACTTAACTTGGTTTCTATGATTTCACAGGTTAAGTCCTATGGCGCGGTTGCTGGCCAGTGGATGGAAACTGGTGCATCTAGCCATATGTGCTTTAGGAAGATCTATTGATCAAGGTCGAACCTTTCAGTTGTGAAGGTCTTGATGGCAAGCAAGGATCAAGCAGAGGATCTGGGGATTGGGATAATGGTTCTGAACTTCGAGAAGTTACAGTCAAAGGAGTGCGTGTAGCAGTGTACCAGTGATTACCAAGGACCTGATCTCAGGAAGTCTATTGCAGATTTAGGGGTGAACATCCATGTCTGTCAGATGGTGATATCTTGACAAAAGACATACTTTGAAATAAGGCATTCAGTTTCAAATGGATGTTCGAGCTTCTGCTTGTGACTGAAGTCTCATTGTAAGCGTTGTGGGACCCCAAACTAGGATATGTACTTTGTACTGCCACATGTCTAGTATAGAATTTATCTCCAAATATGGGGGTAAGAAGGTGGAGAAGTGTAAGGTCTGTGCGCAGACAACGATCACCAGAAAATTGTTCAAACGGTTAAACCGAATTACAAATCTTCTGGAGTTGGTTCACTCAGATATATGTAACTTTAAGCAGTTCTCCGCAAAGACCAAAAGGAAGTACTTTATTACTTTTATCGACGACTACTCTAAGTACGCATTCATCTATCTTTTCAAGTTAAAAGACGAAGCATTCGATAAGTTCAAGAAGTTCAGGGTTGAGGCTGAACTTCAAATGGGGCAAAGACTTAAGAGACTCAGAAGTGATCGAGGCGGAGATTATAGGTCTATTAAATTTGTATTATTCTGCAAAGAACATGTATTTGTTAATGAGACAACTGCTCTGTATTCTCCTCAATCAAATATAGTAGCTTAAAGGAAGAACAGGACGTTGACAGAGATGATAAAATCACTCAGATATCTGTGACTTCAAGAAGTTCTCCACAAAGGTCAAAAGGAAGTACTTCATTACTTTCATCGACGACTAATCAAAGTACACGTTCGTCTATCTGTTCAAGTTAAAAGATAAAGCATTCGAGAAGTTCTAGAAGTTCAGGGTTGAGGCTGAACTTCAAATGGGACAAAGACTCAAGAGACTAAGAAGTGATCGAGACGGAGAGTATAGGTGAGACAACTGCTCCGTATTCTTCTCAATCAAATATAGTAGATGAAAGAAAGAACAGGACATTGATAGAGATGATGAACTCAATACTGTTAACTACGGGTCTTCCAAACTACTTCTGGGGAGAAGCTGTGCTGACAGCTACGTTCATTCTGAACAGAGTGACATACAAAACTTTCGATGTCACTCCTCAGGAACTCTGGTTCAGAGTGTCACGACCCGCACCCGAAAATTCGGGCACGAGTGCGTGGGTACGTCCAGCCTACGCCGCAGTGTCGGCGGTAGTACGCTGTCTAGGGCATAATCACAGGTAATAAATCTAGCTCATTCACAATAATTAAATAGGCAAGGAAAAATAGCAGGAAAAAGAAAGCTAAGATTTTATAACTAGAATATGATAATCAGATCCAGAGTTTATTACAGAACCATAGATTATATCGGGGACAAACCCGATTACTAAGATGAAAGGAAATAAACAACTAATGCTAACTACTCTGCAGGAGTAGTCTCCTGGGTGAGAACCGGCTCTGCAACTGTATCACCTGCTGGCTCATAGGGTCCATAATAGGTAGGGACAATGTTCTCATCATCGCCTAAACAACGGATCCAGTCAGGAAAGGAGCAAAGTACACAATGCACAACAAGATTTAAGCTAAATATTTGTGACAGGTAGAAAATAACTGACTAAGCATCATGTTGAGAATAGTGAAATTAACTGAGAAATAATGTTATAAAACAAGACTAGAAGTAAAGTATGATTAATTGCTATAAACCAGAAATACGAGTAAAACAGGAAAAATGTGACAGAAAATGTAACTGTAACAAGACAACAAGAACTGCAACAAAACAGGAACTATGTGCGTGAACTTGTGTATTTAGAATACATAGTTGGCATGTAGGGGTTTATAAGGCTAATAAGGCCGTCATAGACGACTAGCAGTCAGGAACAATAAGGAATAAGGCTGATGGTACAGTCGCGTACCAACAGCTAGCAGTCACGACAAGGGAAAAGGTAAACTACATGCCTCCTAGTATTCTCCCACCCGACATGAAAAGCAAGACATGAAATATATTATTCAAGACATGAAATCCAGTGTTCTAACTCTACATATGATCATCAATGGTACTATTAAGCAGGGAATTTATTTATCACAATATAAAGGTTAAACTTGAAGTGCAGGTACTTGCATGTTGTTTGGATCTGATTAATTTGGTTCTTGGGGAAATTTCCAGAGATGAGTCCAAAAGCTAAAATAGACATTACCATCACGCTCAGAAGATGTCAAATAGCTAGAAACGCCTGTCCTTGGGTCCAATTTGGAGACAAGGGCAAAAACGACAGTTTCGAGTCAAAACGGGGTCCGCCGGTGGGCCCGCTTTGCACCGAAAAACGTGTCCGGGTCAACGGTCTCCAAATTCACCAAACTTAGTGTCAACAGGTCAGGAACGCTGATGCGAACCCAACGGAACTTTCAGATTTGGATTCCGATGAGCCGATCACGAAATCGCCCGTCGAGCAGGGCCTGTGGGGCCCACGACACGCGATTTCGTCAACGTTCTCAGAATCGAACCAAACTTGACCCACAGGACCAGCGTATCGCTACGAGTCCGATGGCGCAAGTTTCGTCTCGATCCGACGTGTGTGCACGAAGTTAGGGTGAATTGCAGAAAAGGCAGATACGGGGCGATGTCTGCGGATACGCGTTGATTCCGGTGTGCACGCACACCCGAATCAGCTTCCACGAAATCTCACACATCCGTATCGACGACGCGCACGTATCTGTGAAGACCGCACGCGACCAAGTCGTCCCGTTTGGCGGGGCGCACTCAGTTCCGGGGTGAAACAGGGTCTAGTTTTTCCTGTTTTTGGATCGCGGTGTGCGATCACCACAGGACGCGATGCCCCTAACAGTTTGTCCGAACACCGAGAGGGTCATACAGGCTTCACAACGCAATTTACGGAATTGAAAAAGGAGCTACGAGGCGAAAGTTATGAGTACCTGAACAGGGCTCGAAACCGGGGCTGAAATCGTGTCCGTGTCGTGTCCGACACGACACAGGCTGTGTCCGACACGAAGAATTAGGGTTTAGGGTTTTCTCGCCGGACTCCGGCGGAGGGCGGCCGGACAGAGGCGGAGGGGGCCGGGGGCAGCGCGGGGGGGCACGGCGAGGCGGCTGGGGACCGTCGGCGGCAGGGGCGGCCATCGGCGGGCTGCTGCGGCCGCTGCTGCTGAGGGGGAGCCGGAGGCAGTCGTCGAGGGGGCCGGGCACGGTGGAGGAGGAGGCCGGGGAGAGGGATAGCGGCGGTGGCGGCGTCGGGCAGCTGTGGCGGTGGGCGTGGCGGCGTCGGGCAGCGGTGGCGTGGTCGAGAGCGACGGCGGTGGGGGGGTTAAATAGGGGTGGCGAGGCGAGGGGGCTCCGGGCGGAGCGGCGGCTAGCGCGGGGGCGCGGGGACGCGTGGCGCTGGCCGGGCGGAGCGGCGGGCGGCGCGGCCGGCGGGAGCGGAGCGGAAAGCGGGTCGTGGGGGAGAGGGCTGGGGAGCGGGTCGGGGTCCGGGCGGGTCGGGTTCAAGCGGACCCGACCCGACCCGTTAGGGTGACGGGCCGCGGGGGACTGGGCCGGGCCGGCCCAATGGGCCGTGGGCTGGAATTTAAAAAATAATAATAATAATAATAATTAATAATTAATAACTAATTAAATAAATAGTTTGTTTTAGGTGTTTTAAAAATAGATCCGGGGTCCCATAAATTCCAGAAAAATTGTCCTAAGTCCAGTTTTCCATTTTACACCCAAAAATATTATTTTCATAATATTTTAATGTTATTTATTATCAATTAAAAATTTTGTAATAATTTAAAACCCTGATTTTAATTACAGAAAATTCTCAGAAAATTCCAGAAAATTGTGAAAAATCCCAATTTTAATATTTTTGAAAAATCAGGGGCTTACACAGAGTCAGATCCAACTTGAACGTCATTCGAGTGTGGGGGTGTCTAGCATATGTGAAGCTTCCGAAATTAAAGATTCAGAAGCTGGAATCGAGGACTACGAAGAAAATCTTTCAGGGTGATGTTGAGAAGAGTAATGCTCGTAGATTTCTTGATATCGAATTAAATCTTATCATTGAATCTTGTGACGCAAAACTCCTTGAAGATAAATTTGCAAGGCACAAGAACATTATTATAGCGGATATTTTAGAAAATAGTGTGGGTGCACAGGAGGCTGAAGCTTCCAACGAAGATGTAGTCCAAGAAGAAGTTGTCATCCCAACGACAACGATCAAACCAGAACTTGTAGAGCCAGTGTCTAAGCGAGTGAGGAGAGTGAAGGAACTTTAAGAAGATTTTGTCACCTATCATATGGAAGCAGATCCGCTTACCTATGATGAGGCGATGAAGACCAGAGATGTTGTCTTCTAGAGGGAGGCTATAAATAATGAGTATGACTCAATAACCTCCAACCACACTTGGGTGTTGGTCAATCTGCCTGAAGGAGCTAAACCAATTAGATGCTTATCAGATCTTTAAGTCGATGAAGATAAAAGCAGACAGAATAATTGAGTTTAAGACAAGGCTATCTTCTTAGGGGTTTTCTCAGACAATAGGGGATTGAGTTCTTTGGCACTTCGATGAGGGTGTCATAGATCAGGATGATGATTGTCGTAGTTGCTATTCACAAGCTGATTATTTATCAGATAATGGGAAGACAGCAAGTCTTGGATGAAGACAAACATGAGAGATTCACGGACAATAGTCAGAACTATTATCATTTAGGTTTGAAGACAGTCTACGAGTTGGTGATATCTCGATACGGCCTGAAGTAATTCTCAGGATATGGCAGCAGGAGTTTGACAAGTCATCTAGTCAAAGTTGTCGCAGGATCAAGGAGACAGACAAGTGTGTGTATACGAAGTTCGCTGATAATGGAGGAGTCATCGTTTGTATCTATGTGTCCAACTTGCTAGTCCCAGTTGTGGACACAGAAGTGTCACTAACAAAGATGTTATTTTTGTCCAAACTCAGGACATAGGGTTGCGGATGCCATCCTGAGGATATAAGATAATCCGGACGCCAGGTGGGCTTTCTTAGTCACAAGCTCTCAGCATGAAATATTTATCAAACGCTTTGGGTATCAGGGACGATACTCCTCAGGTGTGACATGAATATGAAGCCAAATCCAAGAAAAAGCGTCAGACAGTTGGTGTACTCGAGCATTATCAGGTGAATGATTCAAGCTACGTATACCACCATGCCTCATATAGCTTTTGTTGTAGGAATGCTGAGTCAGTTCACACGTAGTATATGTGTTGAACACTAAAACTATAAAGAGAGTCATCAAAATTCTCTGGAGAACTCAATAGTATATCCTGTGCTACAACAGTTATCCAGATATGAATGAAGAATTTTGTGATGCCAGTTGGTGCTCAGAAAAGAAGAGTGAAAGATCCACAGGAGGCCGTGACTTCTCCAAGGGTGGTGGTGTTATATCGTGGAAGTCAAAGCAGCAGCCTTTACTCTCAGAGTTTTTTGCACTATCAAGCTGCATCATATAAAGAAAAATGGCTCTGGAAGCTCTCAGATAATCTTCCTAGAGTTATTACAAAGATTCGGGTGATACCGACATACTGTGAAAATAGGAAGCTACAGCAGTGGCATCTATTCATCTCTTTAACGGTTTGAAGAGAACTATGTGGATAGAACACAGGACACTGAATGAGTGCAGATTGTGTGGATTATTACAGTGCTTTAATGATCTGAGTCAGATAAATCTGGCGAATCCGTTTATGATAGGTCTCAAGGTCCAGTACAAGATACTGAATGAGCGCAATTAACATAGATCATTACAGTGTTTGATGATCGGAGCCAGGAGAGTCTGGCAGATCCGTTCATGTAAGGCCTCCAACGCCAGCTGATCCCAAGAACTATAAAGGAGGGTAGTACTCCATGTTACAGTGGCGTGACACCACACGAGAGAGTGAACCTCGACTTTGGGTCATGTCACAACGACATAACACCGCATATAGTCAAGGACAAAACATATATGGGCTTGGAGGACCATGATATTGTGTCTTTGCAATCCTACTATTTAATTTTATGTTATTAGTTCAAATAGAAATCTACTAGGCATCTAGCTATTGGTTCAAGGGAGGACCATTGACTGGGAGAATATCAGGAACAATGGGTAGTCCTTTGAAACATTGAGGGGTTACGGACCCAGAAACATTGTTGTATACTAATTATTTTTTTATGTAGAACACGTCCGGTGGGAGGATGGCTTAGATGCCTTAATGAGTTCTCAGGCATTTTGAATGTCTGGTGTGCTTAATAGGAAGCACGATAGCGCAGTACTACAAATGAGCGTGAGATCTCCTTGTTACAGTGGGTGACACCACCAAGAGATTCCTCGGTAAGGGTAATGCCTCTGCTTCGCGAGCCATGTCATAGTAGAATGAAGAGTGTAGGCAGCACTACAAAGAGGCCGGTGTCCTCATGTTATAGTAGTGTGACACCACTGAGGTAAAAGATGTAAATCCTTGGCTACGCGAGCCATATCACAGCGGCGTAACACCGCAAGAAAGCGCAAGACTTCATGCTGGGTAGTTTGGCACTACAAAGAGGCTGAGACCTAATGCTACAGTGACATGACACCACGATGAGATTTAGCCTCGGCTCTGGGCTATGTCATAGCGGAGTAGCACCGCAAGGACGCTCGAGGCTTCATGCCAAGGACTCTTTAAAAGAACTCACCTAGACTGTATGAAAATAGATATAGGCCGTCTCTTGAGAAAAAACTTGTAGATGTCCAAAATACATACACCGAAATCAGGCATGCACAAGGCCTTTAATGTGCAACAAGAAGTACTGCTGATGTCATCTTGTGAGTGGAAAAAATTATAGCTATGGTACATAATTTAAGGCTTAGTCTATTCTTGTATCATACTGTTGTTCGATCCATACAGAAAGATTCAAGTTGAAGCGACATCTATCCTAATGCATGATGGCCAGTCACTGTGGGGAACGCTCAACCCATATATATATATTGAGATCAATGGGAGATTGTTGGTATTTTTGCCTTTGGACTAGTAAAGATAGTCCCATATTGGCTACACCACCAAGTGGATATCTCAATATAATACTTTGTATGAGTTGAGGTGTGCACATGGGGTGTGGTGGGGCACATGGGTGCCATGTGGAGATATTTTTCTAGGAGAAAAAATAATTAACTCCTCATGAAAGCATTTATGCTTTTTGTCATGCTCTTGGATTTATTTCTATAGGAGCTAAAAGGGGCTTAGTGACTCAGACTCAGACTCGGGCTCAAGGGCACAAAGTGGCGCTTTGTTGGCGCACTTTGCTCGTGCGCTCGTTTTATGTACGAGTTTTATGCTCGGGTTGCATGCGCGTGTTGCATTCGCGTGTTGCATGCGCGTGTTGCATGAGCGGACCCTGAACGGACGTTGGAGGGGCGCTGAGCGGGTGCTGAACGAGCGCTGAGCGACTATGCATTGGGCTGCGATTATGGGATATCAATTTTATATATTGGCTTTTTAGTCCCACATCGGAAAGAAGAGGATGGACTTTCATCTTTCCCTATATAAAGAGCCCTCTAGCCTCCTTTTGAGACAGACCAAAAGTTGAGAAATAGGAGTCCAAAGGAGTCCGTTCAAGTCACACAAAGATGTGACTACGAGCGTTCCAGATTTTTTTTTGTGAACTTGCTAGCTCCTGGGAGCAGATCGTCGATAAAGGACGAATCTTGCTTTGAGCAACGGTAGTCTTCACCGTCCCAGCAAGAATAATTTTTTGTTCTGTCTTCTTCTCATTTTTCTTCTTTGTTCGTTCTGTTTGATTGCAACTGCGTTTTGCAAGGAAGACCGAAGGTAGTTTCGTTTTATTGTAACTCTATTATGGCCGCCTGCAACTGCGATTGTAAGGAAGAATGAGAAGTTTGGTTAATTCTGATTGTTTTGTAATCTTGAGAGCAAGTTGTAATCAGAATCCTTATATAGTTTTTCGTAGAAATCGAAAATAGTTAGAGTGAAAACTTTTGTGTGAACCTCTGATCTACGACCATGCGTTCTTCCATCTTTGGTTAAGACTCGGGACTAACATTCTATATTTACTTTTTTTTTTAAAATTTGAATCCCAAATTATATTAGAAAGTCCCAACTACTGATGATTATCTAAGAATTACATAAAGATCCGAAAATGAAACCTCAACAGCAACTAAAACTAAAAGTTGCTCAATACAAAGAAGGTGGAAAATATATATCATCTATCATCAAAAGAGAAGGCGTCTTTCTTTGAACCAAGCTATAGCCCATGCAACTAGACTGGTAAAAAAAAAAGAAGAAGAAGAAGAAGAAGAAGAAGAAAGAAGAAAGAAAGATGCCTTTGTTTTGTCAATTACAAGTCCTCCGACCCGGGGACCAGACATGAGCCACATTACTTTGGTGTCACTAGCTTGAAAGTATCTAGGCCTACCACTATGACTTGGATCGATGTTCCTTGGTTGGAAAGAATATGGATTTAATCTTCAATTAATATTTGTTATCGAGTTTACTTTTGTTTATCCACTAAAATTTGGATGATGTTCATCATTTCACTCAAAGATTATCACGTGTATATTTAAAATTAATTTTATTTTAAATTTAATTTTTATCTCATAATAATGAAAAAAATAATTTTAGATTGACACGTGAAAAATTTTCGAATGGAATGAAGTGCATCATCTAAAAGATAAACTCTTCATCGTCTGCCACCAAAGTTTATCTCTTCGATTCTCGGTATCAACTATTAATAATTTGATAAATTTTCATATTCAAACATGTTCCGATATATAAACTTATAAGATTGATTACTTAAACTGGTTTATGAATTTCCATATATTACCATATTGACCCACAAATTAAATATTCGTATCGGTATCTATGTTTCATAGACGAAGAACAAACATAATATACATTTTCTTTTTCTTTTTCTTTTTTAACATTCGGCCTTGGACATGGGAAGTGTTGAGAGGTTTTTTTTGGGTGAAGTTGTTTACCAAATCAAATATCCATTCTTATATATCTTTCTCCTATTTCACTTACTATAAATATGATACTAGCTTAAGATTTTGAGAACCCTTATTTAACCTCCGCTAAATATTGATGTTAATTTTAATATAAAACATCATAAAAATTAATGTAAATATTAATGTAAATATTAATATTAATACTAATATTAATATTAACCTAACATCCATTTAATTAGTTTTTAGATAATTAATATTAATATTAATAGTAATGCTAATGATAAATTGTTTAAAGCAAACAACAACATTAACTTTAATGGGGGTCAACTATAATGGGGTTTATGATAACCCTCCGTTAAATGAGTTCTCAAAGTCTTACACGAGGCTCAACACCATCATATTTCAAAGTGTGAGTGTTAATGATTTAGATCTTATTGCAATTTTGTATTTTTTTTTTTTTTTTTTTTTTAGTTTGAGATTCTATAACTAAGATGACATTCACGATCTCTCAAATTTGTATCTCTTTATTATTATTATTATTATTATTATTATTATTATACTCATTCTTTTGTTATTTTTTGTATGTCTTAATTTTTTTAATAAATTGGGTGTTCTGCTTGTGATATTTTGTGGTGGTTTTTTTAGTAGCTTTTATTGTGATCTAATTGATTGTTGGTGTTTTAGAAGTTTTTTTTTTTTCTTTTTTCCTATTAGTATTGTTTCGTTTTATTTTGTTTGAGGAGACTTTGTGTCCTTTTTGCTCTCCGGTTGTCTTTTGTATGCAACAAATATGTAAACAACCTTGTAGTTGTATAGGTTATGTGAAGGTTTTTTAAAACTCTCTTTAACGAAACATGTGGCAATTAATTTGTCTACTAAAAAAAATATGTACTTTATTGGACCTTGTATGTATGTATGTATACTTTTGTAAAATAATAGATTAAGAAAGTAACAAGTTTATTATTAAATAGGAAATTAGAATTGTGAAGAAGATTTTTACAATATTTTTGGACCTTCAAAATGGATTACCAAAATTAGTATCAATTATTACATTTTTTTAAAATAAAATTTATAGCTTCCATTATAAATTAAGAATAATTTTGATAACTCATTTTAACAATTCGTGAATATTGTAAAACAATTTGACAATTACAGCTCTCTATTAAATAATGGATTGTTTTGTAATTGTGCCGAGAATATTAGCAACTAGCACACAGTCCAAGTAACTTTTTGATGGAACTACACAAATGACTCGGGACAGTCCAGATTTTTACCATTGATAACTACAAGTTTGCCACTTCCAAAAATTACTCACCGGACTGTCCACTTTCAATTAATTTTTTTTATAATTAGGACTGTCAAAATTTTGACAGTCCTTCCAATTGGTAGGACTGTCAAAATTTTGACAGTCCGGATGGGAGGGCTACGCGAGGTGACACGAGGGCGGGGCTGCGTGGAGGCCGGAAGGGGGGACGAGGCGGAGGAGTAGGAGAAGGAGAAGGAGGAAGAGGCGGCGACGACGAAGGCGAGAGGTGGGGGAGGAGACGGAGGCGCACGTGCGGGGGCGACGGCGAGACGTAGGCGCACACGCTCGCATCCGCTGCTGCTGCCGCTTCTGTTGTTGTTGTCGCCGTCGTCACCGGCGCCGGCGCGAGGCGTAGCCGCAGCCCTCGGCGAGCGCGTGCCTCCGCCGCGCGCAGCCCCCCGCATATTGCTTTTTCTTCTTCTTCGTGACTGAGCCGACGGGAAGGTGCTTGAGGTGCGGCTCAACGACGACAATGCGGTCGATGGCGAGGTCGACGACGCGGAGAGACAAAAAATCGCGAGAGGAGGAAGGAGGAGAGGCCGGAGGGGGTCGGGTGGGGGAGGAGCAGGAGGAGGGAGGTGAAGAAGGTGGATAGTCATAGTAAAATTTGGACTAGTCTGAATAAAAATTCTTTTTAACTGACCTACATCAATATTGGACTAGTTTTGAATCATTTTTGTAATCTCTTTATCAAGCGCATAAAAAAAACTGTCTCAACTTAGAAAAGACACTAGTTTTCTTGACGTCATCAACACAAAAAAACGGTTTATAATGCTGACAAGCAGTCAAGATACTGCCGTTAAATTGTAGTTGGAAAAGTTGTCCCTCTACCACAATGCCAGTAATGTTGGGATCATTTGAGAAAGTACAAAAGTATGTTCTCATATTAGCAGTTTTGAAGGTAAAGTGAAAAAAATAAAATATATATATATATATATATATATATATATATATATATATATATATATATATTACCTATTTTTCCAAAATAAGATTCTTAGATTTTAAAAAATAATAATTTTTTATTTTTGTTCATTTTATATCCAATTTATTTTCTGTCGATGTCAAATTAGATCTAAAATGACAACTATATCCATAAAAAAAAAAAAAAAAACTCCCTCCATTCTCTCTCTCTCTCTCTCTCCGGGCGAAGGAAAGGAGGGAGAGATATTTTGGACATTTAATTTAATTTAATTTAAATAAAAAAAACCATTAAGGTTTATTTCAAACGGTCAATTGACGGGAGGAGACATTTTGATCAAATTTTCTATTGCGAAATAATTTAATTGTTAAAAACGTCTAAAGAATCTTAGTTTGCGAAATTAGGTAATACAAGGAAGACTTTTTTTTTTTAACTTTACCCATAGTTTTAATAATGTTTAACTGTAAAATTTCCAAGCCATCATCAGATGAGAAACTTAGGATTACGCTGAGTAATTCAACTTAAAACAAGAAGAGAGCGAATGAACTTTCCCTTGGTTTTGGGCGCATACTCCAGAATGAATGTTTTATTAGGCAACCACTTGTACCAATTTCCTCAACCAGACGCAAAGTCAGCATAGACAGACAAGAAGGGGGTTTCAAGTAGGTTTCTTGGTTGTGGGGATCCAAGCAAGCTTTTAGCATAATAGAGACTTGTGAGCTAATTTTTCATATTGTATTTATGCCCCCCATTTGATTTTTGATCAAGTAGGTAGTTACAGTCACCTACTTATACCTGTAACATTAGATCAACAATCTAAACCGGCATAGAATTTAGGAATGGACAACCAACTCGTAGCTAGAAATAGTGTATCATCTGCATTTATGATTTATTGATCCTAGTTACAATATTCACAAACTATTCCTAGTTCACAGTTCCGCTGACAATAAGAATAGTAAACTATTCCCATAAGATTTTAAGTAAAGACTCTTTCTACAAGAGGTTGATGTTAGAATCTTGTCACATGTATGTAGTTTTTGATTTACATAAAATTTTATATACAATAATAATATATATATATATAATGTTGGTGTTTTTCACTTGGCTTTGGAAGTTTTAATCCCACATTGGAAAACCACCAATATGTATATCTCAATATATAGCTATGCTTAGTATTGGTATATGCACATGGGGTGGAGACTAATGTTGGTTGACTTTTCCTAGAGCGTTTAAGTGTGAACTCCATTAAGACAATCTTTGTTTTGTCACCACCTTTGGAAAGTTTTTCTTAGGAGCCAAGTCCTGAAGGGGGGCTTAGCGACTCGGACTCGGACACGGGCGCAAAGTAGCGATTTATTGGCGCACTTTGCATTTAGCACGTCAGCGATTGCTAGCTCATACGCATGATTCGTTGCGGCCAAGGCACTATGAGTCCAGGCGTTATGCTGCCAGGGTCTTTGTGGCAAGGCGCTATGCGTCCTGGGGCTATGCGGCCTGACGCAATGCGGCAAGATTTGGATGAGCGAGTCGTATGTGGAAGCGACAAGATCTGCTTTAAGCGGTGCATGCGGCGCATATTTTTCTGTGCCTTCCGGAATATGCGGTGCATGCGGCACGACCGGCTGCTTTCGGCATTTGGTGGCGCTGTCTGTCTCGTGCAGTACAACATAACCGACGGCGGAGGCGGCGCCTGCGGCATTGACACCCAATTTTGGAGGATCTGGTCGTTCAGCGCATATGTAGCCTGGTGTTTTCTCAGGCCACATAGGTGTTATTTTCTTCTATTTATATAGAGGACCTCCTCTTTCATTTGAGGAGAGAGAATACATATGGAAAACCGAGAACACTAGATCATATGCGGCCCAGAGTGTCTCCCTCTCACATGGTGTCTCCGAGTGTTTTCGAATGTGACTTTGAGCGTTGCAGAAGTTCTTTTGTGAACTTGCTGGTTCCTGTGGGAAGATCGTCTATACGGCGAATCTTGTTTTGAGCAATGGTGGTTTTGACCACCCCAACAATGAGCTTCTCTTCAGTTTTTTCTTTGCTTCGTTCTTTCTCATTGCAGCGTCTGCGAACGTAAAGAGAAAAACGTTTTACTTGTTGCTTATTGTAATCTTCATTTTATTCGGAGCCTGTTTGTAACATGTTCTTGGTTCGTTCTTCGCTGGAATCGAAAAAT
The DNA here is from genome assembly GCA_036927795.1 of Iris macrosiphon. Taxonomy (NCBI): domain Eukaryota; kingdom Viridiplantae; phylum Streptophyta; class Magnoliopsida; order Asparagales; family Iridaceae; genus Iris; species Iris macrosiphon. The sequence continues at coordinate 12,754,561 of JAYESA010000019.1, read as the reverse complement.
ATCGGATGAGGAACTCTTGTGTGAATCTCTGATCTCGACGACAACTTGGATTCTAGTAGAGAGCGGACCTTCGGGTCTCACTAGCAGCTCTGCTATGACCTGCGTTGTACTATCTTTGATCCGTCTCGGGGCTAAAAATCTCAAAGCAAGATCCGAAGAAAGATGTAGAACATTCGATCAAATCTTCTCGGCAACAAATTTTTACAAACTTTGAGAAGATTGACGGGATACACTTCGAACATTTGGATGAGGAAAGGAGTCATTTGTCAAATATTGAACGGGAGTTGTCAGAACCTACCATTTCCCAGAATGGAGGATTTAGCGTTTGAAGGACGCGCATTCCAGTTGGAAGAAATATTACAAGTTGACCAAGGATTGCAGAGTATACGCATAAGGAGACTTAGCGCATGATAGTTCTTGGCGGTTGGCAAGACTTGGCCGCATAACAGTCTCTTGCCGCATGAAGACTTAGCCGCATTACAGTCTCTTGTTGCATGAAGACTGTTGCCGCATGGAAGCCTCTTGAAGGTCCTGCCGTATGGCAGAGCAGGACACATAAAGACTGTTGCCGCATAGAAGCCTCTTGGCGCATAGAAGGTCCAGTCGCATGGCAAAGCATGACGCATGAAGGCTTATGCATATGTAGGACGAATGGAGGCTTATGCGCATGCAAGACACATAGAGGCTTATGCACATGGCATGACTTGACGCATGACAGAAATTGGAGCTTGAAACAGAACCAATTCGAACCAATATAGCAAGGTATAGCTAAAACTTGGTTCATTTGATTACTTAACTTGGTTGCTATGATTGTGCAGGTTGATTATCAAGCGTGGCTACTGACTAGTGGATAGACACTAGTGTATTTGGCCACGCATGCTCTGTGAAAGAGCTGTTCACCAAGGAAGAGCACTATCTAAGAAGGAGGTCTCTACGGCAAACAAGTGTCAAGCAGAAGATCTAGGGATCAGAATTATGATTCTAGACTTCCGGCTTGAGGAAGAGATTGCTCTTATTGAGTTGTGTCGCATCTGACTAAGACATCTCCAACATGTGGGGGTAAGAAGGTGGAGAGAAGTAATGGCTATGTTCAGACATAGGTATTCAGGAAGCCGTTTAGACGGATGACTACAAGTACAGATCCTATGGAGCTGGTGTGCTCAGATATATGTGACTTCTATTCTCCACTAAGGGTCGGGATAAAGTTTATCACTTCTTTCTTTGATAATTTCTCGGGAAACGCGTTCGCGTATCTTCTCATAATTGAAAGATGAAGCATTCGAGAACCTCAGAAACTTCAAGTTTGGAGCTGAGCGTCATATCGGTCCACAACTCAATAGACTCAGAAGTTTTTTATACGAAGAGCATCGTTCTTTGGATTCGCATAATTCAGCTTAGAACATGGAATTGACTATGGAACATGCATCGTTCTTTGGATTCTCATTGTTTAGCTTGGAACATGTAATTGACTATGGAACATGCATCGTTCTTTGGATTCACATCATTCAGCTTAGAACATAGAATTAACTATGGAACAACATATTTGTACTCTTCCAGTCTATTGAAGGTGCAGATAGGAAGGACGAGCAGTTAACAGTAATGATGACTTCTATATTGTCGTTCAGAGGGCCTTCCAGATTGTCTGTGGGAGAAGGTTGCACTTACGGTCATGTCCCTAGTACCTTTCGTCACTTCTGATGTAATTTTGGTTCAAACTCAGATCCACATGAATAACGTTCGATTGTGGGGGTTTTTCGGAGGACCATATCTGCCAGAGTTGTTGGCACTTCTATAGAAGAAGATATAGTCCATGAAGGAATTATCTTTTTAGAGACAATATTTGAACCAGAACTCGAAGATCATTCAGCTAAAAGAGTCAGGAGGTCGAAGGACCAAAGATATTCTTAACACCTATCTTATGGAGGTCGTACCACTTACCTATGATGAGACGATAAAGACCAGAGACTTAGTATGCTAAGAGGAGGCAGTCTAAGGAAAGATTGACCCCATATCAATACTTGAATGTTGATCAATCTGCCTGAAGGAGTTAAACCTTTCAGATGCTTATATATCTTCAGTAGAAGAAAATAAAACCAGCCAGAACAGTTAAGTTCAAGAATAGGCTTGTAGCCTAGGGGTTTTCTTAGATAACAGGGGATTGAGTTCATAAGCACCTCATTGAGGGTATCATATATCAAGATGATGATTATCGTAGCTACTATTCATAAGCTGATTGTTTATCAGATGAAGGAAGACAGTCATGAGAGATTCACGGACAACAGACATAATTATTGTCATTCAAGTTTGAAGACAGTCTGCGGGATGGTGTTATCTCAAAATAGCCTAAAGAAAATCCCAGAATGTGGCAGCAGAAATTTGACAAGTCATCTAGTCAAAGTTGACGCAAGATCAGCAAGACAGACTAGTGTGTGTACACAAAGTTCATTGATAAGAAAAGAGTCATCTTTTGTATCTATGTGGATGACTTGTTGAATCCCAGCTATCATCCCCCCGTCTCGTAAGGGCCGATCATCCTTGCTTGGTCCCTACGAAACCGATCGTCCTCGCTTGGGCACGATGTCGTGCAAGCCTAAGTTGCGCTTGCACCAGGCATAGTACCTGCACCAGACACAAGTTAGACAAAGATATACATATATAGAGGCACATGATTCAAAATACGGAGAACCAAAGTTGAACACATTTGATAGGAACACAAAATACTTTCTTTATTAAATACTTAAAGATTTGGATTACAAAGTACTTGCTTGGATGAGTTACAAAATATGCCATAGATGGCTTACAACTCTTTTTACAATCCCAAAACTAGCCACATCGTCCACACATCATATCCTTTTAGTAAGACCAAAATAAAACATCTAGCAGAAACAGAGCTTGCACACTGGAGATGGAAGCTACGGAAGCAGCACGAGCACAGTCCCTCTGGAAGGATGCGCTAATACTGGTTCAAAATGCTCGCCAAGCTCTCGCTACCAGAACCTGGAGATTTTTCCACAAACATGGGTCAGTACTACAACATGTACTAGTGAGTAACCGTGGCCAAACTCACCTAGAAATCTACACTAAGTAAGCATGTGTAGCTAGCATTATTAGGTGATCTTTCTAGTTGTCTAGTTTTCTTTTTAACAATTTATGCAAAGAAACATAAACAATAAATTGAACCATGCATATGACAATTCTTACCCCCCCTCCCCCGTCGAGCGGTTATCCTTGCAGCAGACACACAAGTTAGTCATAATTTGCATATATGAATGAATCTTGGCATCAGGTGTTAGGTATGCAAGAAGGTAAACATAACATGTGCCCTAACTACATGATGGTCCCCTCCACGGGATTATCAGTTGGGACGTACAAGCCCATCTCACTAATAAACCTATACACTCCCGTAAGTAAGGACTTCAAGCCTCAGGGTATCTAGATCTCTCCTATGCCGAACGATCCCGTGTGCCCCAGGAACAGCTCGAGAGATAAACCTTGTGCACAAGTTGTCCTGACCAAATGCATGAATGCAATTCCTATCAGATAAATATGCTATCATGCAACTAATGAACATTGAACAAGTAAGTCAATCTCTTTTTCTTATTTCTAGCTCAAGTCAAGACGTTTCCAGCAGTATCACTCAATGTGCAATATACGAGGGGCAGATAAGCATTCAATATGTAACTAGTAAGGTAGCAGTTCTATACTTGAAGCATGCAATAATATTTCTTTTTAGCTTATCTTGTTAGTGAGGCAATATTTTATAAGTGAACTAGAGATTCTTTATTAAGACTGCAGACTAAAGGATTCATCGAAGGGCCTAAGCCACTCACTGATTGAATCGAACGAAAGGATGGGGAAGCCTTATGCAACAGTTACTCCTTGGTTATGCGTCCTGAAATTGTAACAATACTTGGTTAGCATCCTTCGATGTCTTTCCCTTACGATTCAAAAAAAATGCGTAAGCGAGAAAAGTGAATCATGAAAATCACGTCATCGAAAGCAAGATAAAACATAAAGCAACACAAAACCAAGCAGCAAAATAACCAACGAAAACTCTTGGACTTATTTCAATAGAAGTCGTTCCATAAAATTGAAGGGTTTATTGCATTTCGTCCGTGTTGATTTGGCGGTAAGGTTTTTTTGAGACTCGATTCTCAACCGAGTCAAAGTAACAAGTATTTCATAAGTAACCCGCTAGGAGCGGGACATTACACCAACTGTGGATATAGAAGTGTCACTAGAACAAATATGTCATTTTGTCCAGTTTTAGGACATCGGATTGCGGAGATCATCCTAAGGATATAAGTCAATTCGGATGCCAGGTGGGCTTGCCCTGGCACAAGCTCTATGCAGAAGATATTTGGTCACATGCTTTGGGTTTTATGGTTGATACTCCTCAGGTGTAACATTAAGATGAAGAAGCATAATCCAAGGGAAAGCATCAGACAATTGGTATACTCGAGCATCATCAGGTTCATGATTCAAGCTGCGAGTACCACCAGGCCTGATATAGCTCTCGGTGTAGGGATGCTGAGTCAGTTCACAAGCAGTATATGTATTGTTGAATACCGGAAGCTATGAAGAGAGTCGTCATAATTCTTAAGTAGACTCAGTAGTATATCCTACACTACAATAGTCATCTATATATGATGGAAGGCTTCAGTGATGTCAGTTGGTGCTTAGGAAAGAAGATTAAAAGATCCATAGGAGGACGTGACTTCTCCAAGAGTGGTACTGCTATATCGTGGAAGTCAAAGAAGCAGTATTTACTCTCAGAATTTTATGTACTATCAACTGCAACATATTAAGCAGGATGGCTCTGGAATCTCTCAGATAATCTTCCTATGGTTAGTACACAGATTCGGTGATACCGACATACTGTGAAAACTAGGAAGCTGCAACAGTGGCATCTATTCATCTCATCAAACGTCTGAAGAGAACTGTATGGATAAAATACAGAATACTGAATGAGCGTAGCTAGCGTGGATTATTACAGTGGTTAATGTTCGAAGCCAAGTGATTCTGGCGGATCCATTCATAACAGGCCAGTACAGAACACTGAATGAGCGCAGCTAGCGTAGATTATTACAGTGGTTAATGTTCGGAGCCAGGTGATTCTGGCGGATCCATTCATAACAGGCCAGTACAAAACACTGAATGAGTGCAGCTAGCGTGGATCAATACGGTGGTTAAAGATCGAAGTCAGATAAATCTGGCAAATTCGTTCATTATTGACCTCAAGCGCCAGCTGATTGTAAGAACTATAAAGGAGCGTAGTACTCCATGCTACCGTGGGGTGATACCACCATGAGGTACCTCGACAGGGTAAAGCTGTAATCCCCCTGATTTTCAAAGAATTTTAATTTGGATTTTTTCTGAATTTTCTGGAATTTTCTCGGATTTTTCTGTAATTTAAATTAGGTGTTTTAATTATTAAGGGATTTTTAAATGTTAATAAATAATAATAAAATATTATGAAAATAATATTTTATGGTGTAAAATGAAAATCTAGACATAGGGTAATTTTTCTAGAATTTATTGGGCCCTGGATCTATTTTTAAAACCCCTAAAAATAATTACTTATTTAATTATTTAATTAATTAAGGTTTAAAGGATTTTTATTTATTAAATTAAAATTTGAACCGGCCCACCCATTCAGCCCAGCCCAGCCCGCCTACACAGAATCCGGCCCGTTGGGCTATCGGGTCGGGTCGGGTCCGACAGACCCGAACCCGTAGCCGCCCGACCCGCTAAGCTCTTCCCCTTCCCTGAGAACCCTAATGCCTCTGCCGTTAGCCGGCCGCCTTGCCGCTCCGGCTACCCCAACGTACGCCGCCACCACTCCCTGCAACCGCCGCCGCCAGCGCCTCCTCCTCTTCCCCTTCCCTCGCCGGTCGACGTTCCCTCTCCCTATCTCTTCTATTTAAACCCCAACCCGCAGCCGGCCGATTCCCCTCTCCGCCTTGCCGCACCGCCCCTCCTACGGCCGCTCTCGCCGTCCTCCGCCCTCAGCACCCCAGTGCCTCCCGGAGCCTCGTCGTGCCGCCTTCGATCCCGCAGCAGCCCGACCTAGTCGAACCCCAGCCGGTCGACTCCTCTGCTGGCCAAAACCCCACCGCCCGCCGTGAACCCAGCTCCGCCTCGTCGTCGAGAAGCCCGCCTCCGGCCGCTCTAGCCAGCTCCGGCAAGACCCAGCCGTCCTCCTCCGACGGACACTGACACAACAGACCCGGACACAGTAAACCTAACCCTAGTTCTGGACACGGTTGGGAACAGTGTCGGACACGACACGGACACGGAGATACACTGTTCATTGAACCCTGTTCAGGTACTTCCAACTTCCTGCTCGTAACCCCGTTTTCAATTCCGTCTTTTGCGTTGCGAAGCCTGTATGACCCTCTCGGTGCCCGGATAAACCGCTCGGGGCATCGCGTCCTGTGGTGATCGCACATCGCGATCCAAAAACAGGAAAAACTTAGCCCTGTTTCACCCTGGAATCGAGTACGCCCCGCCAAACGGGACGACTTGGTCACGTACGGTCTTCACCGATACGTCAGCATCGTTGATACGGACGTGCGGACTTTCGCAGAAGCTGATTCGGATGTGCGTGCACACCGAAATCAGTGCGTATCCGCGGACACCGCCCCGTATCCGTACTTTCTGTTTCTCGCTGTAATTTAGTGTACACAAGTCAGATCGAGACAAAACTTGCGCCATCGGACTCGTAGCAATACGCTGGTCCTGTGGGTCAAGTTTGGTTCGATTCTGAGAACGTTGACAAAATCGTGTGTCGTGGGCCCCACAGGCTCCACTCGACGGGCGATTTTGAGAACGGCTCATCGGAATCCAATTCTGGAAGTTCCGTTGGGTTCGTATCATCGTTCCTGACCTGTTGACACTAAGTTGGACTGTTTTTGAGACCTTTGACCCTGGCGCATTTTTCGGTGCAAGACGGCCCACATCTGGACTCCGCCTTGACCCGAAAATGACGTTTTTGCCCTTGTCTCCAAATTGGACTCAAGGACAGGCGATCCTAGCTGATTATTATTTTCTGGATCTGTTGGTGATGTCTATTTCAGCAACCGGAGTACTGCTTGGAAATCCAGCCGAAGCTCGAGCTACAATTGGAACAGGAAACCCAGGCAAGTGTACCTTGCCATAAAATACAGTTTATTGATTCATTTAGATTCTCTTGCTTTAAATTCTGTGGATGTTGTACTTTCCCTATCACATACTTTATCCCCAGGACACCTGACACAAAGCATGATACAGAATCTTCCTGATTATTCAAGGGGATTTTGTTTAGGATATAGATTTCATAACTTGAGCTTTATGTTTTATCCTGACTAGCTGCATTAGTTCTAATCTTGCGTAACATGAACATTGAGAACTGTGACGTGAGATTTCATTGGGTGGGGAGAGTATTACCATATCAAGGCTGAATATATATTATATACTGTTATCTGGAAGTGTCCTAGTCTCTGACACAGAGCTTTGGCACCTGTACTGGCCCTTCGAGAAAACACTGCTATGGTTTCTTGTCACTGATCCTGTAGTAGTCTCAGCCTGAGTATGAATAATAACTCTCACTTGCATGATCACTTAGCTGGTTTAATTATTTACCCGGATTTGTTTGATAGCAACATCGGCATGCCACTGTCTTAGACTTATTAATTTATTGTGCTTCTCTTGTGTTTAACATTTTGGTTGACTTGCATGCTCATTCACTGTATTATGGCTCGTATTCTTCTGTACCTTGTTACGTCCCTCTGAGGACCTGGTTTTGTTCTCCAGTTATAGCAGACGAGAGCTACCCTGAGGTGTACGGAACAGGGGCACTACTCGGAGCAGTACCTGAACCTGAGGACGAGGTGACCGCTGAGGACTTCTCCTGAACAACTGCTTCACCAAGCTCAGTCATTTAGTCTTTATGTTCCTGTTTCATTAAACTCTCTATTTCCTGTTTAATTGAACTCTTTATTTCCTGTCTTTGAGAACTTATGTAACAGACTTAATATCGGATTGTTCTCCGATTTTATTTACTTTGTCTGGTTGTAACTTAATATTTCTTTTGCTGAAGTTGATATCTTATATTTGTGGATGAGATTAGTAAACCCTGGACAATATAATACAGCTTAAGTATGCCCGATGGATCCATTAAATTGGGTTTGTCCATCGGTGCATGCTGTTGGCCATAATCACGCATCCAGTCCCTCGGTATTTTGGGACTGGGGCGTGACAAAAGCCTCGGCTTTGGGCCATGTCACAGCGGAAGTGGCCACCGCATATAGTCAAAGTCAAGCACTATAAAGGAGCGTAGTACTCCATATTATTGTGGGGTGACACCACTATGAGGTACCTCAAAAGGGTAAAGCCTCGGCTGCAGGCCATGTCACAACGACAATAACACCGCACATAGTCAAGGACACAACAGATATGGTCTTGGAGGACCTCTAGTATTGCGTCTCTACAATCCTACCATTTAGTTTCATGCTATTGGTTCAAAGAAAAATCTACCAGGCATCTAGCTATTAGTTCAAGGGAGGACTATTGACCAGAAGAATATCAGGTACAGTGGGTAGTATTTAGGGACATTATGGGATACGTACCCAGAACCACTGTGGTCTACTATTTGTTCTTGATCAGATCATTTCCTATAGGAGGATGGCTTTAACGCCTTATTGAGTTATGTAACACCCTACTTTTTTTAAAAAAAAATTAATGAAATTTCTGAAATTTTGGTAATTTTTAATTAATCATTAAAAATGTCCTCCAGGGATTAATATTTTTATGGATTAAAATAATTATTAAAATATTACAAAAATTATATTTTTGGGTGTATTATTAATTATTGGATGTTGTGTAATTTTTTTGGAATTTATTGGGCTCAAACACTATTTTTAAATAGCTAAATACCAAGGATTTAATTAAACCAGGTTGAACCAGGCTCAAACCGGACTAACCCAAACCGAACCCGACCGAACCCAGCTAAACCGGACCCTAACCTAACGGGTCGGTTCCTACCCAACCCGACCCAAACCCGACCCCACTCCCCTCTCCCCCACGATCTCCCGCTCCCTCAGTCGGCACGACCGCCCACGTCCCCCGTCGCCGACTCCCCGGCCACCCCCACGACCCCCCCCCCCGCTCCGGCCTCCCCGCTCCACCGCCTCTCCCCTTCCCTCCCCTATATAAACCCCCCCGCAGATCTTCACCGCCACCGCCATCACCAACCACTGTCTCAGCCACCGCCTCTCTGCCCGTCCCTCCGCTAGCCCAGTCCCGGTGATATCTCCGCCGAGCTCCACTCCGGCCGACTCCGACCTCTCCACCGACGAGCACGGCCCCCAGCAGCCGCAACCATAGCAACCGCCGCCGACACCGCCGTGCCCCGCCGCGCCGTCCTGTCAAAAATCCACAGCAAGGTACATGTCTTCCCAGCCTCGTATCTCTTTGTACATAGACCCGTATTCCATTCTGTCAAATCATGTGCGAAGACCGCGTAACCCTCTTGAAATCCGTATAATTAGTTTGGTGTATCGCATCTGTAGAAGCATGAAAAATATAATACAGAATTATACGTAATATGCATAAAACCCGCGTAAAGCAGAGTGTCAGTACTGTGCAGCGTAAAGCATGACTTCAGAGCCAATGGCGTACAATAGAGCTTCAACGATATTCAGCGTAAAATATAGCTCCAGAACAACCCGCATAATACAGTATTTCAGACTGCTTCAGCGTAAAAGAGTTATTACATCGCCACTCCAGCGTAAAACCCATCTGCTTTTAATGCAGCATGAAAGTGTACGAGGAACTCTTCGTATTCCTCGAATGAACCAGTCAGATAGTACAATGAACCTGACTCCTGACAAAGAGTACTGCACGACTATCAAGACGACGGCTATAATGATGATACGGCACAGAGCTCCAAACTGTCGTTTAGTATCAAAGCCTCGAATTAAGACATCGTTTACGCGTTCAAGTAATACGCTGTCCATTTTACACAGGCAGATATGAGTTTTTACACTCAGGATGAGACAAAGTTGAACGCCACGTCAAAAGCTGCTATTCGTACAGAACCCGAGACACGTCTCTACAATTAATGCGCGAGATGGGGGCAGATCTCTACATTTAATGCACGAGATTTTGTTCTATTTCCAATGACTGGGAGAGCTATAATTAGGGCTAATACGTCAACATCACCATCCCTACACATTACGCCATTAGGCTATTTTCAGCTATAGGAGTACGCCGTATGCTACCTCCTCGAAATACGCCAACTCGGGCCATGTTTGTAAAGGTGCGTGATAAGGCTATTTGGCCCAGAATACGCTCAAGACTCCAGTCAATATCAAGCTTTACGCAGAATTTGGCTTCTACGTCAACATGACAGCCACCTGGCTTCTACGCCAGTATGACAGCTATTGGGCTTCTACGCCTATATGTTAGCTATTGGGCTTCTATGCCTACTGGACTTCTACGCCTACTTGGCTTCTATGCCAACTTGACAGCTACTTGGCTTCTACGCCAATATGACAGCTATTTGGGCTTCTACGCCTATATGATAGCTACTTGGCTTCTACGTCAAACTCGGCTTCTACGCCAATCATCTCTACGCGAGGGACAGTTACCTATGTGGCTTGTATGCCATGATCTTCGCAAGCAATTATACGCGTTACCTCATAATGGGACATGCGTCACACGCAGAGTCGAGAGATCATTTAGACGTGGGTAGCAGTTATCATAACCGCCGCATAAAGAGTGCCCCACTCTCCACTATTCGGCTTCTACGCCGACTGGACGGTTACTACAATTAGATTTTATAAATAGAGACCTCTATTGACAGAGGTGAGGGGCGGATCAGATTTTATTTTAGAGAGAGAAGATCCTAGAGCATAGACAGAGGGGAGAAATTGACGACTTTGGCATCGAGCATCCAATCCCTCTTGCAATTTTTGAAGCTTCTCCTTCTACAGTACTTCTTCATCATCGTGTGGTCCAAGGGATAAAGTGAATCGACCGCAGATCAGACTCCTATAGCAATATTTACCCAGATTTAAATTTTGTACTTAATATCCTCGTATAGGATTAATTGTACTTCTTTTTCTTGTTTGTAAACCAAAGAAAGGGTTTTCGTATAAACCTAGTTTTATTTTTTTCGTTTATTATCAAACACAGCATCCTGTGTCGGTCGCAAACCAAGACACAAAAACAAAAAAATTACCCCAATTTCTAAAAATTTAGAAATTATCCCAAACTCGCAAGTTCACGACCATTTTGCGTGTAATCTGTTAACTATTTCTAAAATTCACTTGAACAGTAATTTAGATCTTATAACCTAGTTTTAAACACTGTTTTTAGTTCAATTTATTGAGCTGTAATTTGCATGTTATTCGCGGGTGAAAATGGCCAAAAACTTGGTTATTTAAAACCCATTTTTTCCCGGAACTGGATGCGCCCCGCTAAACGAGGCAACTTGGTCGCGTGCAAACTTTACCAAAAGGTGCGTACCATTAATACAGACATGTGGGACTTCACAGAAGTTGATTTGGATGTGCGTGCATACCGGAATCAACGCATATCCGTCGACAATGTCCCATATCAGTCATGTTTTGAAACTCATTGTAACTTTGTGTGTGCTCATCATTTCAAAACAAAACCTATGCCGTCGGATTCATAGATTTTTTTTGGTCCCGTGACCCAAGTTTGGTTCGATTCTGAGAACGTTGACAAAATCCTGTATCGTGGGCCCCACAGCTCCACTTGACGGGCGATTTTGTGATCGGCTCATCGAAATCCAGTTCTGGACATTCTGTTGGGTTCGTATCTTCGTTCTGGACTTGTAGACACTAAGTTTGACAAATTTGGAGAACTTTGTCTCTGACACATTTTTTGGTGCGAAGTGGACTACATGTGGACCCCACTTTGACCAAAAATGGTCAATTTTGTCCCTGTGTCCAAATTGGACTTATGGACAGGAAATTCTAGCTATTTGATATCTTCTGAACATGATGGTAATATTTATTTCAGCAATCGGAGGAGTACATGAAGATCCTATTGTAACCGAAGCAACGATTGGAAATTAAACCCCAGGCAAGTGTACCTTGCCAACTTGCAGTGATTCATGTTCTAGTATTTGTTTGAGTTCTTTGTACATATATATATATATTCTTGATATATTTATTCAACCTAGGATCGTGTGACGTTGCTTAGCTTACGGATAATATCCGGGTGTCAACGCCGTACGCGGAGTTGTGTAACATCACTAAGAGATTGATATCGCGACCCTATACATATTCGTGCTTGCATTATCGAGTATGTCATACCATAGGACACTTGACACTGTTCATGAGACAGAATCTTTCTGAGATATTCATGGTAATTCTATATAGGTTACATTATTCGTGACATAGATGTTACATATGCTTAGCTATCATTATGACTCGTTGTATCAGTTAGAGGTCATAATCTTGCGTGTTATGGACATAAGACATCGTGGACATAAGATGTGTGATTATATTGGGTGGGGAGAGACACACCATACTATAGGCTAATTATTGATATATATATACTATACTACTTGCTTTGGCATATATACTGGAGTCGTGATACTAAATGTTGCTATGGGTTTTCCCGACACAGAGCCTATAGTAGTCTCAGCCTAAGTATGATTAATGCTCTCATTTGCATATCACATAGCTGGTTACATAGTTTGTCTATTGGTACATTTTATATACTGTATTTATTTTGGCATGTTGCTTCTTGTAACTTGTTACGTCCCTCTGAGGACCTGGTACCTTGCTAGTTTTGCAGCATAGACTGTTGTGGAGCCTGGTTGGAGTTGCTGATGTGTGTTGCTTAGTCTTGCAGGAATTGGTGCCAGGTACTTATATCATTTCTTCCGGAGTCATGGTATTTATTTATATTGTTTATTCATCTGCTGATATAGCCTAGTTTTATGGACTCATATTCCTTTCTCGAGTCTATTCGAGCTTATGTGTTACTGGCGGCCGACTTTAGTATATGTAGCTCATTCTTGTATATTTCGTTCATTGTGGATTGAGGTATAGATATTCATATTTACTTGATTACATAGATAGTGACCATTCTAGTACAGCTTATACATATTCGAATGCGTAGCTGGCATGTTACGTATTCCTAGTCCTACGTATTTTTGGGACTTGGGCGTGACATATTTTTATGGTAGCCCATGCAGGTCCTGATTAAATCGTTTCAGTTACTTTTTGGTACTGAGCGAGCTTGTAATCAAAGTTAGCAGTGTTAGCATCTCAATCTACAACTGACTTGAAAATTCTTTAGTATTTGACTATCGCCCTTGAACTTCATAAATTGTACTCTTTTAATCCCTTCGATATTCTTATTATTGTTTACCATCTCTTCCTATTTCAGAGAGATGAATGTTCGTGTACGGTGTTTCCTCCAGAAGCAGATCATTGTCAAGGCAGAAGAAGATATGCTGGATATAAATTTTTGAGAAAATGGTTACCCTTAGTAGGATAGTAGATAGGTTATTCCTATATGCTAGAGTTAGTGTAGAGTTTAGCATGAGAATTGAATATAGTATCAAAGGCCTAGAACTAATAAAACCTTACCCTTCCTTAAGGATAGCAAGTAATTTGAAAGTATTGAAAGAGAGGATAGAGGGTTTGATTCTAATGCACCGAAATACTTTAGGGAATACATAGCTTGATGCTAGGGATCATATGTGGCTCATACAAGGAATTGCATTATGACCTTAAGAAAAAAAGAAACCTTGTGTAGCAGGCCATAATGGTTAAAATCTTAGTTGTCTTGTGACTTATATTATCAAAAATTAGATCTTATGACCCAGCTGTTACACCCATACTATTTGTGTCGAAGAAGGATGGGACGGTATGCCTGTGTATTCACTACAGGGCACTGAATGTTGTAACCATCAAGAACCGGTATCCTTTGCCACGCATTGACCAGTTGAGTGGTGCGAATGTATTCTCAAATATAAATCTTGGATTCGGTTATCACCAGATTAGAGTGCGTAGAGAGGTTATACAGAAAATAGCCTTCAAGACCAAGTATGGACACTAGGAGTTCTTAGTTATGCTGTTTAACCAACGCGCCAGCTGTGTTCAAGAGCTTGATGAACGGAGTTTTTATACCTGGACAAGTTAGTGGTTGCGTATTGATAACATCTTGATATATTCCAAGAGCCACGCAGAGCACAAGCAGCACTCTTTCAGCAGGCCCAACAACAGAAGAGGACACCACCGCAAGGGTGTGGACAGGCTTTTGCAATGACAGTGGAGGACGCACAGACTCGAGAAATAGCGAATACGAGCAAGATTTGAGTTTTAGCATAGATATCTATTCCTAGCATTGCTTTAGCACGTACTTGTTAGTTCATGACCTTAGACTTAAACCTAGTATCTTGAACCTGTTAATAATTGATAACCTAGTATTTTGAACTTGTTAGTGATTGATAACCTAGTTTTCATAAGCTGTAGTTTCCTTTGCTCTAACCAGATTTTTTTTACCCTTGAATTTTCTAACTTTTATTGTCTAGGAAAATACTTTATTCCTTCCCTATGCGTTCTGCTTAACCCTTTCTCTCAAATTTTTCTTGTGCATGATTTCTTATTTTCTGTGTCGTGCTTCAACAAACATGTCTTGCAACCGCGTCATCTCTGCTGCCGGTTATTTTCTTAATTGCGATGACGCAATTTTTTTAAGGTGGGTAGATTGTAACACCCTGTTTTAAAAAAAAAATTAATAAAATTTCTGGATTTTTGATAATTTTTAATTAATTATTAAAAATGTCCTTCAGGGATTAATATTTTTATGGATTAAAATAATTAGTAAAATATTACAAAAATTATATTTTTAGGTGTATTATTAATTATTGGATGTTGTATAATTTTTCTGAAATTTATTGGACTCAAAAACTATTTTTAAATAGCTAAATACCAAGGATTTAATTAAACCAGGTTGAACCAGGCTCAAACCGGACCAACCCAAACCGAACCCGACCCAACCCCGCTAAACCGGACCCTAACCTAACGGGTCGGGTCCTACCCAACCCGACCCGACCCGAACCCGACCCGACCCCACTCCCCTCTCCCCCACGATCCCCCGCTCCCTCCACCGGTACGACTGCCCACGTCCCCCGCCCGACTCCGTGGCCACCCCCACAACCCTACGCCCCCCCCCCCCCCCGCTCCGGCCTCCCCGCTCCACCGCCTCTCCCCTTCCCTCCCCTATATAAACCCCCCCGCAGATCTTCACCGCCACCGCCATCACCAACTACCGTCTCAGCCACCGCCTCTCCGCCCGTCCCTCCGCTAGCCCAGCCCCGACGACATCTCCGCCGAGCTCCCCTCCGGCCGACTCTGACCTCTCCACCGACGAGCACGGCCCCCAACAGCCGCAACCGCCGCCGACACCGCCGTGCCTCGCCGCGCCGCCCTGTCAAAAATTCACAACAAGGTACCTGTCTTCTCAGCCTCGTATCTCTCTGTACATAGACCCGTATTCTATTATGTCGAATCCTGTAGGAAGACTGCGTGACCCTCTTGAAACACGTACAATTAGTTCAGTGTATCGCATCCTGTATCGGTCGCAAACTGCGACGCAAAAACAGAAAAATTACCCCAATTTCTGAAAATTCAAAAATTGTCCTGAACTCGCAAGTTCACGACCGTTTTACGTACAACCTGTTAACTATTTCTAAAATCCACTTAAACAGTAATTTAGACCGTGTAACCTAGTTTTAAACCCTATTTTTAGTTCGATTTATTGAGCTGTAAAATGGCCAAAAACTTGGTTATTTAAAACATAATTTTTTTCGGAACTGGGTGCGCCCCGCTAAACGAGGCAACTTGGTCACGTGCGAACTTTACCAAAAGGTGTGCACCGTTAATACGGACGTGTGAGATTTTGCAGAAGTTGATTTAGATTTGCGTACACACCGGAATCAACGCGTATCCGTCGACAATGTCCCGTATCGGCCATGTTCTGAAACTCATTGTAACTTCGTGTATGCTCGTCGTTTTGAAATAAAACTTACACCATCGTATTCGTAGAATTTTTTTGGTCCTGTGACCCAAGTTTGGTTCGATTCTGAGAACGTTGACAAAATCCCGTATCGTAGGCCCCAAGGCTCTACTTGACGGGTAATTTTATGATCGGCTCATCGAAATCCAGTTCTGGACATTCCGTTGAGTTTATATCGTCGTTCTAGACTTGTAGACACTAAGTTTGACAAATTTGGAGAATTTTATCTCTGGCACATTTTTTGGTGCGAAGTGGGCCACATGTGGACCCCACTTTGACAAAAAGGTCAATTTTGCCCATGTGTTCAAATTGGACTTATGGACAGACAATTCTAGCTATTTGATATCTTCTGAACATGATGATAATATTTATTTCAGCAATCGGAGGAGTACCTGAAGATCCCACTATAACCGAAGCAACAGTTGGAAACCAAACTCCAGGCAAGTGTACCTTGCCAACTTGCAGTGATTCATGTTCTAGTATTTGTTTGAGTTCTTTGTACATATATATATATATATATATATATATATATATATATATATATATATATATATATATATATATATATATATTCTTGATATATCTGTTCAACCTAGGACCGTGTGACATTGCTTAGCATCAGGATAATATTCGGGTGTCAACGCCTTACATGGAGTTGTGTAACGTCACCTAGAGATTGATATCGCGACCCTATACATATTCGTGCTTGCATTATCGGGTACGTCATACCATAGGACACTTGACATTATTCATGAGACAGAATCTTTCTGAGATATTCATGGTAATTCTGTATAGGTTACATGGACATAGATGTTACATATGCTTAGCTATCATTATGACTCGTTGCATCAGTTAGAGGTCATAATCTTGCATGTTATGAACATAAGACATCGTGGACATGAGATGTGTGACTACATTGGGTGGGGAGAGACACACCATACTATAGGCTGATTATTTATATATACTATACTACTTGCTTTGGCATATATACTGGAGTCGTGATACTACTTGCTTTGGTATATATACTGGAGTCGTGATACTACTTGCTTTGGCATATATACTGGAGTCGTGATACTAAATGCTGCTATGGGTTTCCCCGACACATAGCCTATAGTAGTCTCAGCCTAAGTATGATTAATGCTCTCATTTATATATCACATAGCTGGTTACATAGTTTGCCTATTGATACATTTTATATACTGCATTTATTTTGGCATGTTGCTTCTTGTACCTTGTTACGTCCCTCTGATGACCTGGTCCCTTGCTAGTTTTGCAGCATAGACTGTTGTGGAGCCTCGTTGGAGTTGCTGATGTGTGTTGCTTAGTCTTGCAGAAATTGGTGCCAGGTACTTATATCATTTCTTCAGGAGTCATGGTATTTATTTATATTATTTATTTATCTGCTAATATAGCCTAGTTTTATGGACTCATATTCCTTTTTCGAGTCTATTCGAGCTTATGTGTTACTGGCGGCCGACTTTAGCATATGTAGCTCATTCTTGTATATTCCGTTCATTGTGGATTAAGGTATAGATATTCATATTTACTTGATTACATAGATAGTGACCATTCTAGTATAGCTTATACGTATTCGAATCGGACCAGAGTCTGTTCGAATGCGTAGCTGGCATGTTACGTATTCCTAGTCCTACGTATTTTTGGGACTGGGGCATGACAAGTTCTTGGGCAGAGTGAATGTCCGACGTGCATTACAGGAAGCACGAGTAGTTTCAGCACTACAAGGGACTTGTATCCCATGCTTCAGAGGTGTGACACCACACAAGGAAGTGAACTTCAACTTTGGGACATGTCACAGCGGTAGTAGCATCACATATAGGCAGGTAGCCTAATAATGAAAGAAAATAGAGAGTGGTAGTACAACACTACAAAGAGGCCTGTGACCTCATGCTACAATAGGTGACACCACATGAGGGAGTAAACCTCGGCTTCAAGACGGAAGCGCAAGGCTTCATGCTGGGAGGTAGTAAAATACTACTAAGAGGCCTGTGACCTCATGCTATAGTGGGTGACACCAAATGAGGTAGTGAACCTTGGCTTTAAGCCATGTCACAGCGGCGTAGCACCGCACGGGAGCACAAGGCTCCATGTTGTGTGTAGTAACGACACTACTAAGAGTCATGTGCCCTCATGATATAGTGGTATGATACCACAAAAGGGGGATCCTCAGTCTTGGGTGGCCATATCATGCAGTATAGCACCGCACAGAAGTGAAATACTTCATGCCGGATAATAAACTCTTTATAGTGAAAGAACTCACCTAAGTGTATGGATAGAGATATAGGTCGTCTCTTGAGGAAAAACTTGTAGACGCTCAAGATACATACACTGAGACCAGGTCAGCACAGGACCTTTAACGTGCGACCGGATGACACAGCTGAGGTCATTGTGTGAGTGGAGAGAATAACAACTATGGTGCAAAATTCAAGGTATATTCCATTCTTGTATCGTACTGTTGTTTGACCCATGCGAAAAGATTTAAGTTGTCGACGACATCTATCATAATGCATGATGGCAGTCACTGTGAGGAATGTTCAACCATATATTATGATATATGAAGGAAATTATTGGTATTTTTACTTGGCTTTGGGAGTTTTAGTCCCACATTGGAAAACCACCAATGTGTATATCTCAATATATAGCTATGCTTAGTATTGGTATATGCACATGTGGTGGAGGCCCATGTGGGTTAACTTTTCCTAGAGGGTTTAAGTGTGAACTCCATTAAGACAATCTTTATTTTGTCACCATCTTTTGGAAGTTTTCTTTAGAAGCTAAGCCCTAAAGGGGCTTAACGACTCAGACTCGATCACGGGCTCAAGGGCCCAAATTGGTGCTTCGTTGGTGTACTTTGCACTTAGTACGTCAGCATCGTCGCATAAAGCTTGTACGCTCCTTTATGCGCGAGTTGCATGCACGATTACTAGCTCAGACGCATGCTTCATGGTGCATGCCGCCTGGCATTATGCGGCCAAAGCATTATGCGTCCCGGCGCTATGCGGCCAAGGCACTATGAATCCAGGCGTTATGTGGCCAGGGGTTATACGACCTGGCATTATGCAGCCAGGGTCTTTGTGGCCAAGCGTTATGCGGCCTGGGGATATGTGGCCTGACATAATACGGCCATATTTCGATCAGCGAGTCGCATGTGGAGGGGACAAGGTCTGCTTTAGGATGCGCATGCGGCGCATATTTTTTTGTGCCTTCCGGAATATGCGGCACGAGTGGCTGCATTCGGCGTTTGGAGGCATCGTCTGCCTCGTGTAGTGCAGCGTAACCGATGGCGGAGGCAGCGCATGCGGCATAGGTGGCGCATGCGGTATGGGCGGCGCCTGCGGCATTAACACACGATTTTTGGGGATCTGGTCGGTCAGCGCATAGGCAGCCTGGTATTTCCTCAGGTCGCATAGGTACTGTTTTCTTCTATTATATAGAGGACCTCCTCTTTCATTTGAGGAGAGAGAATACATATAGAAAACCATGAATACTAGATCATATGTAGGCCAGAGTGTCACCCTCTCACATGGTGTCTCCGAGTGTTTTCGAAGGTGACTTTGAGCGTTCTAGAAGTTCTTTTATGAACTTGCTGGTTCCTAGGGGCAGATCGTCTATACGACAAATCTTGCTTTGAGCAACGGTGGTTTTGACCACCCCAGCAAGGAGCTTCTCTTTAGTTTTGGCTTTGCTTCATTCATTCTCATTGTAGCGTCTGCGAACATAAAAAGAAGAACGTTTTACTTGTTGCTTGTTGTAATCTTTATTTTATTCGGAGCCAGTTTGTAACATGTTCTTGGTTCATGCTTCATTGTAATCGAGAAATATCGGATGAGGAACTCATGTGTGAATCTTTGATCTCGACGATAACTTGGATTCTAGTAGAGAGCGGACCTTCGGGTCTCGCTAGCAGCTCTATTATGGTCTGCGTTCTACCATCTTTGATTCGTCTCGGGACTAACATATAATTATGTTAGTCTCGAGGCTTAGTCAAAAGATAGAAAAAATGAACCACAAACAGAGCTTCAGTCAAACTTTACAGTCTACCCTATGTTTGATCTTGAAGTTGTAGTCGAGACATAGAGGCTTCAGCAAATAAGTTTGTCCTCTGAAGAACTTGATTCCAATAAAGCACTTAATAACAATATTTCTGATTACAACTTGCAAAGAATATAATAACCAGAAAGCAATCTATGTTCTTTCTTGAAATCGCAGTTGCAGACGGACAGAACAAGTTACAACTAGAAAAAAAAAAGAGGAGAAGATGGATCTCTGCTTGCTAGGGTGATGAAGATCACCATTGCTCAAAGCAAGATTCGTCCCACATGATCAGCTCACAGGAACCAGCAATTTTTCGAAGAACTTTTGGAACGCTCCTGTCACCTACTTACTAGACTCGTGAACTCACTGGACTCCAATGGCGCGTGCAGCAAAGCCTCTCTTCGTGTCTATCTCTCTCTCTCTCTCTCTCTCTCTCTCTATCTCTCTCTCTCTCTTTTCGAAGTAAGTTCTCAAAGGGACTACGAAGAAAGTATTTATAGAGGAGTCTGGCTGCCCATAAGTTACGTAAAGATATGAATGAATTAAATTCACATCCCACAAAAATCGGATCTGAATTAATCGTTCAAATCTTTCCATAATAGTCCAACTGACGTCGCTACGTTTTAAATATCATGCGATATATAATTGTTGGAGTCGCTAAACGTTATTGTTTTTAAAAATATAGCAACGTTTAGCGACTTGTAGGTAACATAATATTTCATAATACTAAATATTGTCGCTAACCGTCGCATACAGTCGCTGATAGCGACGTATTATGACGTTTCTAAAGAACGTCGCTAATTTCAATAGTATTAGCGACGTGGTTGTCCAGAGTCACTAAATTCGTCGATAATTTGAATCATTTTGGTAGTGGCCTTCAGCACAGCAGCGCAGCAGTACAGAGGCACAGTCGCGCATACGCACATGGCAGCGCATCGGCTGCGCATACGTCCGCGCAGCGCCCGAGCTAAGTGCAAAGTGTGCCAACAAAACACCACTTTGCGTCCTTGAGTCCGAGTCACTTTGGGGATTAGCACCTATGGAAATAATTTCAAAAACATGACAAAACATAAAGGCCTTTATGAGGAGTTAATCATTTTTCCTCCTAGAAAAACACCCACACATGGCTCCCATGTGCCCCACTACACCCCATGTGCACATTTTAACACAAGCAAAGCATTATACTGAGATATCCACTTGGTGGTGTAGCCAATGTGGGGCTATCTTTGACTAGTCCAAAGGTAAAAAAAACACCAACAAATTATATAACGTATACAATAAAAAGTTTGTTGAAATATAAGAAAGGTACCGAATTGTCAGAAGCAATGACGGTATGAGGACATGCACTCATATTATCATTAACAATGACGACATGTGTGGTATAATGTCTCCAAATTTCGAATGTTGTACTCACAAACCCACTGTAAGTTCCCTCTTCAGTGTTCCTTGTAGGCTTGTTGTGCTCAGTTGCAATTTCTTGCATGTACTTTGCACTTTGCAGGGTTGCTAACTTGCTATTTTGCTGCCCAAAAAAACTAGTGCTTCCAAAAAAAAATTTGAGATAGAAAATTTGTTGTTGGGTGTTGGCTTATACGTTGGCGTTGAGATAGAAAATTGTGAGTTGCTTGTAATATTTTTTGGGAAACAACTGCTGTTCTTATTTGCTCTTTAAACACATGCTTGTAATATTTGTTGGGAACAACTGCTCTTTAAACACTTGCTAAGTTGCTTGTAATATTTTTTGCTTGTATACTGTTGTTCTGTCTTTAAACTGACGCTGTAGTGTTGTTGCCTATTTGCTTGTATATTGCTGTTGCCTATTTGCTTGCAATTTTTGAACTGCTGCAATTTGGTATCTGTTGTAATATCTGTTGTGTATTTGCAATTTTTTAACTTATATAATTCAATCATTTCTTATATAATTCAATCTCAAGGGACATACTTATATATTTGTTGAATTATATTAATCAGATATAAATATCAATCAGATACAAATGACTATCAATTTTTGAATTATATAAGTATAACTAAATTGCAGCAGTTGCAATTTTTGAACTGCTGCAATTTTTTATTGAAGATGTATCTGTGACTTCTGTCTTGTGTATTTGCTGGATTTATACTGTTGTTCTGTCTTGTGTATTTTCTAGATTTATTCTGTTGTACAGTGGCGAGGCACTCATTGCAGCCCTTGATGAATGGTGAGGCACTCGTTGCAGCCATTGGTGATATTTCATATATTCAAAATGTTGTTTAATACATTATAATGTTACTATTTTTTTTCATAAGAATTGGCGATGATGATTTGGCATGAGATATGGTAGCATGATACTACACTGCATCTTTAATGATGTATAAAAAGCCATTTTGAGTCTATCTAGTCGTATTCCTCTCGTTTAGTTACTGTATATGCAGGAAATTGGCTCCATGGATTTACTACTGTCCTGACTTCTCTGGTTATATGTATCACAAGTTGCTTCTTGTTAAACAAGAACATCTGATAATATGATATTCTTCCTTGTATCCTTCCTCTCCTTCTTCCTCCTCGTCAACACGCCCCTCCTCCTTCCCAAGCTCTTCCCGTCATGGGTCGGAGAGTTGAGGCTCCTCCTGGTGTTGCTGTGCCAAGAAGCCCTGTGCCACTCTTTCCAGTGGCTAAAGAACCATGTGTCGGTCAGTGCCCAAATATTGAAATATACATATACAGTGTATAGTTCAAGAATAGAGAATGTGGGGGAGGAGAAGGAAGAGGAGGCGATGGCCCCGGCGTCGGATGAGATGACAGTCTTGGACCTGCCTGAACTGACTCTGGAGATCGTTCTCGCGAAGCTTGCCCCGTCGAGCCTGTGCACCATGGCAAGCGTCTGCACCTCTCTGAGGGACAGGTGCAGTAGTGACCACCTGTGGGAGAGGCGCATGGAGGAGAAATGGGGGAAGCTCATAGGCAAACCAGCACAGAAGGAGTGGGAGTCGTATACGGGATCAAGAAGGGAGCCCAGGAGCAAAAATGGGCTTGTGGGGAGTGTTAGGACAAAATGGTGGTGGATCGGTTCATGGCTTAGGTCTAGGCAGGCTACTGCAGGTGGTGGCTCCCGTATGCCAGTCGAGTCGGTCATGGCTCGGTACCTCGCGCTCGAGAGTGGCAGATTTTGGTTCCCTGCCCAAGTGTACAACCGTGAGGTATTGATCAATTGGCAATTCCAATTCTGGTGATCAATTTATTGATAATTTTCTTGGCATTGATTTGAGTTTTTACACTATCATGATTATATTGTTTTGGTGGTTCTTGGCAGAATGGGAATGTAGGTTTCATGCTGTCCTGTTATGATGCAGAGCTGAGTTATGATTCTCGTACAGACACATTCTATGCAAGGTATTGGACCTGGTTTAAGTACTGTCAATATTACTTTTCCTTTCTTCAATGATCCATACCGAATTATAATTTTAAGCAGGGTACATTGCTAATACAGTTTAAGGATATTTTTAGTTTTAATTAATTGAGAATTCTTACTCTCTAGGTACCCACCTCATGGGCAGAGACTTGCGAGCGAAGAGGAAAGAGTGAAGTGGGAGAGACTGAGAGCAGCGCCCGTGGCTACTCCAGCATACGATCTCCATGTCTCCGACTGTTTAATTGACTTGTGCTCTGGCGATCATATCGAAATTCAGTGGAGAAGGAACAAGGAGTACCCCTATGGTGTGTAATCTATTCAGTAGCTTAGAAATTTAGTAGGCTTTGTTACAATGCATATTTCCTGTTCCATAGCTGAAATGCTTATATTTGTCTATGTTTCCATCTGTCAGGTTGGTGGTATGGAGTTGTAGGCCATCTGGAGTCGTGTGACAGGAATGAGGATCATTGTCGTTGTTTTAGTAGCGGTAAATCGATGTTGCTTTATAAACAAAAATATATATATATATATCATTCACTATTAACTATTGAGTGATCCCTAAAGTTTTATAACTGTTAAGAAGCAGCATTGCGCCAATTTGAGCTGTTGAACTCAAAACTCGCTTCTTCTTCTTTTTCCCTTTCCTTTATGACAGATACTGTGATACTAGAGTTCAACCAGTATACACCCGAGTCGAGATGGAGGCGGACCACCGTGAATCGGAAGGGTCACATGGAAGAAGGGAATGAAAGAGATGGGTTCTATGGCGGAATCAGGAAGCTCTACAAGAAGGATGAGATCTCCATGTGGAGGCAGCTATGGCCAACAGAGGTACTGCAGTAGAATCATCTTTGCGCAAAGCCAAGTATCAAGCAGCACTCAGTTCAGATTCATGACGAGGCAGAAGTAGGCAGCCTTCTCAACTCTTGGAGATGAGCTGAACTCAGTTCAGAGGGGGCAGAAAAATCCTTGGAGATGATTATAATAAATAACTCAATTTGCAATGAAGCATCAGTTTTGTTATCAGTTGCTCTTTATACCACACAACAACAACAACAACAACAACAACAACAAAGTCTTTATATCGTCGTTTTAATATTTTTCTTCCATTAATCTCTGCTAAGAGTTATGTCCTCTGTAGCACTAACAAAAACTTACGTTTTTTCTTTAAAACATTAATACATGCTCGTTTAGGCCTACCTTCAGTCCTGAAGACACCTTTAGATACTCTTATCGCTCCAATTTACTAGAACATCTATTGGCCTGTTTTGCACATTTCCAAACCATCTAAAATAATCTCGATCTCATCTTGTCCTCGTTTCCACTACTCCTAACTCTTCATTATAGGAGAGTTTTTATGTCACAAAATCGCTCAACTTCACCCCATTCTAATCATACTTGTTCAAGAGAAGTTCAACATCACGGAGGCAAAAGAAGAGTAGCTTAACTGCTTGTGCTTATCCATACCTACCTATAAAATGAGGTAGCCATCAAAACCATGAAAGGGGAAAAGAGAATAGACGAACTGAAAGAGCCATTCAACTAACCAACCTATAAAAATTGAAGCTGATACATACTGTCATCCTACCTACATATAAAAATTGAAGCTGATACATACTGCCATCCTACCTACATAGTGAAATAGCACGAGAAATCAATAGCCATGTTTTTGAATTGTGCTTCATCAATTTACATCAACTGATTCTATGCATTTGGCAACTAGTATTTAATGTGATCATGGCATGAGCAACTTGATGCATTTGTTGCCTAGTGAAGGTGAACGTCTCGTTTAGCCTTAAGGCTTAGTGGTCATTCAAAGTGATCGTATCATCGATTGTCTCCAAAGAATCAACTGACAAGCTTCAGAATAAGTTTAAGATTATAAATTCAACTCATTTAGGCTTAAGGCTTAGTGGTCATTCAAAGCGATTGTGTCATTGATTGTCTCCAAAGAATCAACTGACAAGCTTCAGAATAAGTTTAAGATTATAAATTCAACTCATTTAGGCTTAAGGCTTAGCGGTCATTCAAAGTGATCGTGTCATCGATCGTCTCCAAAGAATCAACTGGCAAGCTTCAGAATAAGTTTTAAGATTATAAATTCAGCAATTGGTCATAATCCCAAACATACGCTTCAATGAGATGGTGATACATCATGAGAATTCAAATGATGCATACCCCTAAATAGAAACAAAACTTAGGTCTGAAATATAAATATTGTTTTAAGTTTTCACTTCATAGAAAAAACAAAGAAAAAACTTCACTTCCGCAAATTGTTTTCTGACTACCAAGTGAAGCTGACAAAGTAAGTCCTTTTAGACGCTGTAACAACCTAGTAAAATAATTACAGAAAATAAGAAATAAGAAGATTCAGGAACAAGTTCAAATCATTTATGAAGTGCGATAAAAGAAAATTCCTGAACACAAAACAAGAGATTTATTCAGTTGAGAGAGATCACAATCACATCAACACATTGAATAGTTAAACTTGGGAGCTCAAAGTTCAAAATTTTTTTGTGTCCTTAACAAAGAAATTTGTGCTCTACACCTGAGGCACCATCTGAAGCTTCTATTGCTACACAACTATCGTTGGGCTTTGACACCATGTCTGCCGGTCAAACACTTGTCCAGGCTAGAAACGACGTCAACCACATAACTGACATCCTCTTCGAAGAATGGTCATTGTACAACTCAAAAACATATATTTCACTGGGAAAAAAAAAGGGAGCAGCAGCTGTATGAGAACAGGAAACCTGCTCTCTTTCTTAAAACAGCAGAATAACAAATCAGATTAAAGAAATTAACATAATGCTTCAGTTCCTCATTTATATTCACATCAGGCAACCAACTCCACTGGTAGTATTGGCTAAATACAGTAATCTGTTCATTATACACAGATACTATTGCCCCAAGTTTCAAAATATGCACCAACTTGACATGCAAGTATCTATAATGAACATCCAACTGCAAGCAAGTGAAAATTATGCAGTTTGGTTATAAAAAGATAATTATTACTAAAAGGATGTTGTGCCACGACATCACACTCTCCTGGTACCAGCACAGCTCCCTAAAGTCATGCAGGAAGATGAAGTGTTCTGGAACAGTAACTCTGAACTCCACATCTCCATTTGAACTTCAAAGTTCAAGAAAATAACAGTCTATAAGGAGCTCAGAGAGAGATTCTTTTAGATCCACTGGAAGCTCCACAGAAGAGGATGTCAGGCCGATTCAGTGCTGACATCAACCTTGTTTTTATGGATCTGAAAGGCAGGAGTAATCCAGCTGCCACAACTACACTGAATCCCTGACCAATTGAAGTATCCCAAGCGTGCATCGCATTTGACACAGGAGAGTTTTCCTTCCAATGCACCCTCTTCAACTGTCACATAATCAAAAGAAAACGTAATTGTAAAAGACAAGAACAGTACGTCACTGCTAAAGTTTAATCATTTCACTTAATGCTTATGGTCATCACTGGTTCAAATGATCAACTTGATAGCAAATGGCCCAGGGATATTACCTGAAGTCATCCACCGTAGAGGCTCGATAAACATAGAAGTGCACTCCACCTCGCCAAACCTGTTATAAGGGTTGCTACTCTTCCGTTTCTGCCACTCGAAGCACGTCTCACCCTCTCCTGGTGTGTGGCTAACAACATTTTCTGGCACAGCAACAACTCTCCTGCATTTTTTGCAGCGATAAACAGTTCTTGGTTTATCTCCTTTGGTTAACCCTTCAGAGGAGTTGGATTCTGGAGTCACACCAGGGTCAGTCTCGAATATGGAGCTATCTACCTTGGCTCCCTGTTTATAAGCATGACCTGAAAACACCGATATAAACATCTGATGAACCAGTGCTCTCTCTTGGCAACATAGACTGAATATACTAACAAGCAAGATAACAAGTAATCTACTACATCACACAGTAAAGGAGTCTCTTTCTTCTTCTTTTTTGGAGATAAGGTTAGTCAATAATGACCGTCCCTGTCCTGGGCTACTAGGACCAGGACCCCCACCCATTCCCCTTTTTATTTTGTTGTTCGAACTGGGATTAGAAACCACGCCCACTCCTCCCCTCCCTTACCAGTGTTACCACTATACCACCCCTTCGTGGTCACATAGTAAAGAAGTGTAGGATAAGAAGTGTAGGATGAATAATACTTCTTGCTGTAAGAAATGATGCGGCCAGCTAATATCTAAAATATTTCTTAACAGTACATGATGAGAGACCCATAGGTTAGCTAAAGCAAGCATCCCAGTGTTCTGTTATACGTGGAATGAAAATATTGCATCTCACATTGGAGGACTATGTATTATAGCAATTTCAAGGTAGTTTACACTGTACTTACAGCAACTCTTGACCATATATGAGTAAAACTTTGATACAGATGGCTGTATCAAAAATTTCATACAGCCACTGTATGACAGGTGGACCCCCCTATATATATATATATATATATATATATATATATATATATATGCTTGCACGCTTTACGAAGAGAGAGGAGGGCCCACCTGTTATACAGTGGCTGTGTCAAATTTTTGATACAGCCATCTGTATCAAAGTTTTACTCACCATATATAGGCATTTCATCTTCTCTTCTTGCGAGAAGACTTGTGCATATCTTCTCATTGTCGCCATCAGCAATTTGTTAGTCATAAGCACCTGAACAAGAACCATGTTTAAGCATTGATAGAGTTCTTGAATGGGCATTTCCATTTTAGAACATCCGGTTGTTGGATATCCCATCTGGATTTAACTTTCTGAAGTCCACCAGAAGTATAATTGTGTTAGTCCATTACCTTTTTCTGGAATCCAGGGATTTGGTAAAGGCTAGATCTGTCTTCATATTATTGGAGCAAGTTGAATATACCTAATGATTTCATAAACATTGTGGAAATAGTCATCCTCCCTTAACATTTCTAAGAGAGAACCGTGAGGTGTTAATGATCTTCCTTTTCTACTACTTTTCAAGGATTTCTATGAAGATAGGCTTGCTAGCATATCCTCCAGTAATAATTAATAATTGTTAGAAAAAATGTCGTTTTCTTATTGAAAACTTTGTGAATCAAAAGAAAAAGAAAAAAAAATTAGATTGATGTTACCGGCATCTGGGGAAGTCGTGCACGAAACACTGCCATAAGAGTTAATTTGGGATCTGTGTGCAGAAGTTTCCCGAAGCTCCTAGTGGTAAAACCCCCGCACTACTGGTATCTCGTCGCCGCACACGACTCGGAGAGAATGACCGGGACTTAGCTCTGTCCAGAGCTTGGAGACGAGTGAAACGACGAAGAATGGAGTGAATAATATGTTGGCAGCAAGTTTTTGGAGAAAAATATTTCTGATTCCGTTTTCAAAGAAAAACTATTCATATATAAGAATCCATCCAATATGTAACGGTCTGAATTAATTTGCTATTAATTCAGCCGTTACACAGACACATAGAGAATGAATCTGGACACGTAATGTATTAACGGTTCAAAATTAAATAGTAACGGACAAATTTATTTTCCAACGTTCAGAATATTAAACGGAAAAAATTGAAGAGCAAAAAGAATTTTAGAGTCTCAGCCCGAACCCGAAGAGTAAATCGAATCGGCATTCGGCGCCCGCAGATGTGGGCGCGTACCCGCACCCGTTACGCGCGCCGAACCGAACCGAGCCGAGCCTGGTCGGGCGGCGGCGGCGCGCGCGTGTGGCCCAAGGGTCCAACCTCCACAAGCATTCAAGCAAGTAAATGAGACAAACTAATATATACACACATAGAGCAAACACCCCAACCGATGTGGGACTAAAAGTGAAGTTGGTTTTTTTAGCAATGGTTCTAACAACCCCCCCCCCCCCCCCAAAAAAAAACCAAGTTCCGAAACAGAGATAAGTGTGAAGTAAATAGAGAGAGAGCATCTGGGCAGTAAAATACTATGCATAGATGAGATAGACTACAGCCTTGAATCTCACGTAGTGACTATTGCCTTAATCTGAAGAAGTGCTTGATGGACTATGCCTTGAATCAGACTTCTTGAACCAGATTTAGAAAAATAGCACACATAGTACGCTAGAGGTCATTGGTCTATCGGATGGCGCTTTTAAATGGTCATGCGCACTTTTTCACATTCATGAGAGTTGTCTGGGATCGCTCTGTCCCATAGTCGCGGCCTTCACGACCTCTCATATAGGTAAGTCCTTAATGGTTGGTGATATGAATCAACCCAGCATTACAGCTTGGACCTATTAAGAGTTTAACCTCATCATAACCATATCACACAGGAACATTGTCACCATAGGGATGGGGAGTCATTGTACACATGTACAGACGCTTGGA
Organism: Iris macrosiphon; assembly: GCA_036927795.1. Classification (NCBI taxonomy): domain Eukaryota; kingdom Viridiplantae; phylum Streptophyta; class Magnoliopsida; order Asparagales; family Iridaceae; genus Iris; species Iris macrosiphon. The sequence continues at coordinate 12,724,750 of JAYESA010000019.1, read as the reverse complement.
CTTTATTTTAATGAGACTTTAATCTCGAGTCAGTGTTCCATAAAGTCACATAAGTTCAGCTTGTTTCTACCCATTGAACCGGCTTCTTGGGATCTCCAGTCAGACTCGGTTGGGTTGTCACTGCTGGTGACTAACTTATGGGCTTAACCCCATCCCCCTCGATGATTCTAGGATCAAAGTCCTAGACAGACCCTTCGTCAAGTGATCTGCAAGGTTCTTTTCTGACTTTATATAGTCAAGAACCACATATTTACCTAGTAGGCTTTTTATTGACTTGAAGCGTAGCTGCAGGTGCCTGTTCATCTTAGTATTCACAGAATCATGCTTTAGTAGTTCAATAACAGATTTATTATCACAGTTTATAGAAATTGCAGAAACAGGACTAAAAGAAACAGGTATATGCATAATAAGATTTTTAAGCCATTCAGCTTCTGTGCAAGTTGTATCTAAAGCTATCATTTCGGAGTCCATTGTACTCCTAGCTATGATAGTTTGCTTACAAGAGCCCCAGGAGATTGCAGCTCCTCCTAGAGTAAATACATATCCAGTAGTAGATTTTATATCATGTGAGTCAGTTACCCAGTTTGCATCTGAATAACCTTCTATGATATCAGGGTGCCTAGTAAAATGAAGTTTGTAATCTATGGTGCCCTTGAGATATCTAAATACCCTATCCAAGGCAGTCCAATGTGACTGATTTGGCTTACTGGTATATCTACTTAGTCTCCCAATAGCAAATGCAATATCATGTCTTGTCATGTTTGTTATATACATAAGAGAGCCTATCATCTGTGAATATTTATGTTGTTCCAAAGGTGATCCTTCATTCTTTTTTAGTACAATACTGCTGTCATAAGGAGTAAGGACAGGTTTCTTATCAAATAACTCAAACTTTTTTTAGCATTTTTTCAATTGAATGTGCTAAAGATAGAGTATAACCCTCTTTGCATTTGGTCACTTGCATTCCTAAAATTAAGTTGGCTTCTCCTAGGTCTTTCATATCAAACTGGCTAGATAAATAGTTCTTTGTAATATTTATCAATTCCAGTGATGAACCTAGGATAAGGATGTCATCTACATACAAGCATAAAATGACACAACTTTTACATGTACCTTTAGAGTATATACATTTATCATACTCATTTGACAAGAAACCATATTCACAAATTACTTTGTCAAATTTATTGTGCCATTGTTTGGGAGCTTGTTTCAAGCCATAGAGGGATTTTACTAGTCTGCAAACTTTTTTTTCTTGATCTTTAGCAATGAAACCTTCAGGTTGGTCCATATAAAGTTCTTCCTCTATATCTCCATTCAAAAATGCTGTCTTTACATCCATTTGATGGATTAGCATATCATGAATGGATGCTAAGGCCAAGAGAGTTCTAATGGATGTGATCCTAGCTACAGGAGAGTAGGTATCAAAATAATCTAACCATTTCTTCTGAGTAAAACCCTTAGCAACTAATCTAGCTTTGTATTTCTCTATAGTACCATCGGCTCTGAGTTTCTTCTTAAAAATCCACTTACAACCTATTGGTTTATTGCCTAAAGGTAGATCTGTTAGAAACCAAGTGTTATTCTCCATGCTGGAGTTGTATTCACTGTTAATGGCTTCTTTCCAGAAGGGAGCATCAGAGGACGACATTGCTTCTTCATAAGTTGAGGGATCACCCTCTATCAAAAAGGTGAAGAATCCTTCTCCTAAATTTTTTTCAATCATATTCTTTTACTCCGTCTAGGTTCTAAGTCTTGTTCAGATTGTGAGCTCGATATTTGGACACGAGAACTAGTAGAGGGTATGGAGGAAGAGATTGAACTTCTATCCTTAAAAGGAAATATGTTTTCAAAGTAAACTGCATCTCTTGCTTCTATAATGGTATTGTTAGATATTTCATTTACTTCTGAGTGAGTCACTAGAAATCTATTGGCATAGCTGTCTAAGACATATCCTATGAAAACAGCGTCTACAGTCTTGGGACCAATCTTTCTCTTTTTAGGTTCGAAAATTCCGACTTTAGCAAGGCATCCCCAAACTCTAAGGTAATTAATCCTAGGAGCTCTACCTTTCCAAAGATCATAGGGAGTCTAATCTTTTGTCTTACTAGGAATCCTATTAAGAATGTAACAGGCATTTAAAAGGGCTTCTCCCCACAAGTTATCAGGAGCACCAGAGCTGAGAAGCATGGCATTCACCATATCTAACAGAGTGCGGTTCGTGCGTCCAGCAACTCCGTTAGACTGAGGTGAATATGGAGTAGTTACCTCATGAATTATTCCATGTTCTTCACAGAAGTTAATCATTTCGTTTGAGGTAAATTCTCCACCACGATCAGATCTAAGGATCTTAATCTTTCTTTCTAATTGATTCTCAGCTTCAGATTTGTAGACCTTAAATTTATCTAGAACTTCATCTTTGGTTTTGAGAAGGTAGATATAACAATACTTTGAATAATCATCTATAAACGTAACGAAGTATTTTCTACCGCCTCTGGTCAAAATCCTATTTGAGTCACATACATCACTATGGATAAGTTCTAGAAGGTCAGAATTTCTTTCTACAGATTTGAATGGTAATTTAGTGTGTTTGGCTTGAACACAAATCTCACATTTGTGTTTGCCATCTATTGGAGTCTTGGGAATAAGATCTAAAGTCATCATTCTTTTAATAGAACCTAGGTTCACATGACCTAGCCTGCCATGCCAAACATTTGAAGATTCTATATTAGAGACAATGAGAGAACAATCAGAAATTTTATTCATTGTGCTTAAAATGAAAAGACCGTCTTTTACAAAGCCTTTTCCTATAAAGGAGTCATGCTTAGAAAATACTACTTTATTTGCCTCCATTACAATTTTGTATCATGAGGCTACAAGAAGGGATCCACTAACCAGGTTTCTCCTGACAGACGGCACATGAAGAACATCATGAAGAGTTAAGATTTTTCCTGATGTCATCTTCAGGTCAACTTTTCCTCTTCCAATAATTTGTGCCGTTGAGCCATCTCCTAGGGTCACACCTCCTCCACTTGATTCCTGATAGTTTGAAAAATATGAGCGATTAAACGAAACGTGAACATTAGCTCCAGAATCCAACCACCAATCATCAGAATCGTAAGAGAGGTTAATAAAGGGTTGAAAGCTTACAGATCTGAAGGAACTCGAAGAACCTTTGTGAAGCATGTTCGCTCCTGGTCTAACTGAGCCCTTTCCTTTGTAGGAGGTCTGGACAGCTTCCTTCTTTCTATGGTAGCAGTTGGTGGCCATATGGTTTATTTTACCACACACAAAACAAAATCTCTTTTGATCCTGAGTCTGACTGAAGTTTCTAGGTTTATGGTTTTGGTGATGATGGTTTTGATGGTTAGGCTGAAAGTTTTTCTTCTTCTTGAAGAAATTCTTTTTGGATTTATAATGAAAATTAGATTTGGATTTTCCTTGGCCTTCTACAAGGTTTATCTTAGCTTTAGATTCAGTCTTAGGCTTAGATCTCAATCTAATTTGTTCTTCGGTTCTAATTTCTTTAGGACTTGATTGTAGGTAAGATCTCCTTGTGTATGGATAAGTTCCTTAGTAATATCAGACCAAGAGGGAGATAACTTGTCTATTAGGCATAATATTTTATGTTCATTGGAGAAAGATGTGCATTTGGCTTGAATATGCCTAAGGTATTCTTGGAATTCATGGAGTTGGTCATTCATTGGCTTGTTATCTACCATGAAATATCTATTAAAGGTTGAAGAATTAAATCTTTCTATTCCGGCATCATCACAGTCGTATTCATCTTCCAAGGCTTTCCAGAGTTCTTTAGCGCTCTTGTATTCAAAAAATATATCATACAAGGATTCAGATAATGTGCTTAGAATTCTATGAAAGCAGTGGAAGTCTATCTCTTTAGGGATTTTTGGTTTCGAGGAGGTGACACTCCTATGTCAGACTCAGTTTCATCAGAATCATTTGTGAGGGGTGTGGACCCATCAATGGCTGAAATAAGTCCTAAGGTCGTGAGCCAAAATTTTATTTGGCTCTGCCATCTTTTGAAGTATGAGCCATCAAACTTAACAGGTTTTGCAGTAGAGGATTCCTCCTTACCCGTCATGTTTGCAGTCTGAAAAATATAAATTTATTTAATAACAATGTCTAAGATAATAGTTTAGGTGGTCTTTATTAATCAATCTTAAAATCTTTAGTTTTTCAAGTGTTGATCAACTCAGGTTAGCTGTAGGGGCCGGTTCCCAGCTAGCGGCGGTCCGAAGACTCTTAAGTACCGTGTCGCTTAGGGCTATTTACACCCGGTTGACAGAAGGACCCTTTCGGCTTGTGCCCGAGTTTGGCTCTACTTTAAAACTTTAGATTTGAAGATTTTATTTGCAATTTCCTTTTTACTAAACTATTTTCTTTTGGTCCTAGATTGCTTTCAAAATACTAAGAGATTATTTATGTTACAATTGAAAGGAATTTTGTGATCAAAATATTGCAATTGACAAAATTATCAAATGTGCTAACAATTTTTTTAAATCACTTTAAGCAAATTTGCAATTTGACAGTATAGTAAGCAACAAATAAATCAATTGAGGAAATGAAGCAAATTGCTAACAACTGTTTTGAGTTAACGATTATGGTCAAATAGCAAATATTAAATATGGTTATTTGCTATGGTAAATATTAAACAAATTGAATTTTCTAGAATAAAAATTAAACTACTGCAACTTAATAATATTGGCTACAGTAAGAATAATTTTTCTACAAGTTAAAGCTTGCTATAGTCAGAAATTTTCAAATTCTCAATTGATAAATTATCAACTATGCTATAGTAACTATCAACTTTTAATTTATTAATCAACTTTGTTCCAGAAAATTTTATGTTACTATGTCAATAATATGTTGCTACAATATTATGAATTAAGCAATGTCCAAACAAAAAATTTCGGTTATGTAGCAAGAATAGGCAACAAATATTAACCTAACTGATGAAAAATATATATATAATAAACGGTTAATTTTTATTTTTCTTTAGCAGAGAATAAATTATGGTATATTATCAATATTTCTGAGGCTTTCTAGCAAGATTTAGATGAACAATTCTAACATAAAATTCAACTCTTAGATTGTTAGAAAAAATATCGTTTTCTTATTGAAAACTTCGTGAATCAAAAGAAAAAGAAAAAAAATTAGATTGATGTTACCGGCCTCTGGGGAAGTCGTGCACGAAGCACTGCCCTAAGAGTTGATTCGGGATCTGTGTGCAGACGTTTTCCGAAGCTCCTAGTGGTAAAACCCCCGCACTACCGGTATCTCGTCGCCGCACACGACTCGGAGAGAATGACCAAGACTTAGCTCTGCCCAGAGCTTGGAGACGAGTGAAACGACGAAGAATGGACTAAATAATATGTTGGCAGTAAGTTTTTGGAGAAAAATATTTCTGATTCCGTTTTCAAATAAAAACCATTCATATATAAGAATCCATCCAATATGTAATGGTCTGAATTAATTTGCTATTAATTCAGCCGTTACACAGACACATGGAGAATGAATCTGGACACGTAATGTATTAACAGTTCAAAATTAAATAGTAACAGACAAATTTATTTTTCAACGTTCAGAATATTAAACGAAAAAAATTGAAGAGCAAAAAGAATTTTAGAGTCTCAGCCCGAACCCGAAGAGAATCGAATCGGCATTCGGCGTCCGCAGATGTGGGCGCGTACCCGCACCCGTTACGCGCACCGAACCGAGCCGAGCCGGGCCGGGCGGCGGCGACGGCGTGCGCGTGTGGCCCAAGGGTCCAACCTCCACAAGCATTCAAGCAAGTAAATGAGACAAACTAATATATACACACATAGAGCAAACACCCCAACCGATGTGGGACTAAAAGTGAAGTTGGTTTTTTGAGCAATGGTTCTAACAATAATCTTCTACACCATGGAAAGGCAGGCATCCATCATGCCTATTACACTCCAACAAGTTTAACTTAACCATGTTTTGATGCTTTAGTGTTCATTACCATGTTTCCTTCCATATTTCAACCTATATAGCACAAGCTGTTATAATATGGCACGTTGCATGTGTCTTTCATCAATCAACTTTGTCCCATTGGAAAAAAGACACTCCAACAAGGGTACTTGTCAACTGTCAACCATCTAAATTCATCCAGATGCACAACGAAATTTACAATTCATAAACCTTGTGCCATGTTAAAGGACTATCTCCACCTCTCTACCCTCAAATTAGATAGTTCTGTGACAAACAACAATGCTCCTAGAAGATAAATCTGGAGGGCCTTAAGTTCAGCCCTCTTGGCCCTCTGAACAAGTGAGGTTATAAGTCTATCTAGTCAGGCCTTACAGTAAGTGCCCTTCAGCTGCTGATGTGAGGATGACACCAGAATCCAACTAAAGTAGAATTTAGGGGGTTTAGTTGTTGGCAAGTAAAGGGATAAGACCCTTATTTCCTTTTGTGATATATGAAACTTTTACCAAACATCAATAATATGTCTAAGTTGTTATCAAGCGAAGGGATAAGACACTTCTTGCTTTTATATATATGAAGCTTTGACTTTCATATCAATAGTATCTACAATACCCCAGCCTTCTTCCTCTCGAAATTTATTCCTCCCAAGAGCAAGCGTGTTTGCTTTGGGCAGCCTGGAAAAGACTCTAATCTAGTAGTATCTTCTGATGTCAAGATCGCATATTGAGTCCAATATGCACAGAGATTGCATCGATCGGCAATGAGCAATAAGGTAATGCATCCATCTGGCAAAGTTTATATACCTTAATGTTGGTATCAAGTCAGGATCGCTCTGAATTTTCTTGAGAGTTACCCAAGATTTCTCTGGACATACTATACCTATGGCTATGATCAGTGAGGATTTTCCTTTAGAAAGTCTGATAGTTTTTGCTTTCATCGTCCCCAAATGGTAAACCTGCAAAGGTAAGGCACCTTCTTCAGGTTTGCCTACCTCCTTGTCAGGATGATCCTATGAGGACCTATGATCATCGAATTAGGCAACTTCCAGATACTCAACATTCTGTACCAGCCACATCAACATTTTTAGATCCTAGGACTTCCAACCTCTATGTTCATTTTGCATTAAGGAAGGGTAGCAAGTGTTGCACCACCTTTCATCCACTTGCTTAGTTTGTGACTTATAGTATTATACTCGTCTATCAACTTTATACAGTTTCATGCCTTCCATTGACCATCCTCCTTCACGTCTTCATCACATGATCCCATTAAGGTTGTAAGATGGCATGGAAAAGGAATGTTGGTTCTAGAATAGGAATGGTCATTGGATTTTAATCCTCTTCCAGTAGAAAAATAGTGGGTGACTGAGTCTACATTGTGAAATTGAACACATATGGGTCTCTTGATGGAGCCTAAAAGCCTGGTTCGCAGTCAAAAGCTGTTCAAAAACATATGGTATTGACTATGGGAGATGATATTAGTAGCTTCTAGAGGGCACCGTCTGGCGCTACGGTAAGGGTTGCTGCTTACATACTCGAGGATGCAGGTTCAAGTCACAGAACAGCCTCTCCACACATATGGGGATAAGGCCGCGTACTTCTTGACCATCCCCAGACCTTTCATAAGTAGGAGCCTCGTGGCACTCGACACCCATTTTTACATGAGTTTGGATTCTATTGTCACTTGTTTCACTTATTATTTGTCATTGCATCAGTTAGATGTCAAGAATTTATTTCTTCATCACAACTTAACCGAGGAGGTATATCTGCAGTAACCACCTGACTTTGTTGCGCAAGGACAATTTAGGAAGAATTGCAGACTTAGGGGTTTCTTTATGGTCTCAAGCAGTCACAGTGGGCACAGTACAATTTACTAAGGTAGTGTAAGAATCCGCTCAGTAGAAATGTAGTAGTGATAGCTCTGCGTTCTGTCGTAATCATCAGGGATAAGAGGATATTTCCTATGATATATGTTGATGATATGGCCATCACTGTAAATGATGAGAAGGGGGGTTGTTGATTTGAAGACTCGCAAAAGCAGTTTCATACCAAAGAACTAGGAAAGTTGACATGTTTCTTAGTTTGATCGATGTTCCCAGGTCACAGAATGGGATATTCATTTCCCAAAGGAAATTTGTTCTCGAGATGTTAGCAGAGCCTGAGCTGCTAGGATGCATGCCTGTTGGGTCACCCGTGGATCCAGATGTGAAACCAATGCCAGGACAGGGTGAGCAATTGACCGATCATGCCATATATATGAGACTAATGGGAAAGCAGAATTATCTGACATATACCAACGATATATAGTACTTCACATTATGTGGGATGTCACAGTACGTAACTTGAGATACCTGAAGAATACTCCTAGAAGAAATGGATGTATCCTGATCTCCTCAAGATGCTGGATTTTCTTATGCTAATTGGGCAGAGTCACCCTTTGATCATCAGTCTACCACAAGAAATTGTATCTAATCTGGTATCTTGGAAGAGTAAAAGGCAGAGTATTATGTAATGATCAAGTACAGTGTCCAAGTATGAAGGCCATGGCCAAGACAACTTGTGAGTCGGTGTGGATTAGTTTCTTACTTGAAGGAATCAGGTTTGTATCCTCTTCTAATGTACAACCGTATTGTGATAATAACGAAACTAATAAATTGCAAATAACTCAGTTTATCATGAGAGGACTGAGCATATTGAGGTAGTGCGCCACTTTTTTCATGAGCTTAAGAGGGTATCACTGATATTCACGTAAATTTTGCACATGATTTCGCATATTTGTTAACCAAACCATTGGGGGGATTTTAGAGTGAGTTTTACATTAACTTCGAATATACAATATGTACACTCCAAAATGATGAGGACTGTTAAATAAGTAAACAAAGGACGGTATATATGAACAAATACATACAACTTTATACTTTGTATGCATTTTTTTCCAAATAATTAGTCTTCTCTCTTCGCCATTTCTTAACCCTAAACTCTGTTAAGCTCAATAGTAGACACTTCATATAAGTTGCCCGTCAGCACTCCACATGTATACAAGTACTGAACATGTCAACATGATCAAAAGAAGTTGATAACAGAGAAACAATGTAATGTACAATATAAATTTATACAAGGCCTACCCTGCCGGGTAACTTAATACATTCAGAAAGATAGGAGACGTAATATATAATGGAACCTTACCTAGTACTTTTAGACGGAATCGCTTATACAATGGGTTGGCAGTATCTACTTTAAAGCCCATCTTCTCAAACAATTTTAACTGCAATAAGTAGACAGCAGATACATCAAAATATTTTTGTTACCTAAATTATGTTATTACTTATTAGTGGTCCATTAAATAAATTTCATGTCACCTGCTCAAGAAAACCATCATTCGGGCAAACAAACTCACAGACTTCCTGCAGGGATTCAAGTGCATCTGCAACAAAAAAGGTTCTGAATGATAGATGTTCTTCATCTACTCTCAATGGTAGAAACAGCAAGGCGTAATACAGCATAACTACAACTCTAATAACCTAACAAGTGATATGATAGTACAATGCATCCATATGATTATCAAATCAAATAATGAAAAAATTCGAACCTTCCTGAGATCTTTCTTCTGTTCTCATTAGATAAGCAGTAATGATAGCAGCACTGCATCAAATACACAATTGCAAAATACATGAAAAACAACAGTAGATAAATTGAAAAAAGGAACTATATCACAAAGATGTAGCTAGATCTTTAGAAGATCTTTTCAACAACATTACAAGCTTGAAAAATGTATATATACAATTAAGAGTATCAGAAACATGAAGTTTATGCACTCGTGATGTGCATGTTCACATATACTATTGGCTAACAACTATACAAGGGGTACAGTTGCTTTACCTTTCTCACTAAACATGTAATAGGCCCATAGAAAGGGACTAATTTATTTGCCAAGGTCCAAAATAATGTAAAGGATTGAGTTCCACAATGTACCACTGGATTTGAAATGACTATTAAAGCATTCCAAACTCCTATTTCGGTAGTGAAGGCCAAAGTAATGATGGTACAAAAGGCTTCCTAAGTCCTTTTACTCAATAGGTAGAGGTTGTTAAATCGCTAAAAATCATTGCAAATGATCATCCAACTAAAGAAATGTTGCATAAAATAAAAAGTGTTATTATTGTAAGAATCATAAGAAAGATTTGTCTCCCATGATAACATTATAAACACATAAGCTTGAAGCTTCGGCAAGAGGGTGCTATGAAGGCCTATATATGATGCAAGATGCCAACCTGGTTGTCCGCAGAAAATCAGTTAACATGAGACTCTAAGCAAAGCAAGCAAATAAAAAGTAAATGGCAGCATTCATATGAACAAGCAGTATAAAAGCCACATAACTAGCTTAAAGAACTAATTTAAGATGAAAGGAAAATACAGCCAACATGTAATCTACCAACTAATGTAGCAACTTAGCAATTTGGTGGTGCTAGGTTCGAAAACGTAACTAGCAAGGCTTGAACAGCAAAGATTGCCAGATAGTTTCAATAGTTACATTCCATTCTATAATATCCAATATTTGTTTTCATTAATGGTATTATACATACTTCAATCATTAGAACCAATCTAGTGGTTTAGATATTTTGTCAACAATACAAGTATAGATTGATCTTGTTCCAGTTGTCATATAGAGAGAGAGAGAGAGAGAGAGAGAGAGAGATCCAATTGAGATCCAGATTCTAGCCTAAGTCAAGATCACCAACGCATAAAGTTGGTTAGAGTAACTATAAGCAGAACCTAAACATGGTAGTAATGGATACATTCAAGCCAATCATATCCCAAACCTAATTTCCATGTCTTGTTTTCACGTCTAAGTAGGTGAAAATTTTCGCAATCAAGAAAACTTTTAAACTCTAATATTAGTTGAAGTTTTCTGCCTCAACATCATTGCTGTTTTCTACTGAAACATCCAAACAAATTATGTTATAGAAAAACCATTAAACCAATATATATGATAATCAATTTGCATGAAGCTGGTAGATTCTCAAATTTTAACCAAGAACTCATATTGCTTTGCCATACAACCAAAACACCTTTCCTTTTGCTTTTTTCTCCATATTTCCAACAAAAATATCTTTGCAACTTATACAGAGACTCACCCAATCAATATAAACTAATCAAAATTAGTTAACCTTGAAAGGGAATTGAATAAACAACTCCCACTAAACTGCTAATTCCTGCATTCTCATCTACATATAGGTGAAAACTGAAAAACAGCTCAATCTGATTCTGCTCGATACCCTCTAATGTAGAATGTAAAATGTAAAATTCAATCCGACAAGTTCTTTCCTGTTTAAGACACGACAATGAAGTAGCCTTAACCAAGGATGCATTTGAAAGATTATTTCTTTATGATTCTATGCATCTGAAATTTCTTCCCGATATCTATAAAACCCTAAAACCATACTTTGGGGGGGAATGACTACTTTGAGTTGGAACTGAAGTTTCAAAGTTCCATGCTTTAGATCAACTGAATATCTTGGTTACTGTGTGATTGGTTTTAGGAATAACTTAAATAGTTATGGGCTCTTGTGTTTTCTTTTTCAACGTTCTTTTCCAGAAGAGTACTTCTTCAAGGGAATCGTATACAACCTCACGAATTGGCCAATCAGAATAAATTGGAATATTAGGTCAATAATGATAAGGATCATTCCTTTGAATAAAATTTTAATTCTGGAGTGGAATATCGACACTCCGAAAATTGGGCCTAAGCTCATGTTGCCTCGTGTCGGATATGTATGGGACACGCCAAAATCAATTCGTGCAACATTGCTTCCAGCAAATATGAGCCATAATCTGGCACGGCCAGTACGGTTCTGGCCATCTTCCATCTAATGTTCTAAATTCCTTCCATGTATGACAAGAAAGGGACTTTAACCTTATTATTAATATAAGAATCAATATTGGCACAAGAACAAGCTATGATCATTTATACAACAATCAATCCTGAACCCAAATATACCTTCTCGAAACTCCGGCGAAGCAATGCACCAGCACCGCCCCCTCCTTCCTCCCCTCGTCGATGAAGTCCAGACACGCCTCCAAGTAATCCAACAGATCCTCGTCCTCTGTGTCCCTCAGAGGAACCGCCATCCTCCTGATCCCGAGCTCCGGCCCCGCCCTCTCCAGCGAGTAGAGCAGCTTCTCCGGAGATAACGACCTCTTCGACGGGCCGCGGTCCCCGACGAACACCTTCTCGATCTCCTCCGTGGGGATGGCGATCCCCGGCTTCCACTCGGAGAAGAAGGAGACGGAGGCGGAGCTGAGGAGCGAGAGGACGTGGGTGATCTCGCCGCCGCCGCCGGTGGCGGTCAGGACCCCGGCGGCGGCGCTGATGTTGCCGATGAAGAGGCGATCACGAACTAAATACGGCATGATTCGGCGGAAAAACCTAACCCTATATTTTTTTCTCTGGAGGAGATGCTCTGGAAACGAAAGCTATGGAGTATGGGAAGAGAGTGGGAAGTAGTATTAGAGAAATATTTTTGTTTTTCTGGTATTATATGTCGCTTAAATATGATATTTTGATATCAAGTCCTCAATATCTTCTCCTTTACTTTTCTCTCGCAAACCACTAGAAATTAGAATTGGTATTTACTATTTTGATATCAAGTAGTCTGTTTGAAAGAACAAGGGCCAGCCCTAAGCTCGTTGGGATTCAAGGTGAACTTCCAAAATGAGATCTTCATATATAATATCGGAAATGATAACTGGCCCACGGTCAGGCCACGGAACGTAACTGTGGACCATGCGTCATATTCCTATTGGCCCCCTATTTACATGCGCCTATCTTCGAAAAAATGAACGAGCTGACACGTGATCCACGGTCACATTCCGCGGTCAGTGACCGCGGACCAAATAGCAACGTCTATATAATATAAACCAAGAATTGAACTAAAAGTATTTAGTATGCAAGTTTAACATAATAATCACTATACCACAACTATTTTGTGTTGAGGATGCATACAGTATATACTACTTCTATTGTAGATATACGATTATTAATAGGTTTATGTTTAAATTAATTTTTTGGGACCATTCTAGTATGTGGACAGTGGACGGTCGCGCTAACTTCCCTGGAGCAGAGTCGGCTCTGGAAAGAACATATCTGAAATGAACTAGGTTATGAGAAAAAAATAATACTATTAATCCCTCCAAAGTGTTCCTCCAAAATACTTTAATATGTGGCAACTAACGTAATAGTTAATGTAACAGTTGACATGACAAATTTTAAAATTAAAATTAAAATTAATATTAATATTAATATTAATATTAATATTAATATTAAAAAAATTGAATGATTAATTTTTTTATTAAAATTTATTATGTCAACTGTCATATTGAATGTTACATAATATTATTTAATATGTTATATCTGTTGTCGCATAAGAAAGAATGGTTCGAAGGGAGACTACGAGCGATTAATCCCATTACTTTATGAGAAAATAAGTATTGATATTCCCAAACAACATTTATTTTTAGTAAAATAAAGAAACAAACCAATTATAACTCAGATATGCAAATTTGTGATATCATATATTTTTGAAAACGATATAAAAAAATTCTACATGAATATGAAGTCATATTATCAAAAGGGAAAATTTCGCTCAGAGCAAAGAAGTTTAAAATATTTTCAATGAAAGCATTGGATTTTAAAATTTTCCAATTTCAGCATCAAAACGTCCTTTCTAAGGACGTTTTACTATTTTCGTCCACGTCGTTACGAGAACTTCCGTTAGTCCGTTAAATATATATATATATATATATATATATATATATATATATATATATATATATATATATATAACGTCTCTGGAAATGACGTTTTTTCTATATATATATGTAAGCCCCCTGATTTTCAGGAATTATTAATTTGGACTATTCACAATTTTCTAAAATTTTCGGAATTTTTCTGTAATTAAAACCTAGGCTCTTGGTAATTAATTAATTTTTTATTTGCTGTTAATTACTATTAAAATATTATAAAAATAATATTTTTTGGTGTAAAATGGAAAACTGGACTTAGAAAAAAAATTCTGGAATTTATTGGGCCCCGGACCTATTTTTAATCACCTAAAAACTATTTATTTATTTATTTATGTATTTATTGATTTATTTAATTAATTAACCTAAACCCTAGCCCAGTCCAGCCTAACCCTCGGCCCAAACCGGCCCAGCCCGCCCGCCTTAACGGGTCGGGTCGGGTCGGGTCCACCCGAACCCGTCCTGCCGCCCGTGACCCGTTTCCCTTTCTCCCCTGTTCCACGCCTGAACCGCTCCCCCCCCCCCCCCCCGCGTCTCCCGCCGGAGCCGCCGCCTCCGACCACGTGGCGCTCCGCCCGGCCACCTCGCCCGCACCCCGGCCACGACGCCCGCCTCCCTCGGCCCCTCGCCTCTCCTCCTCCTCCCCTATAAATTAACCACCGTTCGGCCTCCGGTCACCGCCCCTCACCCTATCGCACCACCCCGCCGCCACCACTCCGCCCAGCGCCGCCACGCCGTGCCCGCCTTCGCCAGCGCCGCCGCCAACTCGCCGCAGCCCCCTCTCCGCCTCCTCCTTCTCCCCGCCCGCAAGGAAACCAGGCCGACCCCGAGCCCTCGCCTCGCCGCAGCGCCTCCGGCCGGCTCCGCCCGTCCCCCTCCCGCTCCGGCGCGCCACCCGCGCCGCTCCTCCGGCCCGCCTTCGGCCTCAGCGCCTCAGCTCCGCCTCAAACCCTAACCCTAGTTCTCTCTCTCGTGTCGGACACGTGTCGGACACGACACGGACACGAGAAACGCTATTTTTTAAGCCATGTTCAGGTACGTGTATCACCCTGCTCGTTTACCCGTTTTCGATTCCGTCAGTTGCGTTGCGTAGCCTGCATGACCCCCTCGGTGTCCGTACAACCCGCTCAGGGCATCGCGTCCTGTGGCGATCGTGAACCGCGATCCAAAAACAGGAAAAAATAACGACCCGATTCACCCCGGAACTGGGTACGCCCCGCCAAACGGGACGACTTGGTCGCGCGCGGTCTTCATAGATACGTGTGCGTCGTTGATACGGACGTGTGAAATTTCGCAGAAGTTGATTTGGATGTGCGTGCACACCGGAGTCAACGCGTATCCGCGGACAACGTCCCGTATCCGTCTTTTCTGAATCATGCCCTAACTTTGTGTACACACGTCGGATTGAAACGAAACTTGCGCCATCGGACTCGTAGCAATACGCTGGCCCTGTGATCCAAGTTTGGTTCGATTCTGAGAACATTGACGAAATTGCGTGTCGTGGGCCCCACAGGCCCCGCTCGACGGGCGATTTTGTGATCGGCTCATCGGAATCCAATTCTGGAAGTTCCGTTGGGTTCGTATCATCGTTCCTGACCTGTTGACACTAAGTTTGGTGAATTTGGAGACTTTTGATCCTGACACGTTTTTCGGTGCAAAGCGGGCCCACATGTGGACCCCGTTTTGATCCGAAATTATCGTTTTTGCCCTTGTCTCCAAATTGGACTCAAGGACAGGCATTTCTAGCTATTTGATATCTTCTGAGCATGATGGTAATGTTTATTTCAGCATCCAAAGATATTTTTGGAAATTTCCGAGAACAGAACCGTAGTTGGGAATCCAAACATCAGGCAAGTACCTACACTTCAAGTTTATTCTTTATATTATGATAATTAGTTCCTTGCTCTACTAGCACCATTGGATGATTACACTTAGTGTTAGAATTTGGATTTCATGTTCATTTTTCGTGTCGGGAGGGAGAATACTAGGAGGCATGTAGTTTACCCTTCCCCCTGTCCTGACTGCTAGCTGTTGGTACGCGACTGTACCATCAGCCTTATACTCGATTATTCCTGACTGCTAGCCGTCTATGACGGCCTTATTAGCCTTATAACCCCCTACATGCCAACTATGTATTCTAAATACACAATTTCACACACACATAGTTCCTGTTGTCTTGTTGCAGTTCCATTTTCTTGTCTCATTATAATCCTGTTTTACTTATATTCCTGATTTTTAGTGCTTAACCTTAGTTAATTTTACTACTTATTATGCATATTCTTATCATGATACTTAGTCAGTTTTTACTACTTGTCATAAATATTTAGTTTAAGCTTTGTTGTGTATTGGTACTTTGCTCCTTTCCTGACTTGATCCGTTGATATTAGGCGATGATGAGGACTATGTCCCCACCTTTTATGGCCCATATGACGTAGCAGATGATACTATTGAGGAGTCGGTTCCTACTCAGGAGACTACTTTTGAGGAGTAGTTAGCCAGTTAGCTAGTATTTTCTTTCAGCATAGTACTCGGATTTGTCCCCGATTTATCTTCTGGTTCTGTATTAAACTGTGGATTTGGATGTCACAAAATTTGTCTTATGAAATCTTAGCATTCCTATTTCCTGTTATTATCCTTGTCTATTTATTTACTGTGAATGAGCTAGATTTTAAATTACCTGTGAATATGATCTAGATAGCGTACTACTGCCGATACTGCGGCGTAGGCTGGACGTACTCACGAACCGGTGCCCGATTCATCTGGGTGCGGGTCGTGACACATTTTTATGGTGGCCCATGCAGGTCAACGACTAAATTGTTCGGTTTTAACTTAGGGACCGAACAAGCCTGCAGTAATAATAGGATAAGTTTTAGGATCTCATTCACTTGCTTGAATCGTTCTTGACATCTATGTCGGATTCGAATTAATTCTTTGACTTGCATCCTGCCTTGATTCCTGTGTGCAACTTATCATTTATTTTGGATGCAGAGTAATGAACCTACCAGCAAGCGACGAGATTTCTACAAGATCACCACGAGATGCTGTGATAAACCAACAAGCTCTACCAGCACCCGAACCGAGACCACCCTTGGTACCACAAGCCGCACTCTTCCAACAGGCCCGGCAGCAGCAGAGGAATCCACCACAAGGAAGCGGACAAGCTTTCGCGATGACCATGGAGAACGCGCAGACTCTTGGAGTAGCTAATGCGCGTAAGTAATTTGTAGCTGCCGTTTCTAGTCTTGTTTTAGCTCGTGCCTATTGGTTCGTGACCTCAGCCCCAACCTAGTAATTTTGAACTTGCTAATAACCTGGTATGCTTTTATATTTGATAACTGTAGAGATTGTAGAGTCTTTTGTTATTGTACTTATTGTGTATTGTTTTGTGAACTTGAATTAAGTTGTACCTCCTTCCATCATCATCTAGCGTACTTATAATTGTTGTACCACCTTGACTTATGCTGCTAATATAGCCTAGTTTTGCAAGCTTATCCTTTCATTAAGCTTGTTCATGACATATGTATTATTGGGTCGACACACTAATACAACTGTCTATTCAGAATCAGTGTATTACGGTCTGATCAACCTTAATGCATTTTGGTTCACTCTTCGCACGACTACTTCACGTGGATTGAGATATATAGTTGACTAGTATACTTGTCCTCTAGATATGACTGAGCATATCGTATCGGTTACATAACTGTACTAATACGAGCAGGCGAACAAAGGATTACCAAAATAGGATTTCAATCCACAACTGCTTTGACAATTCCCAATTGAATTCTTTAAATGCCTTGATTCCGATACTTCTAATCTATTACCTTGCCCTTGAAACTCTTTATTATTGATCTCCGCCTTCCCTTATTTTGGAAAGACGAAACCTCGTGCTTGGTATAAGGTTGATACACGGAGAGTACTAGATATACCCCATAGGCCGATCACATATTTGAGGATTATTCTTCCGTAATTAAGGACATATCATATGTAATATGATCGGCGTTGAAGTTTCGAGGATTGAAGGACATGAGTAAACAAATTAAGGAATATTTTCTTAAGGTATATAGCCTTATGTGATAGATGGGTAAATTCTAAGTTGGGTAGCATTGCATCGTCAACTCGAAAGGAATTCTTTTGGATTGTGATCGAGTAAAGCTTAGATTGGGAGAGGTTTAAGCCATTTCAATTTTGAGAATTTTAGAAGAATGACTAAGATGATGAGGATTAATGAACTTCAAAAATTTTGATATTGAGGACCCAATATTTATACCTTAGGTACATGATTTAAATTTTGGAATAATGAAGGTAAAATCATCAATTTGAATTTAGAGGATAAAAATATAGAACTTCAGACTTGAACATTGGTGGATTGCATTTAAATTATCTTCAATTTGATGATTGAAATTAAGAATTTAAAATTTGATGGTTGGACTACCTATTTGAAACGTTGAGGATGTGGATGGAGTTTTAAAAGTCGAAGCATACAAAAATTTATAAGTGAAAATGGGAATAATATTGGACTCGGATTACTTCTAGAGGAGATTATGATAGTTAGAGATCGGAAGGTAAAATTTACATGCTTATTTAAATTTTGAAGATGTTATAAGAATTTAATCTAAATTTGGATATGGATATGGATAATTTGAGAAAGTGAGAAGAGATAACCAAAGGTGAAAATTTTGATTGGAACAGTGGTCATCTTAACCTTGAAGTGATTGCAATGGATATGATTATAATTTTGATTATCGCAAGGAGATTGCGATTGACTTGCCTTATGTACATAAAGGATTAATAGATTATGCCATATTTTAATTTCGAGGACGAAATTTTTATAAGTTGGGTAGATTGTAAGCCCCCTGATTTTCAGAAATTATTAATTTAGACTATTCACAATTTTCTGAAATTTTCGGGATTTTTCTGTAATTAAAACCTAGGCTCTTGGTAATTAATTAATTTTTTATTTGTTGTTAATTACTATTAAAATATTATGAAAATAATATTTTTGGGTGTAAAATGAAAAACTGGACTTAGGAAAATTTTTCTGGAATTTATTGGGCCCCGGACCTATTTTTAATCACCTAAAAACTATTTATTTATTTATGTATTTATTGATTTATTTAATTAATTAACCTAAACCCTAGCCCAGCCCAGTCCGGCCCAACCCTCGGCCCAAACCGGCCCAGCCCGCCCGCCTTAACGGGTCGGGTCGGGTCGGGTCCACCCGAACCCGACCCGCCGCCCGTGACCCGTTCCCCTTTCTCCCCTCTTCCCCGCCTGAACCGCTCCCCCCCCCCGCGTCTCCCGCCAGAGCCGTCGCCTCCGGCCACGTGGCGCTCCGCCCAGCCACCTCGCCCGTACCCCGGCCACGACGCCCGCCTCCTTCGGCCCCTCGCCTCTCCTCCTCCCCTATAAATTAACCCCCGCTCGGCCTCCGGTCACCGCCCCTCACCCTATCGCACCACCCCGCCGCCACCACTCCACCCAGCGCCGCCACGCCGTGCCCGCCTTCGCCAGCGCCGCCGCCAACTCGCCGCAGCCCCCTCTCCGCCTCCTCCTTCTCCCCACCCGCAAGGAAACCAGGCCGACCCCGAGCCCTCGCCTCGCCGCAGCGCCTCCGGCCGGCTCCGCCCGTCCCCCGCCCGCTCCGGCGCGCCACCCGCGCCGCTCCTCCAGCCCGCCTCCGGCCTCAGCGCCTCAGCTCCGCCTCCGGCAGCCCCAAATCCTAATCCTAGTTCTCTCTCTCGTGTCGGACACGTGTCGGACACGACACGGACACGAGAAATGCTGTTTTTTAAGTCCTGTTCAGGTACGTGCATCTCCCTGCTCGTTTACCCGTTTTCGATTCCGTCAGTTGCGTTGCGTAGCCTGTATGACCCCCGCGGTGCCCGTGCAACCCGCTCGGGGCATCGCGTCCTGTGGCGATCGCGAACCGCGATCCAAAAACAAGAAAAAACAACGACCCGATTCACCCCGGAACTGGGTACGCCCCGCCAAACGGGACGACTTGGTCGCGCGCGGTCTTAACAGATACGTGCGCGTCGTTGATACGGACGTGTGGGATTTCGCAAAAGTTGATTTGGATGTGCGTGCACATCGGAGTCAACGCATATCCGTGGACAACGCCCCGTATCCGCCTTTTCTGAATCATGCCCTAACTTTGTGTACACACGTCAGATTGAAACGAAACTTGCGCCATCGGACTCGTAGCAATACGCTGGCCCTGTGACCCAAGTTTGGTTCGATTCTGAGAACATTGACGAAATCGCGTGTCGTGGGTCCCACAGGCTCCGCTCGACGGGCGATTTTGTGATCGGCTCATCGGAATCCAATTCTGGAAGTTCCGTTGGGTTCGTATCATCGTTCCTGACCTGTTGACACTAAGTTTGGTGAATTTGGAGACTTTTGACCCTGACACGTTTTTCGGTGCAAAGCGGGCCCACATGTGGACCCCGTTTTGACCTGAAATTGTTGTTTTTGTCCTTGTCTCCAAATTGGACTCAAGGACAGGCATTTTTAGCTATTTGATATCTTCTGAGCATGATGGTAATATTTATTTCAGCATCCGGAGACATTTCTGGAAATTTTCGAGAACAGAACCGTAGTTAGGAATCCAAACATCAGGCAAGTACCTGCACTTCAAGTTTATTCTTTATATTATGATAATTAGTTCCTTGCTCTACTAGCACCATTGGATGATTACACTTAGTGTTAGAATTTGGATTTCATGTTCACTTTTCGTGTCGGGAGGGAGAATACTAGGAGGCATGTAGTTTACCCTTCCCCATGTCCTGACTGCTAGCTGTTGGTACGCGACTGTACCATCAGCCTTATACTCGATTATTCCTGACTGCTAGCCATCTATGACGGCCTTATTAGCCTTATAATCCCCTACATGCCAACTATGTATTCTAAATACACAATTTCACACACACATAGTTCTTGTTGTCTTGTTGCAGTTCCATTTTCTTGTCTCATTATAATCATGTTTTACTTATATTCCTGATTTTTAGTGCTTAACCTTAGTTAATTTTACTACTTATTATGCATATTCTTATCATGATACTTAGTCAGTTTTTACTACTTGTCATAAATATTTAGTTTAAGCTTTGTTGTGTATTGGTACTTTGCTCCTTTCCTGACTGGATCCGTTGATATTAGGCGATGATGAGGACTATGCCCCCACCTTTTATGGCCCATATGACGTAGCAGATGATACTATTGAGGAGCAGGTTCCTACTCAGGAGACTACTTTTGAGGAGTAGTTAGTCAGTTAGCTGGTATTTTCTTTCTGCATAGTACTCGGGTTTGTTCCCGATTTATCTTCTGGTTCTGTATTAAACTGTGAATTTGGATGTCACAAAATTTGTCTTATGAAATCTTAGCATTCCTATTTTCTGTTATTATCCTTGTCTATTTATTTACTGTGAATGAGCTAGATTTTAAATTACCTGTGAATATGATCTAGACAGCGTACTACCGCCGACACTGCGGCGTAGGCTGGACGTACTCACGAACCGGTGCCCGGTTCATCTGGGTGCGGGTCGTGACAGGATCGTACATATTAGTTCTTTAACTATCTAATTTTTCGCAAAATTTTGAACTAATATGTAGGGTCCAAACTGGCTGATACAGCGATACTTTCCCAAATGTTCCCTAAATAGCAACAACGTAATTGTCTTGTTTGACATTTCATATTAGATCATTAAATTATTATTATTTTTAGCAAAATTTTGATTTAATCTGATTGGTCAAAAAAAGATAATCAATTGCTAATCTGCTATTTCTAAAAATATTTAGGGATGTTTAAGATTCCTAAACACACAACACCCCCCCCCCTCTCTCTCTCTCTCTCTCTCTCTCTCTCTCTCTCTCTCTCTATATATATATATATATATATATATATATATATATATATATATATATATATATATAAAAGTTCTACCTATAATTTTTATGGACACACACTTGCAGACAATTTATAATTAAACTTTCTCACATATCATAATGTGGTTTATCGATCTATAACCATTGTTATTTCAATTTGGAGATATAATCAAATATCCACGAGAATCTAAAAATAAATATTGGGATCGTCCCTCGATTCTGCAAATTTTCGTCTAGTTGCATTGCATTTGGTTCCATGCCTTGCAAATAAAATCTGATAATATTTGATAAGGTTAACTTATCGGAGACATTAACAAGCATGAAAGCAGCAATCTATGAGACATTACCAAGAGAAACTATATATAATCCCACTCTCTTTCATATAAAGGTACACATACTTTTCTACCATAAAATTTTGTCAAATATTTTTCTTTTCTCAATATAACTTGTGCATCAGATAAGTAGAATAAACGATAAGAAAAAGAAAGAATACGCAGTCCGCAGATTACCTGAGTTCATGCTTTTACATTCATAATTTTTTATTCTCCCTCTGGGTTCTAATATGGACAAAAAGACCAACTGTTATACAAACTTATTATATTAAATTATTTACAAAAATAACTAGTAATATATTCAATTTGTTTATACTTTTGATCAACCTTAAATTTACCACATAATTTATATATATTCAGATGCAGATATATGTTTTTGGTGTGTATAGGGAGGGAACTTCAAACTATTTGATTCATACATGAAAGGACTAGATCTTTAGCAGCATAGGTATAACCGTATAAGACATCAAGATGTTGCGGCATCCATCACAGTTTCTGCAACATGAATAGTAGTCACCCTTATCGATCGGTTTACATGCAATATCTAAGTTTTTCTTTTTTCTTTTTTCTCTTTTACATTGCTTTTACAACATTGCTGATTGGTCTTTTCCGTTCAATTTTCTTTGTCGAATCGGTCGAGAAAGAGGCCTCCAATGTCGGCATCGATCGGGATAGGCCAAACTGGTATCGATATATCGGCCGTATCGGATCGATAGTGCAAACAATGAGTAGAAACTAGTAAATAGTACATTTAATCAGTAATTACAGTATCACTCCGCTCCTCCTCCTCCTTCTTCTTCTTCTTCTTCTTCACTGAAGATCTCTCTATTTAAACCCAAAACAAGCCAAGAGACTGAGACTTAAATTTACCACATAATTTATATTCAGATGCAGATATATGTTTTTGATGTGTATAGGGAGGGAACTTCAAACTATTTGATTCATACATGAAAGGACTAGATCTTTAGCAGCATAGGTATAACCGTATAAGACATCAAGATGTTGCGCATCCATCACAGTTTCTGCAACATGAATAGTAGTCACCCTTATCGATCGGTTTACATACAGTATATAAGTTTTTTTTTTTTTATATTGCTTTTAAAACATTGCTGATTGGTCTTTTTCGTTCAATTTTCTTTGTCGAATCGGCCGAGAAAGAGGCTCCCAATGTCGGCATCGATCGGGACAGGCCAAACTGGTATCGGTATATCGGCCGTATCGGATCGATAGTGCAAACAATGAGTAGAAACTAGTAAATAGTACATTTAATCAGTAATTACAGTATCACTCCGCTCCTTCTTCTTCTTCTTCTTCACTCAAGATCTCTCTATTTAAACCCAAAACAAGCCAAGAGACTGAGACTGGACCCATAGCGCGTGTTCCTGTAGCTGCTCAGTGTTGTGCACCTGGCCAATCCAACAAAGTAGTTGACATGGCCGCCGCCCGCAATATCCTTGCTGCTAGTAGAGTTCCTAATTAGCCAAGCCGACTCTTCCTGCTCCTTACTCAACAACACATCGCTGTTCCTCCTCGTGGACATCGCGCTCTTGACACACTCCACAATCCCTCTCCTGATCTTCGCGATCTTCCCGACGTCATCGCCATCGCCATCGTCGGTTTCGCACGCCTTCGGCCTCCGGCTCCGCGGCAGCTGGCACCAGGGAGCATCCTCCCTGGTCACTTTCTCCACCGCCACCACGAACGGATCGTCGTCCTTTTCCCTCCTCCTCCTCCTACCGGCCACTTTCCATGGCTGTTGTTGCAGTCTGATCCGCATCCGCAGGCTCTTCCTGATGTTGGTGATGTGCTGCAGCCGCGGCGGAGGCTTGAGCGGGGGCGGGGCGGCGGCTGGCTGCGCGGGGTCGATATCACCCGCGAAGGCCACGTCCAAGGCGCTTGTGGACCTGTCGAATCTGAGCGCAAACTCTGCGGGGGCATCGGAGGAATTCGATTCGCTCAGTCGCGACTCGCAGAGCACGACGAAGGCCGATAGGCTGTCGGGGGAGGCTGGGGTGGCAGGTGTGCAGTACAGGTAGTGAGGGAATGAGCTGTGGATGTGGTGTCTCCTGGGAGTACTGGAGGGGCTTCTTGGGCTGTTAACGGCTTCCATTGCGAGTGATCAATCGAGAGGGATATGAGTTGATCAAAGCTATAATATGTGATTTATAGTGGGCATTTGAAGTGACGGAAGGAGCACGCTCTAATACTTGGGAATTATCAGTAGGGAAGTGATTTTTTTTTCTTTTTTTCCCACAATGGATTGGCTCAAGACCAACTTTTGTTGACTGTGCGTGGGGGAGTTTGATTATTAGGAGAATTCTTTTGACCTATGACCAACTTTATCTGATAGAGGGGGAGGAGGGAGGTCTTGCCACTAGCCAGAAGTCGGCTTTGACCCTTGTGACCAATATAGGACTTGGTGGTCCTGGGATTACTATACACCATTGAGGGGTAGTTTTGAGTAACAACAAAAGTTATTTGTTAATACCATTTTTTATTTTTTTATTTTTGATAAACTGATTTAAATTTTAGACAATTTGTCAAAGCATACGGAGGTTGCTTTTAAATGATGTCTCTATTTTTTTTCTTTTTAAAAGGTAAATGTCAAATCCAGCCTTAGAAGGTTGTTTTATATTTTTAACCTTATTGGCTACAAAAAGAGCCTTGCCTTGTTTCCTAAGATGTCCAATTTGAGTTATTTATTTATGGAGGACTTATTTTGGACATCCAGACAAGTATCTAAATTTACTTTATGGAAATAGCCCAGATTAAAAATATCTCTAAGACGTGCTTGTGAAGTAGAGAATAAGGTCAGCATCAAAATGCAAGGATATAACACGAGAATATTACTTACTACTAGAGTTGATTTCCAAACTCGAGAAAGTTTTTTTTGGGGAATTATGACTGTCTGCGTAAATATGAATCTTGAAGAAAGCTTTTTTTGGGGAAATATATTTGACTGTCTGTGTAAATATGAATCTTGAGGAGGAGTGGTTTGGTTGATGTGACAAAGGGAAGCTCTCCCACGACCTAGCTACTTTATTAGCAATTGTAATTTGTTTATTTACTGCAATATAGTTAAGAATAAAGTATCCAAACTTGCTATTTGGCACGCGCGCGTGCACAGCCAGCGCACGTGCGCGACCGAGATCGTCAGAGAAGTAGGAAGGGGAAGGACGGAGCAGCAGAGGAGAGGGGTTGGAGGAGACGTCGGTGGAGGTGGAGACGTCGACGTCGGCGGAACATACGACGGAGGATAGCTGGAGCACTAGGGGGAAGGGGGTGAGGCTTCGGCATAGGCGGCGACGGACGGAGCAGGAGGGAGCGGAAGAAACGCGACGACAGCGTCGGCTCTGACAATCTCGATCGCGCGCGTGCACCGACGCACGTGCCAAAAAACAATTTCATAAAGTATCATCCCAATCATAGAAAGTGTTATCATGACACACAATTGTAAAGCTACAAATTACTTCATGTTCTGTCATCAAAGTATGTAGGCTTAATTGCAAGTAAAATCACCAACTATTTTGGTTTTACATTTTGATACCCTAAAGATTTATTATATCAATTAATATTCTAAACTATAATTGTGCAACTTTATCCTTATAGGCTTGACAGACAATACAAAAGTTTTAAAATAGTCGTCCTCCCTCTCCTTATCTTCTTCCCATCCTTCTTCTCCACCAAGTAGCCCAAAACCCTAAATCATAATTCTTTTTCCTCACTTACGAGCTCACCTTTTGGTACTCCTCCATTTTCGCTATGTCCTACCAACAGTCGTACCATCCTCATCATTTTATTTTATTTTTTATGAGTTTTCTTCGGACACATTATTTCTGGAACATGAGTGTCAGTTGATCCCAAAAAGGTAGATGTAGTAGAGAACTGGCCAGTTCCAAAGACAGTGGCAGAGGTGCATAGTTTCCTGGACTTGGCAGGATACTACAGAAAATTTGTGTCAGACTTTGCTAAAATCTTGGCACCTTTGACTTGGTTGACGCACAAGAAAGTTAAATTTGTGTGGTCAGCGGAATGCCAGATAGCCTTTAAAGAATTGAAGAAGAAGTTAATCTCTGTACCAATCCTTACTCTTCCATCAGTCTCCGGAGGATTCATAGTGTATTGTGATGCATCTAGCAAGGGACTTGGATGTGTTTTGATGCAGCAAGAAATAGTGATAGCGTATGCTTCTCGGCAGCTCAGGAATCACGAGAAGAACTATCCAACTCACGATTTGAAGTTGCACTTAAGCTATGGAGGCATTACTTAAGCTATGGAGGCACTACTTATATTGGGATCGGGTGGAGATATTCACAGATCATAAGAGTTTGAAATATGTATTCACGCAGAATGACTTAAACATGAGACAGAGGAGATTGCTAGAGTTTTTGAAAGACTACGACGTGGAACTTCAGTACCATCCAAGCAAGGCTAATGTAGTAGATGATGCACTTAGCAAAAGAGATGAAGAATTTATGTTGACTACTAAGAAGCACATTATAGAAGAGTTACGAGAGATGGGTATCGAGATAGTACTTCAATAGAGTAAAGGAGTTCAGGCCAGCCTACAGATTCAGTCAACTTTGGTAGATAAAATCAAGTTAGCTCAGGCAGAGGACCCGAAGATTCAAATGCTACGAGAAGAATGTGAGTCCGGTCTTCGAAAGGAGTTGACAATTCATGCAAATGGAACGCTAAGGTTTGGGAATCGTCTATGCGTACCTAGCGGGGATATTCGGTAAGAAGTTATGAATGAAGCACACATTTTCGAGTATTCCATTCATCTGGGAGGCACGAAGATGTACCAAGATATCAAGCAACACTTTTGGTGGAACGGAATGGAGAGAAAAATAGCACACTTCGTATCGCGATGTCTGATATGTCAGTAAGTGAAGGCAGAACAACAAAGACCGGCATGATTATTGCAGCCGCTCCCTATTCTAGAGTGAAAGTGGGAACACATCATGATGGACTTTGTGACTGATTTATCGAGATCACCGACTGGTCGAGATGCAGTTTGGGTAATATTGGATCGACTCACGAAAGTGGCACATTTTTCTTTCTTTCAGAGTGGGACAGTCTACAGAGTAGTTGACATATTTGTATATGTGATATATTATGAGACAACATGAAGTGCCATTAAGCATAGTATTAGACCGAGATACAAGGTTCACTTCTCATTTCTGGAGAATCTTGTACGAGAGATTAGGTACCAAGTTAAGATTCAGCATAGCTTACCACCCCAGACAGACAGATAATCAGAGAGAACTATCCAGACCTTGGAGGATATGCTACGAGCCTGTACCTTAGACCTTGGTGGATATTGGGAGAATCACCTTCACTTGGTTGAATTCTCAGAAAATAATAGTTATCAAGCCAGTATTCGGATGACACCATTTGAAGCACTGTACGGCAGGAAGTGTAGATCACCGTTGGCTTGGGACGATATTGGTGAGCGAAAGATGTTAAGTCCCGAAATAATCACACAGACGGTAGAAGTTGTCAGGCAGATCAGAGAGCGACTTCGAGTTACACAAGATCGATATCGTCATTGGAAAGATCAACATCATAGTCCTTTAGAGTTTCGTGTCAGCGATCGCGCATTTTTGCAGATTTTGCCAACCCGTGGATTCATTAGATTCGGGGTTTACGAGAAGCTTAGTACGCGATACGTTGGGCCGTTTGACATTCTCGATCGGGTAGGTGATGTTGCTTATCGTCTTATCCTTCCACCTTCGTTCCGTGAGGTGCACGATGTATTTCATGTGTCTCAATTGCGTAGGTATGTCCCGGATCTGAGTCATATTCTCGATCACTCTGAATTAGTCGTTGGTACCGACTTATCTTACGAGGAGCAACCCGTACCCATTATGGATCGAAGGGAGAAGGTACTCAAGAACCGGACTATTTGTCTTGTCCGAGTTGCATGGGGACATCACACTCTTAGATAATCAACGTGGAAGCACGAGGACGATATTCGGTCTCGGTACCCACACCTATTATGATTGTGCTATGTATAGAACACACTTTGTTATGCAATAAACTGATCAGGAAGACTATGCAAAACAGATCATGTCATGTTATTTGTCTCGTTCTTGCGTTGCTTGTACTTCATCAATTGATAACTTAATACTAGATGTCGCTTGATCACGGACAACTTGTGCACAAGATTTTATGGTTCCTGCGGACGGTCGCTGGGACACTGGCACCGATCCGATCCGGACGAAACTTTACGATAAGTCTCATGTACAAGACGAGATGGCATGTAGCACTTTATGTTTCTTGCGTTGCACACCATCCTCGTCTATGACTATAACTCGTCCATTATGGCATTATGCCAGTGATCCACTCGTATATTTAAACTGTGCAAGCTAACTATGTCTTCGTGGCAGGGACAGTCATGGTTAGTATTGTGTAGGTGGTTCAGACGAACAGGTAACATCGAATGGTGACATGTTTAATTCAGTAAATTTTTATAACTATTACTTGCTTGTAAAATTAAACTAAGACAAGATAGAAAGAGCCCAGAATAACTTGCATGCTTCATATAAACAACGTGTTGATTGGTAGTTTTGGGTTAGCTCGCCTTCATGAGTGCATTTTGATGTACTGACCCTTATTGCAACAGGTTTCCCGCACCAAGGAGATCCTGCAAGAAGCTAGAGCGACTTTCCAATACAGTCTACCTACCAGCACGTCCAGTTCGTATCCTTGAAGCGTGTTTTGAAGTTCCAGGAGCTCGTGCAGATACCTTATGTAGCTCCGAGGAAAGGCGATAGCTTCGCGCGAAGGTGTCTATAGACTTGAAGTTTTAGTAAAATGATGTAATGTGTCACGCCCCAGTCCCAAAATACGTAGGACTAGGAATACGTAACACGCCAGTCGTATGTATACGAACCCCAATATATGGAAACCATACACACACGTACGCTGTATTATGAATATCAAATCCACAAGTGGTAATATATTGTCAACAAGTCACACGCAATCTATATCTCATCCACAGCATAAATAAAGAAATAGGAATAGATAACTGAATATCAAATATGAAGTCTCAAAGTATGATAGTCGGGTGGAAACAAATCCACTGCAAATCGACTATACTAAAAACTACTAAATGAGAGAAGAGATCAAACTCTAATATAAGATAAATGTCAATAAATAAAATAGTAACTAGAATAACCATCAGCTACGATGAATCAAAGGTACTATGAAGATAAGATCTCCCCAGTCTGGTATGAAGCGTCAGGTCCGTACTCCTGTGGATATTCATGTGCGTCTATATCTGGAAAGGGACCAGGTCCTCAGTGGGACATAACAAGATACATAAAAGCATGCCAATAAAGTACTGAAAATAAACATCCAAAAGGTCGCCTAACCGTCTATGTGAATGCAGTTTGAGAATAACTTTCCAACAAGTGGGCTATCTGGCTAAAATAGGATTGACATGATTTTCTTGGAGATTCAGGGGCCTACAAAGCATGACGTCTTTTGAACCTCAGAGGCTGTCTGATAATATATAATATATAGTGGTCATCATGACCGCGCATCTCCGGCGGAGCGTACGGGTCACACAAGAAAAGTGCAAAGGAGCCCAAACGCCTTACTTGTTGTTCTTCCCATGTCACGCCCCAGTCCCAAAATACCGAGGGACCAGACGCGTGATAATGGCCAGCAGCACACACCGATGGACAACCCAATTTAATGGATCCATCGGGGCATGCTTAAGCTGTAATATAAGAATAAGTAGGTCCAATGATATAAGTCACAGTCTATGCTAATCTCATCCATAACAGGTAATCACAGATCAAATGCCAGAATAAAAACAAGGAAATAACAAACAATCTCAATAAAAGTGTCTCGGAGAATAATCCGAGAATAAGTCTGATACATAAATGCAATAGACTGGAAATAAAGGGACTGGAAATAGAAATAAATGAGTATCACCAGACAATACTCAGGAGAAGTCCTCTGACACGATCTCGTCCTCGGGTGTCGGTACAGCTCCTGTAACAGCTCCTACTAATGCTCCTGTACTGCATAACTCTGGGTGGATCTCCTCTGTTAATCCCTGGGACATAATCCGGATCCAGGTCCTCAGGGGACATAGCAAGGTACAAGAAAGCTCATGCCAAAATAAATGCAGTGTAGCAGAGAATGAAATAGATAGGGTAAGCTATATAACCATCTATGTGAAATGCAAGAGAGAATATCACTAGTACTCAGGTTGGAACCACTACAAGCTCTGTGTAGGGGAGCCGGTAGCAGTGATACCATGAGGTGGTCTAGCTCAGCGGGAGACTGAGTAGCCGGCATAACATAATCAACCCATAGCCTGTGGGTCTCTCCAGCAATAGATGGAACAATAAGGGAATACTAAATAACCAGCTAAGTGATATGCAAGATGAGAGCAGCACTAGAACTCAGGCTGACGCCGCTACAAGCTCTGTGTCGGGGAGCCGGTAGCAGCAGTAATAATGGGTAATGGGCCAAGCTCGGGCTTCAGAGTCTTGTGCCTCACAATAATAGGGGTGTATATATATGGTCAGCCTGTAGCCTGTGTGTCTCTCCCCACCCAATGTAATCATACGTCTCATGTCCATGATGTCTCATATCCATGTCATGCACGATCGTATCTAATGCACAAGTCATATAATGTCTAGGAATATAATATCAATGTCAAGTCATGTATCCTATACAGAATCACCACGAATATCTCGGGAAGAACCTGTCCATGAATAGTGTCAAGTGTCCTGGGTTATAGTGTACTTGATAAGACAAGTACGAGAATGTAAAGGGGTCATGAATGTCCATCTCTAGATGACAATACACAACACCGCGTACGGTGTTGGCACCCGACTAATAATCGGACGCTAAGTACGTCACACGGTCCTAGGTCAAGCATGCACAGCAATATAATGAATCAAGGAAAATGCAACAAGAAATGTAAAGTTGGCAAGGTATACTCGCCCACTGGTGTATAACTAAGTCAAGGAAATAAGTAGCAAAAACTGCAGGATTTGGCAAGGTACACTTGCCTGGGGTCCTGGCTCCAACTGTAGCTCTGGTCTCAGTGTGATCTGCAGGTACTACTCCGGTTCCTGAAATAAACATCACCATTAGATTTAGAAAATATCAAATAGCTAGAAACGCCTGTCCTTAAGTCCAATTTGGGCATAAGGGCAGAAATGACATTTTCGGGTCAAAGCAGGATCCACATGTGGGCCACTTTGCACCAAAAAGCGTGTCAGGGTCAAAGGTCTCCAAATTCGCCAAACTTAGTGTCAACAAGTCAGGAACGATGACACGAACCCAACGGAGCTTCCAGAATTGGATTCCGATGAGCCGATCACAAAATCGCCCGTCAAGTGGAGCCTGTGGGGCCCACGATACGCGATTTTGTCAACGTTCTCAGAATCGGACCAAACTTGGGTCACAGGACCAGCGTATTGCTACGAGTCCGATGGCACAAGTTTCGTCTCGATCCGACGTGTGTACACAAAGTTACATCGTGTTCCAGAAAGGTCGGATACGGGGTGTCGTCGGCGGATACGCGTTGATTCCGGTGTGCACGCACATCCTAATCGACTTCTGCGAAATCCTACACGACCGTATCAACGACGTGCACGTTTTGGTAAAGACCGCGTGCGACCAAGTCATCCCGGTTGGCGGGGCGCACTCAGTTCCGGGGTGAAATATGGCGTTATTTTTCCTGTTTTTGGATCGTGGTGTGCGATCTCCACAAGACGCGATGTACCGAGCGGGTTACACGGGCACCGAGAGGGTTATACTGTCTACGCGTAGCAATAGATGGAACAGAAATTGGATCAGCGAGGAGAGAGAAAAGAATACCTGAACAGGGCTCCGTGAAGACTGATTTCCACGTGTCCGAGTCGTGTTCGAGTCGTGCTTCGCGTCCTGCGTCGACCGAGTCATGTGTCCAGGCTGTGTCTGTGCTGCGTTAGGGTTAGGGTTTCTGGTTGTGTCCGATTCAGGGCCGATGTGTTCGTGTCAACGGCTGCTCGGCGGACACGACGGAGGGGCTGTTGCTCAGGCGACCGGGGGAAAGTGGAGATCTGGTTCGTCGAGGTGCTGTTGAGGGGATGGTCGGTCGGGGCTACTCGCTGCTGCTGCGGGGTCGACTCGCCGGGGAGGGTCGAGGAGAGAGGAGGAGGAGGAGGAGGAGGAGGTTCTGTAGTCGGCGAGGTCGAGGACGATCAAGGGCGGCCGGAGTCGGGTTCAAGCGGAGTAGGCACTGCGAGAGCGGGAAAGACCGTGGCGGAGGCGCTGCTGGAGGAAGCGTCGCCGGGCTCGCGGAGGCGGAGGAAGAAGTCGAGAGGGCGGAGGGGTTCTGACTGGCCTGGATCGAGCGGGGGTGCGGCGGAGATGGGGGTTTTGGGGCCGGGTCGCTGGAGGAAGGGGATGGTGTCACGCCCCAGTCCCAAAAATATACGTAGGACTAGGACACGTAAGCATGCCAGCCGCATGAATATGGCAACTCCAATATATGGAAACCAAATCCATACGTACGCTGTAGTATGAATATCAATCCACAAGTGGTATAAAATGTAATACAAGTCACAGGGTAAAATTTAAATCTCATCCACCAAAATCATATAGAAATAAATAACCAGTATCTATGAAACTAGATCTCAATAAGAAGGATCTAAAGATA
This sequence comes from Iris macrosiphon, assembly GCA_036927795.1. Taxonomy (NCBI): domain Eukaryota; kingdom Viridiplantae; phylum Streptophyta; class Magnoliopsida; order Asparagales; family Iridaceae; genus Iris; species Iris macrosiphon. The sequence goes on along the minus strand of JAYESA010000019.1, from coordinate 12,692,096 downwards.
ATAGTTGGGTGGAAACAAATCCACTACCAACTCAAATGGGAAAAATAAATACAATATAAGTACAACTCACTCAAACAATATAAGTACCAGCTACCAATCACGGCTCGAAGGGAAGACATCCACGAAGCTTCTATATCCTTCCAATCTGCGCTCCTGCAAATACTCAAGAACAGGTACACCTGGCAGCGGACCAGGTCCTCAGAGGGACATAACAAGTATACTTAAACACATGCCAATAAAGTACTGAAATAAATATCCAATGGGTCGCCTAACCGTCTAAAGTGTATGCAGTTAAGAACAACTTTCCCCACAAGTGAGCTATCTGGCTGAAAACCTGGGATTTGGCATGGTTCTCTATTGGAGATCCAGGGGCCTACAAAGGCACGACGACTTTCGAACGCCGGAGGCCCGCCTGATAATAATATAATATATAGTGGTCATCACCACCCGTATCTCCAGCGGAGAATCCGGACGCACAATAGAAAAAGTGTAAAGGAGCTCAAATGCGGTACTTGTTGTTCTCCCCACCCCATGCTCTAAGCATGTCACATCCATGACACGATTTGGTCCATAGCCTATTCTTAGTACCTAGCCCAATCCTGCAACCAGACAAGGACAAGGATGGGACCACCGTACTACAATAGACTATGTCCATAGACCTCTAATAACTGCTAAGTCTTCTAGCATGCAAAGTTTCTAACAACAGTTATTCCTAACGCACGTCCCACACGTACCGATGATCAGTCAATACGTGCGTCCGTGATCTATATGAGACTCGCCACTCATGTAAAAATATGTGTCATAGTCAAATGAAATCTAATGGTGCTACATGATAATGGGGTAGTCTCATGAACAAGGTCAATACAATACATAAATAAAAACATAACGCGACAACACCGTCGCGCGCATTTTGTATAACAGTTAAAATATATGAACTAAGGACAGAAAATAAAGATGCATGCAACATATGGAGTATAAATAACAGTACAATGGCAAGGTATACTTGCCTGGCAAGGAAGCTGTAATGTACCAATAACCTGCTCCAGAAATCGCGCAGAACAATCCAATATCCTATGTACACATAAATATAATATAATAGAATCATTAGTCATTACACTAGCACATACTCAACCATATTTACAATAGAATCAGGGGGTATACTAGGGGTAACACTAGTCATCTAACACGGTCAATTACGCATTGAATTATGTGGGTGTCGCATCTTCAAGTATTGTACGAAATCAGTCAGTCAACTGACAGGTGTCTATGCCGGTACGTTAGTGTATGCAAGGCAGACAAATTCACAAGTTCTTAGGGTCAACATGGTCAAGGTAAGTATGGGATAGTCCACGATATCCTAGGGTCATACAGTCTGAATATTTAGTCATAATTATCAATTAGCATTTACTTACATATATATTCATATAACTATATAATAATATAACCATTAATTTATTTTAATTTATTTAATTCTGGAATAATTACTCTAAAATCCTATTTTAATCTTATTTTGTCCAAAGAAACTGAATTTTATCAACTCGAGACTCATGGCACGCAAATCGAAGCGATCTGTTGACCAAAAAGTCAACCGATACAAACTCGACTTTCATGCATGATTTCCTGTAGATTTCAGCATAAAAAATATACTGGAATTTACGGCTCGTCTGAATTCAAATTCGTTTGGGAATTATGGCACATACAAATTTTGTATTGTGCACCGATGGTTAAATTCTAACCTAGAAGTTCTACAGAATTAACAGTATATAAATACTTCGAAATAAATTCTAGGAAAAATATATGTCGATGATCTCGACATTAGCTTTCCAAAACTTTAAACGGTTCATGATTCTGATTCCTGGTTCTCCCGGAATCGCGAAAATATCGAAACACGTCTATTTTTGGACATGCTGTGCTCTACGAATTTTCCAGAATTTAATACTAATAATTTAGAAAAAACAATTTATATTATCAGAAAGCTAACCTCATTATCGTTCTAACAAAAAAAACTAGAGTGTGTTTGGAGTCCGGAGCTAGGAGATATCGTCTTTTTAATTCGTCATAACTAGTAGAAAATGTGGCTGAATTTATGACGAATTTTGAATATTTTTGGACGAAAAATAGAGAAATTTGGGAAAAAAAAATATGAAGGATGAGGTATATATAATGGTGGACACTACTTAATTAAATAAGAATAGGATTGGTTAATTTGGATAGGATTATGATGAATTTAAATAAGGATAGGATATGCATGAAGTTGATTTCCTAGTAGGTTCAGGATTTGAATTAATTTAAAATAGAGTTTGAATTTATCTCAATAATTTATAATCTTAAATATAATTAAAGATAATACAAATAATTTATAAAATCTTATTAATATCTATTAACACTAAATTAGTATATATCTAATATTAAGACTATATATATCCAAATAAATCCTAAATAATTTTAAAATCTAAATAAATTTCTTAAAATTCTAAATAAATTACAAAAAAATATAATTAAATATTTTAAACTAAAATAAATATTTGGTAGGAACGACATGCAAGTATGGTCGTATAGTAAATCATAGAAGTCCTAGAAATTTATGTTTTCTAAGTTTTAATTACCAAAAAAATTCTAGAAAAATCTCCAAAAATCTAAAATAACCTAAAATAATTCTAAATGAATATTTATATAAGTAAATATATCAAGAAATTTATTTTCTAATTAACTAAGAGCATATTCTAAATAAATTCAACATATATAATAAATATAATAATATAAAATATACATAAAATACCTATTTTGGGTGAGGGAGTTTACAATCTACCCAACTTAAAATAATTTCGTCCTCGAAATTAAAATAAGACATAATTTGTTAAATTCTTCACATTCGTACATAAGGTATGTCAATCGCAATCTCTTCCAAAAATTTAAATAACAAAATCTATTCGAATCTATCGCGATCACTTCAAAATTAATATAACCACTGTTTAAATCAAAATTCAACCTGTCGTAATCTCTTCTCGATTTTTAAATAATCAACATCCAAATCTGACTCAAGTCTATATGACATCCCACATCAAAATTTATATCATAATTTTCAACTATCATAATCTCCTCTAGACTTTGAACAATAAACAATTCTAATCAAATCTTATTCCTATTCTTAACTTAAGAATTTTGTACTATTCGAATATTTAAACTCAATTTACATCCTCAATATTTCAAATAGGTGACCCAACAATCAAAATTAAACTTTTAATTCAAATCATCAAATTGTAAAATTTAAATCTAATTAACCAATTGTTCAAGTCTAAAATTATATATTTATCCTCAAAATTTAAATCGATGATTCATCCTTCAATATTCAAAATTTAAATCATGTGCTCAAAGTATAAATATTGGGTCCTCAATATCAAGATTTTTAAAATTCATTAAATCCTCATTATCTTAATCATCCTTCTAAATTTCTTAAAATTACAATGGCTTGAACCTCTCCCAATCTAGTCTTACTCGATCATAATCTAAAAAAAATCCTCCCGAGTTGACAATGCACTACTACCCAACTTAGAATTTATCCACCTATCACCTAAGGCTATATACCTTAAGAAAATATCCCTTAATTTATTTACTCATGTCGTTCAATCCTCGAAACTTCAACGCCGATCATATCACATATGATATGTCCTTAATTACGAAAGAATAATCCTCAAGTATGTGATCGGCCTATGGGGTATATCTAGTACTCTCTGTGTATCAAACTTTATACCCAGCACGAGGTTTCGTCTTTCCGAAATAAGGAAAGACGAAGATCAATAATAAAGAGTTCAAGGGCAGCGTAATAGAATAGAAGTATTGGGATCAAGGCGTTTAAAGAATTCAATTGGGAATTGTCAAAGCAGTTGTGGATTAAAATTCTATTTTGGTAATCCTTTGTTTGCCTGCTCGTATTAGTACAGTTATGTAACTGATACGATATGTCAGACATGCCTAGGGAAAGTATATTCGTCTACTAATCACTACATATCTCAATCCACGTAAAGTAGCGTTACGAAGGGCAAACCAAATGTACTAAGGTTGTCCAGACCGTAATACACTGATTCTGATTAGACAATTGCATCAGCAGGCGTCCCCAATAATACATGTCTCATGATCAAGCTCGATAAAAATAAGCTTGCAAAGACTAGGCTATAATAGCAGCATAATTCGAGGTAGCACAGAAAATATAACGCTGGATTATGATGAGAGAAGTCACAAATAATTCAAGTTACAAAAACAAAACAACATAAGCAACAATAACAAAAGACTCTACAATCTCTACAGTTATCATATTAATTCCTTGTCTAAGTCGATAGTCGACAAAGTAGGGGTGTGAGCCTCTAAGTTCTATAGTCTGAATAAACACTATCATCTTATGTTAGCATACAATTAATGTCATTCAGTTACACTTCATCAATGGATTCACAAGGGCTATATGATACCAGGTGGTGAGGTATACTACCCAACTTAAAATAATTAAACTAGTACTGTGACAGCCTTAAGAGGATCCTACAAAAATAACCTTGCACATGTACATAGAACAGAAACTCGTATTAGGGTATATGAGGAAAGATCTTGGTATTGATTAGGGTATCCTTTTTATGTAGGTAATGGTCATCCTAAGTCTTAGTCATAGCACTTATAGAGCAAGTGTCAATAGTAAGGATAGAAGAGTTACTGGCCGTCAGAGGGGAAAGAGGATATAGCCTACATTGAGGTGGGGTACATGTTACATGATTTAAAACTAAGGGTTAATCATCGGTCATAATCTACAAAACAACTTAAACTTATCAAGTTCTAACTACCAAGCATAAAAAAATTTCACATTCAAGGCTACAACTATAATCCTAGCAAACTATGAGCCCTTAACAAAGAATAATTACTTGGCCTACTATCCGAAGTGTCAGATGGCATGAGTTGAAAGATGAAGAGAAGAAACATAATTAGCCGTCGCAAAATAGCGAGTGCTATGGTCGCAGGGAACAATATATAAAATAAAGATAGAGGGCTCTAGATAACATCATGGTTCTCTAAGGGGAGTGGGGTATTGGTTGCTATGTTCGGGGTATGATCAAGGGAAAAGTGTTGATTATATTCCTCTAGGCTTCCTAGGGTGCTGTCTACTAATAACAAGATAATGATATAAGTTTATAGTTCCAATATCATCTAACTATGAAGGTTAGGTTCAGTCCAAATATTAAGTTTTTGGTTTTCTATGGGTTCCTCAATGTTAGGGGCAACATTATGGTAACCTTCTAACTAACTCTAGTAGTGTCTATACTACTCTCAAGTCCTCATATTACATCCGGGGTAATGGTAAACCAATTATAGGGATAAGGGATTCTAGGGTTCGCTAGATATTCTAAGCTTAGTGGTGTATCTATAATCTCGTTGTATTCTAAATAGGTGTGCTACTCTAATTATCATCTAACAACAGGAACTTCTATATTCTAGGAGGAGGTTATACTTAAAGAACTATTAGGGAAGCACAAGAATCAAGCATGATGCATTTGATCAAAATAGAACAGAGAGGAGGAAGATGAATCAGGGTCAGTTATGGATGAGATCCTATATTCTAGTCCTAGGTGCAGGCATGTTCGGTACAATAACGTAACCGAGACAATATGCTCTTGACCTGCATGGGCCACCACAAAAATATGTCACGCCCCAGTCCCAAAAATATACGTAGGACTAGGACACGTAAGCATGCCAGCCGCATGGATATGGCAACTCCAATATATGGAAACCAAATCCATACGTACACTGTAGTATGAATATTAATCCACAAGTGGTATAAAATGTAATACAAGTCACAGGGTAAAATTTAAATCTCATCCACCAAAATCATATAGAAATAAATAACCAGTATCTATGAAACTAGATCTCAATAAGAAGGATCTAAAGATAATAGTTGGGTGGAAACAAATCCACTACCAACTCAAATGGGAAAAGTAAATACAATATAAGTACAACTCACTCAAACAATATAAGTACCAGCTACCAATCATGGCTCGAAGGGAAGACATCCACGAAGCTTCTATATCCTTCCAATCTGCGCTCCTGCAAATACTCAAGAACAGGTACACCTGGCAGCGGACCAGGTCCTCAGAGGGACATAACAAGTATACTTAAACACATGCCAATAAAGTACTGAAATAAATATCCAATGGGTCGCCTAACCGTCTAAAGTGTATGCAGTTAAGAACAACTTTTCCCACAAGTGAGCTATCTGGCTGAAAACCTGGGATTTGGCATGGTTCTCTATTGGAGATCCAGGGGCCTACAAAGGCACGACGACTTTCGAACGCCGGAGGCCCGCCTGATAATAATATAATATATAGTGGTCATCACCACCCGTATCTCCAGCGGAGAATCCGGACGCACAATAGAAAAAGTGTAAAGGAGCTCAAATGCGGTACTTGTTGTTCTTCCCACCCCATGCTCTAAGCATGTCACATCCATGACACGATTTGGTCCATAGCCTATTCTTAGTACCTAGCCCAATCCTGCAACCAGACAAGGACAAGGATGGGACCACCGTACTACAATAGACTATGTCCATAGACCTCTAATAACTGCTAAGTCTTCTAGCATGCAAAGTTTCTAACAACAGTTATTCCTAACGCACGTCCCACACGTACCGATGATCAGTCAATACGTGCGTCCATGATCTATATGAGACTCATCACTCATGTAAAAATATGTGTCATAGTCAAATGAAATCTAATGGTGCTACATGATAATGGGGTAGTCTCATGAACAAGGTCAATACAATACATAAATAAAAACATAACGCGACAACACCGTCGCGCGTATTTTGTATAACAGTTAAAATATATGAACTAAGGACAGAAAATAAAGATGCATGCAACATATGGAGTATAAATAACAGTACAATGGCAAGGTATACTTGCCTGGCAAGGAAGCTGTAATGTACCAATAACCTGCTCCAGAAATCGCGCAGAACAATCCAATATCCTATGTACACATAAATATAATATAATAGAATCATTAGTCATTACACTAGCACATACTCAACCATATTTACAATAGAATCAGGGGGTATACTAGGGGTAACACTAGTCATCTAACACGGTCAATTACGCATTGAATTACGTGGGTGTCGCGTCTTCAAGTACTGTACGAAATCAGTCAGTCAACTGACAGGTGTCTATGCCGGTACGTTAGTGTACGCAAGGCAGACAAATTCACAAGTTCTTAGGGTCAACATGGTCAAGGTAAGTATGGGATAGTCCACGATATCCTAGGGTCATACAGTCTGAATATTTAGTCATAATTATCAATTAGCATTTACTTACATATATATTCATATAACTATATAATAATATAACCATTAATTTATTTTAATTTATTTAATTCTGGAATAATTACTCTAAAATCCTATTTTAATCTTATTTTGTCCAAAGAAACTGAATTTTATCAACTCGAGACTCATGGCACGCAAATCGAAGCGATCTGTTGACCAAAAAGTCAACCGATACAAACTACTTTCATGCATGATTTCCTGTAGATTTTAGGATAAAAAATATACTGGAATTTATGGCTCGTCTGAATTCAAATTCGTTTGGGAATTATGGCACATACAAATTTTGTATTGTGCACCGATGGTTAAATTCTAACCTAGAAGTTCTACAGAATTAACAGTATATAAATACTTTGAAATAAATTCTGGGAAAAATATATATCGATGATCTCGACATTAGCTTTCCGAAACTTTAAACGGTTCGTGATTCTGATTCCTGGTTCTCCCGGAATCGCGAAAATATCGAAACACGTCTATTTTTGGACATGCTGTGCTCTACGAATTTTCCAGAATTTAATACTAATAATTTAGAAAAAACAATTTATATTATCAGAAAGCTAACCTCATTATCGTTCTAACAAAAAAAACTAGAGCGTGTTTGGAGTCCGGAGCTAGGAGATATCGTCTTTTTAATTCGTCATAACTAGTAGAAAATGTGGCTGAATTTATGACGAATTTTGAATATTTTTGGACGAAAAAGAGAGGAATTTGGGAAAGAAAAATATGAAGGATGAGGTATATATAATGGTGGACACTACTTAATTAAATAAGAATAGGATTGGTTAATTTGGATAGGATTATGATGAATTTAAATAAGGATAGGATATGCATGAAGTTGATTTCCTAGTAGGTTCAGGATTTGAATTAATTTAAAATAGAGTTTGAATTTATCTCAATAATTTATAATCTTAAATATAATTAAAGATAATACAAATAATTTATAAAATCTTATTAATATCTATTAACACTAAATTAGTATATATCTAATATTAAGACTATATATATCCAAATAAATCCTAAATAATTTTAAAATCTAAATAAATTTCTTAAAATTCTAAATAAATTACAAAAAAATATAATTAAATATTTTAAACTAAAATAAATATTTGGTAGGAACGACATGCAAGTATGGTCATATAGTAAATCATAGAAGTCCTAGAAATTTATGTTTTCTAAGTTTTAATTACCAAAAAAATTCTAGAAAAATCTCCAAAAATCTAAAATAACCTAAAATAATTCTAAATAAATATTTATATAAGTAAATATATCAAGAAATTTATTTTCTAATTAACTAAGAGCATATTCTAAATAAATTCAACATATATAATAAATATAATAATATAAAATATACACAAAATACCTATTTTGGGTGAGGGAGTTTACAGATGGCGGCTGAAGGAGAATGAGGGAAGAGGGAAGCGGCGTCGACGGAGGGGATTCGACGTCGAGGTGGGAAGAGCACGGCGGGTCGCTGTCGGTGGTGATCTGGGCGGGGGAGGAAGAGTCTGGTCGGGGGAGATGGTGGTGCTGCGCTAGGACTAGGGCTACGGGGAGGAGGAGTTGGTTGTGGGGCGTCGCTCGGCGGCTAGGGCGGAGAGTCGGCGGAGAGAGGGTGGCCGGCGGCTTAGGGTTAGGGTTAGGTTAGGATTTTGGGAAACTTAGGATTTTCTTTTTAGTAATTATTTTCTTTTTTTTTTCTTTTTTTTTGTTTTGTGGAGAAAAACTAGAAAATTATGTATTTATACATACATAAATTGGGCTAGGGTTTCACCTAGGATTTGGGCTGGGTCAACGCTTCTCGGGCTTGGCTTCGGCTCTCATGGGGATGTCGGGCGTTGGCACGGGTTAAATTCGGTTTAAATGTACTTCGGGTTTCAGGGCTTTAAACGGGTTTTCGGAGTCCAATAAATTCCCGAAAAATTATCCTATGTCCGGTTTTTCATTTTACACCATAAAATATTATTTTCATAATATTTTAATATGAATTAACCATAATTAAAAATTATTAAATTGCCAAGGGCCAGGTTTTAATAGCAGAGAAATCCCGAAAAATTGCAGAAAAATCCAAATTAACAATTCTGAAAATCAGGGGGCTTACATCCCACCCCATGCTATAATCACATCTATGACATGATGATACCTCTACATAACTGACATGTCTTCTAGCATACAAATTTTTATCAGCAGTTATCCCTATCCGTCGCACGACCTATACGTACCAGTGGCCAGCCGAGTACGCAAGTCCGTGTCCTACATGAGACTCACACTCTTGTAATATCAGTGTCATAGCCAATGAAACATAAGAATGCCTCATGATAATGGGGTGGTCTCATAAACTAGGTCAACATGCATATATATAATAAAAACAGAATACGACGTCACCATCGTTGCACCCAAGTTATTCTTGGACGCGCAGTTTATATAGCAGTTAAAAATATATGAACTAAATAGACAGAAATAAAATACATGCATCATAGAAAATGTAAATCACAGTACAATGGCAAGGTATACTTGCCTGGCAAGCAATCTGTAAAGTGTAAGCATCCAGATGTCAAGTACACAGGATCAGAAGCTACGGCCTCCGAATAAACGTCTCCGGATACTGAAATAAATATCACCAACGTTCCCGGAATCAGCGAGATAGCTAGAAAACATGACCCTTTCGTCCAATTTGGACACAGGGACAAAACGGTAATTTTGGGTCAAGGCAGGGTCCACATATGACCCACTTTGTACCGAAATGCGTGCCAGGGATAAAGGTCTCTAAATGGGATAAATTATAGGTCAAACAATTTCTAAACGTCAATACGAACTCAACGACATGTCCAATTTTGGATTCCGGTGAGCCGAATACAAATTCGCCCAAAAAGTCAACCGTGGGGCCCGCAAATAGGCGACTTGGTCAACTATCTTGGAATTGCGTAAAACTTGGGTCACAGGACCAGCGTGATACTACGAATCCATTGGCGTAAGTTTCGTCGCATTCCGACGAGCGTACACTAAATTGTGTGATATTTTGCAAAAGTCGCGATACGGAGATTTTTTGCAGATACGGGTTGATTCCGACGCACACACACGTCCAAATCAGTTTTCGCGAAAGCCCACACGTTAGGATATAATATACGCGTCTTTCGGTACAATTGGTATATGACAGGACGGTCTCGTTTGGTGGGGCGCGCTCTGTATCGCACATTTTAAAGTTTTAGAAATACGTTTTTCTGATTTTTAACCCAATTTAATTCTGCATATAACGCCAAATAAAATAATCTAATTAACAGGAAGTAATCTCGGTTATATGGTCTTCACATAGCAAAAATAAAATTTAAGTTTGGATGCCTGCGGAAGATATCAGACCTAAAACATAGGTGGTCGCAATAGTTTCTACAGTTAAAAAGATGTGTTTTTTCTCCAACTTGATCTCGATTTTTACCTAGGGTTTAACGCTGTACGATGGAAACTAGTTAGCAGAGTTGGAAGAGGGATAGGTCATGAACATACCGGTAAAGACAAATTGGAATTCGGTCGCGAGATGAAGCGGAAAACAGCACGGGAAGTGGGGTACGTCGCTGCGAATCTGCGCGTCCTGCTCGCGGTTGACGCGGACGTGCGATCGCGGCGGTTCTCCGGGCGGCTGTGCGGTGGCTGGCTGCAGCGCGGTGCTCCGGTGGCGGCGCTGGGTCGTGGGGGTGCATAGGTTTAGGGTTAGGGTTTGTTCTATTGTAGTTATATATAGAGAGAGAAGGAGATGGGTCAGCGCTTAGCCTCGGGTTGAAGAGAGCACGAGTGTATTACTGGAGGCGGGTTACAGCGGGGTTGGTTCTGGGAATTGCCATGTAGGGCCTAGAGCTTTAAGGCTTAAGGGTTATTGTGTTAGGGTTTATTTTAAGGGCTTTAGTTAATGAGTTTGCTTTTAATGTTTTTTCTTTTCTTTTCTTTTCTTTATTCAATTACTTATTATATATATATATATATATATATATATATATATATATATATATATATATATATATATATATATATATGGTATAAAAATACCCAAAAAATTTAATAGTATTTTCTAAAATTCTCTCATCTTTCTACAAGTTCCTTAAAATAAATTAAAATTAAAATAATAGTTTTGCTCCATGCATTTCTAGATGATATTTACCTAGTAATTAAATTCAATAAATTCTAATTGTCCAATTAACTAAAAAAATACTATAATTAAATTAAATGATTAATTAAATACTTATAATATGTTTTAAAATTAGGGGTTTTACATTCTACCCAACTTACAAAAATTTTGTCCTCGAAATTAAAACTAAGCCACGTAGAAAATCAAGGATGGTATAAGGTAGAAATGAACAAAATAAATTTATACCTTGGTCTACGAATAGGTACGAAAAACGTTTGCGCATGTCGTCCTCGCGCTCCCAAGTGGATTCTCCTAGCGCGCCATGCTTCCATGCCACGCGGACCAAGGGAATAGACTGGTTCCTCAACACTTTCTCTCGACGATCAAGGATCCCCACGGGTTGCTCTTGATATGATAAGCTCGGCCCAATGGTGATCTCAGAGTGGTCGAGAACATGACTGCTATCTGCCACATATCGCCTAAGTTGCGATACGTAGAATACATCATGTACTCCCTCAAGTGAAGGTGGTAGTGCAAGTCGATACGACACTTCTCCCACTCTCTCTAGCACGTCAAATGGTCCAATATACCTTGGGCTCAACTTGCCTCGCCCTCCGAATTGAATGATGCCTCTAGTAGGTGATATCCTCAAGAAGACACGATCGCCTTCTTTGAACTCCAAGGGACGACGATGAAGGTCTATCCACTGCTTCTGCCTGTCTTGCACTGCTCGTAAGTGCCCTTGTATCTTCTTCACTGTCTCTATGGTGTTGATTACCAACTATGGTTCCAGAATCTGATATTCTCCCACGTCACTCCAATACACAGAAGACCTACACTTTCTTCCATATAATGCTTCAAACGGAGCCATCTGGATGCTCACTTGATAGCTATTATTGTAAAAAAAACTCCACAAGATGTAGGTGGTCCTCCCATGATCCTCCAAAGTCTAACATACAAACCCTCAACATATCCTCCAGTGTCTGAATAGTACGTTCAGACTGCTCATCTGTCTGTGGGTGATAAGATGTACTGAACCTCAGACGAGTCCCAAGACTCTCCTGCATGCTTCTCCAAAAGTGAGATGTAAAACGTGAATCCCTGTCTGACATAATACTGACCGAAATATCGTACAATCTCACGATCTGCCTCATGTATAAGTCGGCCAAAGCTTCTGTAGACTGGCCAACTCTAAAAGGCAAGAAATGGGCTGACTTGGTGAGTCGATCCACTATTACCCATACTGTATCTCTCCCACTTGGACTCTTTGGAAAACCCGTGACAAAGTCCATAGGGATATGCTCCCACTTTCATTCAGGAATCGGAAGTGGTTGTAGTAGCCCTGCTATTCTCTGATGCTCCGCATTTACCTGTTGACATACTAGGCATTTGGTTACAAAGCAAGCTATCTCTCTTTTCATCCCATGCCACCAAAAGTGCTGTCACAAGTCACGGTATATCTTGGTGCCTCCAAGATGAATAGAATATATCGAACTATGAGCTTCTGCCATCAGCTCCTATCGAATATCTCCATTGGGAACATATAGACAATCACCACATCGTAATGTCCCGTCATCATGAATGTGCAATCCCGTCTGCTCTCCGGCCTCTGTCCTTTCTTTCAATCTCCTGAATCTGGCGTCCGTAGGCAAAGCTGCCTTGATCCTCTCTACTAGTGATGACTGCACTTGCAAGTTGGCTAATGTCCCATCTGCTCCAGGTAATACCACTTCTATGCCAAGTTCTTGCAAGTTCTCCAATAATTCCCTATGTGTCATCAAGAAATAAGCTGCTGGTTTCTGGCTTAACGCGTCTGCTACTACGTTAGCCTTGCCTGGGTGATAATGTAGCTCTATCTCAAAATCCTTCATCAACTCAAGCCACTGATGTTGCCTCATATTTAGCTCCTTCTGTGTGAAGACATACTTGAGGCTTTTGTGGTCTGTATAGATCTCCACTCGTTTCCCATATAAATAATATCTCCATAGCTTCAGAGCAAAAACAACGGCTGCAAGCTCCAAGTCGTGAGTTGGATAATTTTTCTCATGTACTCGTAACTGTCTAGATGCATATGCAATCACCTTGCCATGTTGCATCAACACGCATCACAAGCCTTTCCCTGATGTGTCACTGTAAATCACATAACCTCCTGATCCTGATAGAATAGTCAATACTGGTATTGTGGTCAGTCGCTTCTTCAACTCCTCGAAAGCGACTTGACACTCGTCGGTCCATATGGACTCTTGATCCTTGCAAGTCAACCGAGTCATAGGTGTTGCTATCCTTGAGAAGTTCTCCATGAACCATCGGTAATATCTCGCAAGTCCAAGGAAACTCCTCACCTCCGATGCTGATTTAGGAATGGGCCATGTCTCGACTGCCGAGATTTTTTCTAGATCAACAGAAATACCATCTCCTGTAACGACATGCCCAAAAAATGAGACTCTGTCCAAGAAAAATTTATATTTACTGAGCTTCGCATATAACTGCTCTCTCCTCAAGGTCTCTAGGACGATCCGTGGGTGCTTCTCGTGCTCCTCGTAGCTCTTCGAATAGACAAGTATGTCATCTATGAAGATGACCACGAACTGGTCTAAATACTGATGGAATACTCGATTCATTAAGTCCATAAAGATAGCTGGAGCATTGGTCAACCTAAATGGCATGACCAGAAACTCGTAGTGTCCATATCTTGTCCTGAATACGGTCTTCGGGATGTCCTACTTCCGTACCTTTACCTGGTGATATCCCGATCTCAAGTCTATCTTCGAGAACACCTTGGCTCCACTAAGCTAATCAAATAAGTCATCAATGCGTGGCAACGAGTATTTATTCTTCATAGTCACTGCATTTAAAGCTTTGTAGTCAATGCACATACGCACTGACCCATCATTCTTTGGTACAAACAACACTGGTGCTTCCCAGGGTGATGCACTTGGTCGGATGAAACCTTTCTCCTCTGGTTCCTTCAACTGTGCCTTCAGCTCATCCATCTTCTTCTTTGCCAATCTATAAACATGTGACGCTATTAGTGTTGCTTCCGGTGTCAATTCAATCGAGAATTCTATGTCTCTGTCCGGTGGTAGTCCTGGCAATTTCTCTGGAAAGACATCTTGAAACTCTGAAATGATGGGGTGATAAATAACGTCGTCCATTACAAACTGCACACCATCAAGGGCTTCTGTGGATCCTAGTGCAAACTCAAGTTCAGGCTGGCCTGGTACCTTAAAAAGAATGCTTCCTCCAAAACAGTCGAAGAAAGCGTGGTACTTGCTTAGCCAGTCCATCCCAAGCATAATATCAAAGGTGGGCATAGGAAGGACTAAGAGTCGGGCATTCATCTCTCTGCCACGAATCAGTACGGGACACGATCTACAAATCCGACTAACATGTACAACTCCTCCGTCGGTGAAAATTCTAACACAACTAGGTAAAGGTGTAGTGGCAATATTGTATTTGGCAATAAAACTAGAAGATACGAACGCGTGGGTGGCTCCCGTATCAAATAATGTCACAACAGGAAAAGTAAAAGCAAGAGTAATACCTGCTATGACATCAATCTCCTGATCAAAGTCATCCACTTCTAGTGCAAAAGCTTGTCCGTTCCTCTGTGGTAGTCCATGACTGGCCCTCGTGTACTGATCCTCCTGAGTAGGTAGCGGTGGTCCTTGCTGAAATCCTCCGGCTGCTGGGGGTCGAGGTGCTCCTGGTCTAGTTATCTGCTGAACAGGCTTCGGTGCGTGTCACGTCCCAGTCCCAAAAGTACATGGAACCAGGCCACGTGGCATTGGCCAGCTGACACGTCACTAAGGGATTATCCAATTTAATGGACCCAAAGTGATGCGCTACGCTGTCCTAAAAATACTACAAGTTTAATACAGGTAAATATAATCTCATCCACAGAAATATCAGGAAATAAGTGTTGAATATATAGATGCTAAGTCTGAAATGTCATAATACAAATCAGATAATATCTTGTGGGAACAAACCCACTACAAAAGATAAGCAAAAGTGAAATAAGAATAAATAGAGCATCGTCCATCTGATATGTAGCTCCAACTCCAGGTGCAAGGATCAGGCAGACTCTGATGGCATCTCCTCTAACTCCTTCTCAGTGGCAT
Source organism: Iris macrosiphon (assembly GCA_036927795.1). Classification (NCBI taxonomy): domain Eukaryota; kingdom Viridiplantae; phylum Streptophyta; class Magnoliopsida; order Asparagales; family Iridaceae; genus Iris; species Iris macrosiphon. Next base: position 12,676,516 of record JAYESA010000019.1, on the reverse strand, counting down.
CTCTAGTCTCCTGTCCAGGTTCGTACACTATGGGGTAGAATATCTCATCTAAACCTGGCAGGGAACCAGGTCCTCAGTGGGACATAACAAGATACATAAAAACATGTCATGTATATAAATACTGAATAAATAAATAGAGGGTGTGCTAGCCATCTAAGTGAATACAATTTGAGACAACCTAGTACGTATGGGAAAGTGTGGCTAGACATATGCTGACGTAATTCACCAATCCGTAGTGACTGGCTAATATATGCCACATATGCCCCCGTTCAAGGGCACTATGAAATACACCATCTCCGAGGAGCATGGCCACAGGAATATATATAACGTCCATATCACTCCGTCGAGTGCGGTATCTGTATAAAGAGGTGGGTGTCCCATACGCCTATTAGTTGTTCTCCCCGTCCAATACGGTAGTACAAGTCGAATCCACAACGTGTAAACCACGTAACTAAATACCAGTCATAACTTTTCTGAATATTCCTGATTTTGTGCTAAGCCGTGATGCACGTCACACTTACTTGGTAGCTAATCGAGTACGCAACTTGCATCCCAAAATAAAGCGCAACCTTGTTGCGTGTACAAGTGTCAGGGTCTAGGAGGATATTAGGGTACCCTCGCAGTTGTCAGGTAGGACTGCTAAAATCTAAGTCAGTTACACTACGTGTCAACGTACTTGTTGACGGTACCCGAGGCAATCTCAGATACAACAGTTATATGTAAGTATACTGATAATAACATACAACAGTTAAATGTATTTAAGCAGTAAAACTTGGCAAGGTATACTTGCCTACTCCTCTGAGCTGGGTGTGCCAAAGTCCTGTACTTGCAGTCAAGTCTGAGGGGTCTTGTGACCTGGGGTCACTGACTGAGTTGTAGGTGTACTCTGTTCAGGACATACAGGGTTCATAAATATTATTTAAATAAAGCGTACATTAAATACCATAGTATATATATTTTTATACTTAAATATAGATATATGTAAATCCCTATATATAATATATATATATAATATATACTATATATAGCATTTATACTTTATGTAAATAAATACAAAATAATATATATGTATTTAATACATATATAATATTAGAGTATAATGATATATAATAATATTACATATCATAATATATATATATATATATATATATATATATATATATATATATATATATATATATATATATATATATATATATATATATATATATAAGTATACATAAATACATATAGAGGTAAATAAATATAAGTACATATATATATTTATATACACAAATGCAAGAAGAAATATATATATACCATATATATATATATATATTATATACAACATAATATATATATATATGTAATAATATATATACATATTTGTAATAATAATATAAAGCAAGATATATATATATATATATATATATATATATATATATATATATATATATATATATATATATATATATATATATATATATATATATAATATATATATATATATATATATATATATATATATATATATATATATATATATATATATATATACTCATATACATATATAGCTTAATATAGTTTATATACAATATATATTATATACATATATACTATATATATATTTAAAGAAGAAAAAATACATATATATATATATATATATTTAATCTATATATAATCTGAGTATATTATATATATATAGATAAATAATATATTTACATATATATAATACAATACATATAGAATATATACATATGTATATATATATGAATAAAAATACATATGTATATACATATAATATAATAGTATACTATATATATATATATGTTGAATATATATATATATATATAATAAATTATAATATATATAATTATATATTATCATATACATAAATATATATATATATATATATATATATATATATATATATATATATATATATATATATATATATATATATATATATATATATATATATATATATATATATATATATATATATATATATATATTATGAAAAATAAAAAGCATATATATATACATATAATATATAATAGTAATACTGTATATATATATATATTTATATAGTATTTAATATATATAAATAGTATAATACATATTATATACTGTATAAATTAATACATATAATATATAATACAATACATATAAATATATATATATAATAAAATAAAATGCATATATACATATAATAATATAGTATCGTATATATATATACATATAATATAATATTTATTATATAAATACTGTATATATATATATACTGTATAATATAATATATATTATATATATAGTAATATATATATAAATATATATTTATATAATTACATATATATATATATATATATATATATATATATATATATATATATATATATATATATATATATATATATATATATATATATATATATATATATATATATATATATATATATACATATATAATATATATGAAAATACAGAAATACATATATATGTATATACATATTTATAGTATATTTACTGTATATACTGTAATTTAATATTTAATTTAATATATATAATAATATATATATTAATATATATTAATATATATAAATATATATATATATATATATATATATACATATATACATATATACACATATATACATGCATATATAAAATTATATGAAAATACGTATTTACAGGAGGGGTATATACCTGACACGTCAGGGGGGCCCACGGCTAGTCGCCGGCGGAGAGGACGGCAGCGGAGCTGGCGGTGGCTGGCCGGAATGGCAGCCACAGCAGCAATGGCAGTTTACAGCAGCAGCAGCAGAGGCGGCTTGCAGCAGTTGCAGCGGCGGCGGAGGCAGCGGTGCAGGTGGTCAGGACGGCGGGGGAGGGGGCGGCGAAGGGTTCGGGGGGGGTGGCGGTGGTCAATGGTGGTGGTGGTGGCAGTCAGAGGAGGTCGGGGTGGCTCGGGAGCTGTGGGCAGCGAGGGTCGGCGGGATGCTGCGGGGTGGCTGGTGGTGGCTGGGGGCGTTGTGGGGCGGTGGGGGCAGGGTGATTCGGCGGTGGGCGGTGAGGCGGAGCGGATGGGGGAGGTGGCGGTGGTCCACGACGGCTGGTGGTGGCGTTTGAGGGCGTCGGGTGGTGGAGGAGCTGTGCGGGAAGGAAGGAGGGTGGGCACTGCGGGGGCTGCCGGCGGCGCTGGCGGCGGCCAGGGCGGAGCTGCGGCGGTCCGGCAGGAAGCTGGGGGAGGGACGAGGAGTTCGGCGGCGGTCCGGTGGGCGGAGGGTGGCCGTGGTGAGGGGATGGGTTGTTCGGGAAGGGGAGGGGGGCTGTATATATAGAGGTTTAGGGCTTGATGGCATAGTTGTAAATAGTTTAAAGTCTAGGGTTATTTAGGTAATTTAATTTTCTAGATATTTTCCTGATATTTTCAGGTGGTCCCCATGTCCAAATGGACGGTGTACGTTCACCGGCCAATAGGAAGTTGACACCTCACATGAAATTTGTAGAAAAACCCCTGTAAATTCATAAATTGCACATAGGTCTTAAAATTGGGAAATTGTGCAATTACGTAATTTATCTGGAAAAATACCATATTCCTAAAAATGCTAAAATTCACAGAACTGTAGGAAAAAGCTGTGGGAGGGCCTTGAGGGGGTGGGGGTGAGCCTGGGCAGGGGCTGGACCTGGTTTCTGGGTGATACGGGTCACCGTATTAATTATTTAATAAATACTGCGCACGGTGTATTCTAATTTTCTAGAAGCAGGTAGGGCCATAATTTTACTACGGTGTCAATATACTAAATATAGTATATTCAGTGTAGAATATTAACGTATTTTTGTTTGGGCAAAACAGGTACAGGTTGGGCCTCAAATCTCTATTGGAACAGAGATGGGTATAGAGCAATAAATTAAATAGGAAATAAATACGTACATTTGTAACGATATTTGTGCGTCTAAAACGAGGCTCAAAACAAAGTGTCTGGGAGTTGTACAAAGTTCAAAAAAATAGTCTAACATGTCTAGGAGAGGTATGTGAGCTTTGTTTGGGGATAACAGCTAGTGTAATGCTCTAAATAATTGGGTAATGGACAGGTGCACAAATCAATAGGATATGTAAGCAAAATAAATTTAAAAAGTTGCAATAATTCTAATTAGCTAAAAATAATTTTAAAATACTAAAATCTGGTCGAGGAAGTTTACAGTGCGGGAAGTGCTAGCCTCTGTATTGGCGGTGGAAGTGTCATTGTCTGCTGCATTAGACAGTCTCTCGCCATATGCTGTCCGGAAATACACCTCATACATTGTCCCAAACGAGTCCAACAGTCTCTCGAAATATGCTCGCATTTTTCACAATAATTGCAGTGGAGCTTCTCCAAAATCTGGTACGGTCCTGCTCTGTGCTGATGCTGCTGTTGTTGTGCCAAAGGACGTCTGATAGGCCCTCCTTGTTGTGTCCTTGTTGGTCCTTGTTGTGTCTTCAGTTGACCTTCCTTTCCCCTGTTGATGGTCTCTTGTAATCTAGCTTCTGTCAATAATTCGGCATAAGAGATCTGGGACTGGGAGCTAGTGTAGTGTTGAAGCTCCTGAGTCAGCCCGCGGTGAAACCTCTTAACCTTCCCCAAGTCATTCGGTATCAGGGCAGCACCATATTTACTAAGGCGACTAAACTCTGCAGTATACTCGTCAACTGTCTTGTTCCCCTGCTCCAGATGAAGAAACTGATCATACAACGCATCCCTGACAGTGTCCGAGAAGTACTTCCTCTCAAAGCACTCCAAGAATTGCTCCCAAGTCTGATACGTACCCAACTGGCGCGCCATTGATTCCCACCAGTGATGAACGTTACCATCTAGCAGCGTCCTTATACCTGTCATCCATAGATCTGTAGGTAGCTGCGATGCTTCTAATAACTTCTGAGTGTGGGTAATCCAGTTTGTAGTCTCCTCTGGGCTCTCAGTGCCTTTATACGGCTTGGGACCCATCTGTATAAAGTCCTTGACTGAACCAACTCTAGCTCGCGGTACTGGAACTAGTGCATAGGCTAGTACAGAAGCCTGTACATCCATCCTCTCAAGTGCTGCCAGAAATTCTTGCCTCTGCTCTGCCGCTTGCTGCCTCTGCTCTGCAGCTAGTACGGATGCCTGTTGTCTCTGTTCCTGCATCATCATTTGGAAGAATTGGAACAACTGTGTCTGGCCATCCTGTAGCGTCGAAGAAGTCGGAAAGGTCCCATTAGTTAATGCGAAAAGGTCAGGTGGGACTGGATTGTAAGTCTGTCCATCCGTCCCCGGAAGTCTAGGAATCGTTGAGGCATCTCCTTGAGTCTGGCCATTGACTCCTGAAGGTGTGTCGCCTCCGGCGGCAGTACATCCACTACGCGAATCCATCTCTCTACAAGAGGTGGACGAAACGATTAGAAGGAGTACATGAATCAAACAGGATGCAAGCATTAAAATAGGAAGTTGAAAAAGGAAGTTGAGTTTTAGTCAAGCATGAATGAGATCCTATACTCTATTCCTATACGCAGGCTTGTTCGGTACAATGACGTAACCGATACAATATATTCAAGACCTGTATTGGCCACCACAAAAATATGTCATGCCCCAGTCCCAAAATACGTAGGACTAGGAATACGTAACACGTCAGCCGCATGTATACGAATCCCAATATATGGAAACCATACACACGCGTACGCTGTATTATGAATATCAAATCCACAAGTGGTAATATACTGTCAATAATTCACACACAATCTATATCTCATCCACAGCACAAATAAAGAAATAGGAATAGATAACTAAATATCAAATATGAAGTCTCAAAGTATGATAGTCGGGTGGAAACAAATCCACTGTAAATCGACTATACTAAAAACTACTAAATGAGAGAAGAGATCAAACTCTAATATAAGATAAATGTCAATAAAGAAAATAGTAACTAGAATAACCATCAGCTACGATGAATCAAAGGTACTATGAAGATAAGATCTCCCCAGTCTGGTATGAAGTGTCAGGTCCGGGTCCGTACTCCTGTGGATATTCTTGTGCGTCTATATCTGGAAAGGGACCAGGTCCTCAGTGGGACATAACAAGATACATAAAATATGCCAATAAAGTACTGAAAATAAATATCCAAAAGGTCGCCTAACCGTCTATGTGAATGCAGTTTGAGAATAACTTTCCGACAAGTGGGCTATCTGACTAAAATGGGATTGGCATAATTCTCTTGGAGATTCAGGAACCTACAAAGAATGACGTCTTTTGAACCTCAGAGGCTTCCTGATAATATATAATATATAGTGGTCATCATGACCGTGCATCTCCGGCGGAGCGTACGGGTTACACAAGAAAAGTGCAAAAGAGCCCAAACGTCTTACTTGTTGTTCTCCCCACCCCATGCTCTAAGCACATCCATGACACGATGATACCTCTACATAACTGACATGTCTTCTAGCATGCAAATTTCTATCAGCAGTTATCCCTATCCGTCGCACGACCTATACGTACCAATGGCCAGCCGAGTACGCAAGTCCGTGTCCTACATGAGACTCACACTCTTGTAATATCAGTGTCATGGCCAATGAAATATAAGAATGCCTCATGATAATGGGGTGGTCTCATAAACTAGGTCAACATGCATATATATAATAAAAATAGAATACGACGTCACCGTCGTTGCACCCAAGTTATTCTTGGACGCGCAGTTTATATAAAAGTTAAAAATATATGAACTAAATGGACAAAAATAAAATACACGCATCATAGGAAATGTAAATCACAGTACAATGGCAAGATATACTTGCCTGGCAAACAATCTGTAAGTATAAGCGTCCAGATGTCAAGTACACAGGATCAGAAGCTACGGCCTCCGAATAAGCGTCTCCGGATGCTGAAATTGTCACGCCCCAGACCCAAAATATTGAGGGACTGGATGCGCGACAATGGCCAGCAGCACGCACCGATGGACAGACCCAATTTAATGGATCCATCGGGCATACTTAAGCTGTAATATAAGGTCTATAACAACAAGTCAACACTAATCTCATCCACACAAAAGATAATAAGATCAACAGCAATAAGGAAAGTAAATCAACATCCAGTCTCAGCAAAGTAATTCGGGGAACAGCCCGATATAAAGTCTGTTATAATTGTTTAATTAAACAGGAAAGAGAGTCTATTTGCCATAATAACTGAGCATGGAGAAGCAGTTATTCAGGAGAAGTCCTCAGCGATCACCTCATCCTCAGGTACTGGTACTGTTCCATGAAGTGCTCATGTTCCGTATACCTCTGGATAAACCTCGTCTGTTAATCTTGGGGACATAATCCGGATCCAGGTCCTCAGGGGACATAGCAAGGTACAAGAAAACTCAAGCCAAAATAAATGCAGTACAGCAATAAATAAAACAATTAGGGTAAACTACATAACCATCTATGTGAAATACAAGATGAGAGCAACACTAAAACTCAGGCTGAAACCACTACAAGCTCTGTGTCGGGGAGCCGGTAGCAGTGATATCACTAGTAGAGTGCCTAGCTCTTATGTAGAGTCTAAGGCCTCACAATAATATCTCACTAGTATAGTACCTAGCTCTGATATAGAGTCTAAGGCCTCACCATAATAAATATATATATAAATCAGCCTGTAGCCTGTGTGTCTCTCCCCACCTAATGTAATCACACGTCTCCTGTCCATGACACACAAGATCAAAACTAATGCAGCAAGTCATAATATGAACTAAGAATATAATGTCTATGTCAATCCTGTACCCTACACAGAATCACCATGAATATCTCAGGAAAATTCTGTCAAATGAATAGTATCCGGTGTCCTGGGTATAACGTACTTGAATAAGCAAGTACGAGAATGTAAAAGGGTCACGAATGTCCATCTCTAAATGACGTATACAACTTCGCGTACGGGGTTGGCACCCGACTATAATCGGATGCTAAGTATGCCACACGGTCCTAGGTTTAAGCAAGTACAATCAATGTAAATAAGCAAGGAAATAAATAACAATACTACATAATTTGGCAAGGTACACTTGCCTAGGTTTTCTGCTCCAATTGTAGCTCTGGCTTCAGCGGAGATTGTAGACAGTACTCCGGTTGCTGAAATAAATATCACCATCAGATCCAGAAAATATCAATCAGCTAGAAACGCCTGTCCTTGAGTCCATTTTGGACACAAGGGCAAAAATGATATTTTTTGGTCAAAGCGGGGTCCACATGTGGGCCGCTTTGCACCGAAAACCGGGTCAGGGTCAAAGGTCTCCAAATTCATCCAACTTAGTGTCAACAAGCCAGGAATAATGATACGATCCCAACGGAACTTCCAGAATTGGATTCCGATGAGCCGTTCTCAAAATCGCCCGTCGGGTGGAGCCTTGTGGGGCCCACGACACACGATTTTGTCAACGTTCTCAAAATCGAACCAAACTTGGGTCACAGGACCAGCGTATTGCTACGAGTCCGATGGCGCAAGTTTTGTCTCGATCCGACGTGTGTACACTAAGTTACAGCGAGATTCAGAAAGGTCGGATACGGGACGGTGTTCGCGGATACGCATTGATTCCGGTGTGCACACACATCCGAATCAACTTCTGCGAAATCCCTATCACGCCCCAGTCCCAAAATGCCGAGGGACTGGAGATGCGTGGCAATGGCCAGCAGCACGCACCGATGGATAACCCAATTTAATGGAACCATCATGACGTACTTAAGCTGTACAGAAGGTCTACTATAACAAATCATACTAATCTCATCCATAAAGATAAAGAAATAAACTGCATAATGAAATGGAAATAAGTAGCAACAACAGGTCAGTCGGAGAAACAATCCGACTTATGTCTGAATACACTGGCTCAATAGGCCAGGAACAAAAGAAATAAACATGAAATAAATACTGAGTACTGGAACAGGCACTCAGGAGAAGTCTTCTGCAGTCACCTCGTCTTCAGGGTTCGGTTCTGCTCCAGCTATAGCTTCAGCTCCTGTCCCGTATACCTCGGGATACTGCTCCTCAGCTAAACCTGGGGACATAATCCATTCCAGGTCCTCAGTGGACATAGCAAGGCACAAAATAAAACAAGCCAAATAATAAGCAGTACAATTAAATTGATTAAATCAGCAGGGTAAACTATGTAACCATCTATGTGATATGCAAATGAGAGCAACACTAGTACTCAGGCTGAGACCGCTACAAGCTCTGTGTCGGGGAGCCGGTAGCAGCAATAACACGTAAAGGGTCTAGCTCTGCTGGAGAGTCTACAACCTCACAATAATAGTAGATATATATATAGAACAGCCTGTAGCCTGTGTGTCTCTCCCCACCCAATGTAATCACGCAAGTCATGACCATAACGTCTCATGCCCATGTCAGCGGGATTATAGCTAATGCAACAAGTCATACTGTCTATAAATAATATAACTCTGTCAAGTCCTGTATCATATACAGAATCACCACGAATATCTCAGGAGGATTCTGTCCATGATAGTGTCCTGGGTTGTAGGGTACTTGATAGGTCAAGTACAAAATTAAGGGAATCGTAAATCTATCTCTAAATGACGAACCCAACACCGCGTGCGATGTTGGCACCCGACTAGGATCGGACACTAGGTACGTCATACGTTTCCTAGGTTAAACAGTTTAAACAAGTTTATATGAATTTACACAAGACATTCAGCAAAGTAATATTACATGAATTATGAAAATAAAGACTGCAAGTTTGGCAAGGTACACTTGCCTGATGTTTGGATTCCACTAAGGTCCTGGTTTCGGAAATTTCTAGAGATGTCTCCGAAAGCTGAAATAAATAGCACCATCACGCTCAGAAGGTGTCAAATAGCTAGGAACGCCTGTCCTTGGGTCCAATTTGGACACAAGGGCAAAAACGACAGTTTCGGGCCAAAACGGGGTCCACCGATGGGCCCGCTTTGTACCGAAAAACGTGTCAGGGTCAACGGTCTCCAAATTCACCAAAATTAGTGTCAACAGGTCAGGAACGCTGATACGAACCCAACGGAACTTTCAGATTTGAATTCCGATGAGCCGATCACAAAATCGCCCGTCGAGCGGGGCCTATGGGGCCCACGACACGCGATTTCGTCAACGTTCTCAGAATCGAACCAGACTTGACCCACAGGACCAGCGTATCGCTACGAGTCCGATGGCGCAAGTTTTGTCTCGATCTGACGTGTGTGCACGAAGTTAGGGTGAATTACAGAAAAGGCGGATACGGGGCGATGTCCGCGGATACGCGTTGATTTCGGTGTGCACGCACACCCGAATCAGCTTCCGCGAAATCCCACACGTCCGTATCGACGAGGCGCACGTATCTGTGAAGACCGCACGCGACCAAGTCGTCCCGTTTGGCGGGACGTACTCAGTTCCGGGATAAAACAGGGTCTAATTTTTCCTATTTTTGGATCGCGGTGTGCGATCACCACAGGACGCGATGCCCCGAGCGGTTTGTCCGGGCACCGAGAGGGTCATACAGGCTTTGCAATACAATTTACAAAATTGAAAACGGAGCTACGAGCAAAAAGTTACGGGTACCTGAACGAGGCTCCTCGAAACGGGGTTTGCCGTGTCCGACTCGTGTCCTGGACACGTGTCCACTGCTAGGGCTAGGGTTCACTGTGTCCGGGTCTGTGTCCGCGGTCGGGTTCGGTCGAGACTCGCCGGGGAAGGGCGGCTCAGGGCGGCGGAGGCTCGACGAGGGGCTGGGCGGCTCTCGGGGAGGCGGAGATGGGCCAGGGGAGGCCGGCGGCCGACGCTGGGAGGAGAGGGGAAGGAAGAGGGAGGAGGCGGAGGTGGCGGTTCTGTGGGGCTCGCCGGCGAGGGTGCTGGCTGGGGCGGCTCTCGGTGGAGCTAGGGGGGGTCGAGGCGTCGGCGGGGGAGGCTCTGGCCGTTAGGGTTCCGGCGGAGGTCACCGGAGGGTTAGGGAGTTGAGGGAGGAGGAGATCGGGGGGAGAGGGGTTTTATAGGCTGGGGCTGGGCGGGGGTGAGGCCGAGGTCGGGGCGACGTGGGCCGAGGGAGTCGGCCGAGGGGAGCGTGGGGCGGGGGTCGTGGCCGACGGACGCGCGACGGGCGGCGGGAATTTCGGGCGGCGTGGGGGGACAGGGGAGATGGGGATGCGGGTCGGGTCGGGCGCTGGTTCGGGTCTGACCGACCCGCCCGACCCGCTAAGGCACAGGGGCTGGGCTGACTGCTAATGGGCTCGGCCCACTGGGCCAGGCCGGGCCCCTAATAAAAAAAAAATTTATAATAACAGTATAATAATAATATTAATATTAATAATTAATTAATAATTTAATTAGAAAAATAGTTTTTAGGCTCTTAAAAATATGTCTGATGTCCAATAAAATCCCAGAAAATTATCCTAAGTCCGGTTTTCAATTTTACACCATAAAATCATATTTTCATTACATTTTAATATTAGTTATTAGTAGTTAAAAATCATACAATCACCACAGCACTTATGTAAATTCCTGAAAATTGCAGAAATATCCAAAAATTGGTTTTAAAAAAATCCAAAAATTTTGAGGGTGATTACAATCTACCCCCCTTAAGAGGATTGCGTCCTCGCAATCGAAGGGTAAACTATAAAGGCAAGATTTTACAGAATTAAAGAATGCTCAGGTTTTACCTGCATCAGCAAATAAGTGTGGATAATGCTGGCGCATAACATCTTCTCGCTCCCAGGTCGATTCGCCAGGAGAGTGCTATTTCCAAGCTACCCGAACCAGCCTGATTGTCTGCCCTCGCAGTGTCTTCTCACTGGTGTCGAGTATACCCACTGGCTGCTCCTCGTATCTCAGGCTAGGTCCCACCGAAATCTCAGAATGATCCACTATATGACTTGGGTCCGTCACGTATCTCCTCAGTTGTGAGACGTGGAATACATCATGCACTCCCTCTAAGGATGGAGGTAATGCAAGATGGTAAGCCACCTCACCAATGCGCTCCAAGATATCAAATGGCCCAATGTACCTTGGGCTTAACTTGCCTCTGCTGCCAAATCTGATAGTACCTCTAGTGGGCGAGATCCTCAAAAATACATGCTCTCCTTCCTTGAACTCCAGGGGTCGTCTGTGTGCATCTGCCCAATGCTTCTGTCTATCCTGGGCTGCACGGAGATGGTTCTGAATCTGTCTTACTTTCTCCACTGTCTCCGTTACCAACTCTGGACCCAGTATTTGACGTTCGCCAACGTCATCCCAGCATATCGGCAATCTGCACTTCCTTCCGTACAACGCCTCGAAAGGTGCCATCTGAATGCTTGCCTGATAGCTGTTGTTGTAGGAGAACTCCACTAAGTGCAGATGATCTTTCCAAGATCCTCCGAAGTCCAGTATACATGATTGCAGCATATCTTCCAAGATCTGAATTGTGCGCTCTGATTGGCCATCTGTCTGGGGATGATAGGCTGTACTGAACTTGAGCCTGGTACCGAGACTCTCTTGCATGCTTCGCCAGAAGTGAGATGTAAATCTCGAGTCTCGATCTGATACAATACTAACCGGCACTCCATGTAATTTTACGATCTGTCGCATATACATGTCGGCTAGTACTTCCGTGGATTGTCCGACTCTGAACGGCAAGAAGTGAGCCGACTTAGTGAGCCGATCCACGATGACCCATACTGCATCCTTTCCACTAGGGCTTCTTGGAAATTCAGTGACGAAGTCCATGGTAATACGCTCCCACTTTCATTCAGGGATGGGAAGTGGCTACAACATACCTGCAGTCCTTTGGTGCTCGGCCTTCACCTGCTGGCAGACTAAGCATTTTGCCATAAATCGGGCAATCTCCCTTTTTATTCCATGCCACCAGTAATATTGTCTTAAGTTCCGGTACATCTTGGTCCCTCCTGGATGAATCGAGTATATGGAGCTATGTGCTTCTGTCATCAACTCCTGCCTTAATTCTCTATTCGGAACATATAGGCGATTTCCGCACCTTAATGTCCCGTCCTCGTGGATGCGAAGTCCCGTTTGCATGCCTGCTTCGGTTCTCTCCTTCAGCCTTCGGAATCTGGCATCATTAGGCAAAGCTTCTTTGATTCTCTCCACCAGCGATGACTTAACTTCGAGGTTAGCCAGCAAACCATTTTGTCCAGGTAGAACAACCTCTATCTGAAGATCTTGCAAGTCTTGTAATAGCTGAGGCTGCTCCGTTAAGAAATAAGCCGAGGGTTTTCTGCTGAGGGCGTCGGCTACAACATTTGCTTTCCCCGGGTGGTACTGCAGATCGATGTCAAAGTCCACCATCAACTCAAGCCAACGCCTTTGCCTCATGTTAAGCTCTTTCTGTGTATAAACATACTTCAAGCTCTTATGATCAGTGAATATTTCGACCTTCTCTCCATACAGATAATGTCTCCAGATCTTTAATGCAAAAATCACTGCAGCTAGCTCCAGGTCGTGCGTTGGGTAGTTCTTCTCGTGGACCTTCAGCTGCCTCGATGCATAAGCGATAACCTTGCCATGTTGCATCAAGACACAACCTAGTCCACTACCAGACGCATCACTATAAACAACAAAACCTCCTGACCCTGAGGGAAGAATCAAGACTGGTGCTGTTGTTAGACGCCTCTTTAATTCTTCAAAGGCATTCTGTCATTCTTCTGTCCATATGAACTCCTGATCCTTCCGTTTTAGCTTAGTTATCGGCTCTGCGATCCTTGAAAAATTTTCTACGAACCGCCGGTAATACCCAGCAAGTCCAAGAAAACTTCTCACTTCTGCAACAGAGGTAGGGGTAGGCCAGGTTTCAATAGCAGTGACCTTCTCTGGGTCCACAGACAGTCCTTCACCTGAGATAATATGCCCTAAGAATGGCACCTTGTCCATACAGAACTCACATTTGCTGAGTTTGGCATACAGCTTCTCCCTTCTCAAAGTTTCTAGCACAACTCTGAGGCGTTCCTCGTGCTCTTCGTGGTTCTTAGAGTAGACTAGGATATCATCAATGAATACTACCACGAACTTATCCAAGTACTGATGGAAGACTCCATTCATCAAACTCATAAATACGGCGGGTGCGTTGGTTAAACCAAACGGCATTACTAGGAACTCATAATGTCCATACTTAGTTCTGAAGGCCGTCTTTGGGATATCTTCCTTCTTCACCCTAATCTGGTGATAACCGGATCTAAGGTCAATCTTTGAGAATACCTTAGCACCACTCAATTGGTCAAACAAATCATCAATGCGTGATAATGGGTACCGGTTCTTAATAGTTACAGCATTAAGGGCTCTGTAATCAATGCACAACCGTACAGTTCCGTCCTTCTTGGGTACAAAAAGTATAGGTGCTCCCCAAGGTAAAACACTGGGCCGGATAAATCCTTTCTCCAGAAGGTCATCAACTTGTGCTTTCAACTCCACTAACTCCTTAGGTGCTAGCCGATATACCGATGAAGTGATAGGTTCGGCTCCTGGAGTTAGGTCTATTGTGAATTCTATCTCCCGATCAGGTGGTAAACCTGGAAGATCGTCGGGAAATACGTCCACAAATTCCGTTATGACTCTTGGGTAACTTGAATCTTCTTCTACAGTCAATACCCTAAGAGTTGGCTGGACCCCTTGTTCTACAGCTCCTCTAAGAAATTCAAACTCAGGAAGGCTAGGGGGTCTAAATATCACTTTTCCAAGCCGGCAATCCAGTGTCGCATGGTACTGACTTAACCAGTCCATACCAAGTACAACATCGTAATCAGGCATAGAAAAGATCAAGAATTGGGGTCGCATCTCTCGGCCACATACTACCACTGAACATGATCTACAAGTATCACTAACCGGGATAATTCTACCTCCCGTTAGAATTCTCTTCATCTTCGAGAGAGGTGCGGTAGCTATTCTATGTGTAGCTACGAAGCTAGCAGCAATAAATGAATGCGAGGCTCCAGAATCAAATAATGCTACAGCAGGAATTGAAGCTACTAATATGGTACCTGCTATCACTTCGCCTGCAGTAGCTTCCTCAGTGACTGCTAGTGCATAAGCCTGACCTCGTCCCTGAGCGGGACCCCTTTGCTGACGAGCTTGCTGGAACATTTGTAATCCCCCCGATTTTCAAGAAAATTTTAATTATTGGATTTTTACATTTTTCTGAAATTTCTGGAATTTTCTGGGAATTTTCCCTAATTAAATTCAGGTTCTTTAATTATTAAAGAATTTTTAAATGTTAATAAATAATATAAAAATATTATGAAAATAATATTTTATGGTGAAAAATAGAAAATCAGACATAGAGTATTTTTTCGGGAATTTATTGGACCCCGGATGGTTTTTAAAAGCCCTAAAAACTATTATTATTAATTGTTAATTAATTAATTATTTAAATGAGTTAATTATTTATTTAAACCAATCCGGCCCAACCCATCGAGCCGGCCCAGCCCGCCTAACCTGAATCGGCCCGTTGGGCTATCGGGTCGGATCCGGGTTCAATCCGACCAGACCCGACCGCCAACCCGCAGACCCGCTTCCAGCCATCTCCTCCTCTTCCCTGTAACTGACGAAACTCTCGCCGCCGGCAGCCGAGTCGTTCCAACTCCCTCACCCGCCGTCGCCGCCCTCTCGCGTCCCCGACCCTTCGCCTCCGGTCACCGCAACCGCCGCCTCTCCCTCTCCCGCCTTCTCTCTATAAAAACCCTAGAAGCCCCGCCCCTCCGGCCAGAAATACCCCGACGCCGCCTCTCGCCGACGCTGCCTCCCCCGCCGTGTCCCGCCTCCTGCAGCGCCTCGCCGGCCAATCCTCTCCCCCTTTCTCCCCACGTCCCAGTGTCTCTCCCCCGCTCGGTCGAACCCCGACCCGCAGCAGTTCTCTCCGGTCAGCCCGTGCATCGGCCCGCCTCCGCCATCAGACGCCTGCCGCCGCCCTTGGGCCACGCCGTGAACCCAACTCAGCCTCGCCGTTCTCCGCCTCGAGCAGTCCGACGTGTCCTGAACCCTAAACTGAGGACACAGTCGAACACAGACTCGGCCGGACACAGGATCAGTGAACCCTAACCCTAGTTTTGGACTCGTGTCGGACACAACTCAGGACACGAGGATTCAGTTTTCTGGAACCTACTTCAGGTATTCATAACTTTTGACTCGTAGCTCGAAATTCGATTCCGTAAATTGTATCGCGTAGCCTGTATGACCCTCTCGGTGCCCGGACAAACCGCTCGGGGCATCGCGTCCTGTGGTGATCGCACACCGCGATCCAAAAACAGGAAAAACTAAACCCTGTTTTACCCCGGAATCGAGTACGCCCCGCCAAACGGGACGACTTGGTCACGTGCGGTCTTCACCGATACGTGTGCGTCGTTGATACGGACGTGCGGGCTTTCGCAAAAGCTGATTCGGATGTGCGTGCACACCGGAATCAGTACGTATCCGCGAACACCGCCCTGTATCCGTACTTTCTGTTTCTCGCTGTAACTTAGTGTACACAAGTCAGATCGAAACGAAACTTGCGCCATTGGACTCATAGCAATACGCTGGTCCTGTGAGCCAAGTTTGGTTCGATTCTGAGAACGTTGACAAAATCGTGTGTCGTGGGCCCCACAGGCTCCACCCGACGGGCGATTTTGAGAACGGCTCATCGGAATCCAATTTCGGAAGTTCCGTTGGGTTCGTATCATCGTTCCTGACCTGTTGATACTAAGTTTGACTATTTTTGAGACCTTTGATCCTGGCACGTTTTTCGGTACAAAGCGGCCCACAATTGGACCCCGCCTTGACCCGAAAATGACGTTTCTGCCCTTGTCTCCAAATTGGACTCAAGGACAGACGTTCCTAGCTGATTGATGTATTCTGGACCTGATGGTGATGTTTGTTTCAGCAACCGGAGTAGTGCCTACAATCCCAGCTGAAGCTCAAGCTACAATTAAAACAGGAAATCCAGGCAAGTGTACCTTGCCATAAATGCAGTTTATTGATTCATTTTGATTCTTTTGCTTTAAATTCTGTGACTGTTGTACTTGCCCTATACAGTACTTTATACCCAGGACACCTGACACAAAGCATGATATATAATTTTCCTGATTTTTAAGGAGTTTCATAATAGGATATAGATTTCATGATTTAAGCTTATTTTCTTAGAACTTAATAAAGGACTGACTGCATTAGTTCTAATCTTGCGTAACATGAACATTGAGAACTGTGACGTGAGATTACATTGGGTGGGGAGAGTATTACCATATCAAGGCTGATTATATTATATAAATATGGTTATCTGGAAGTGTCCTAGTCTCTGACACAGAGCTTTGGCACCTGTACTGGCCCTTCGAGAAAATACTGCTATGGTTTCTTGTCACTGATCCTGTAGTAGTCTCAGCCTGAGTATGAATAATAACTCTCACTTGCATGATCACTTAGCTAGTTTAATTATTTACCCAGATTTGTTTGATAGCAACGTCGGCATGCCACTGTCTTAGACTTATTAATTTCTGATGCTACTCTTGAGTATAACATCTTGGTTGACTTGCATGTTCATTCACTGTATTATGGCTCGTATTCTTCTGTACCTTGTTACGTCCCTCTGAGGACCTGGTTTTGTTCTCCAGTTATAGCAGACGAGATCTACCATGAGGTATACGGAACAGGAGCACTACTCGGAGCAGTACCTGAACCCGAAGACGAGGTGATAGCTGAGGATTTTTCCTGAACAAATGCTTCGCCCTGCTCAGTCTTTTGGCAAATAAACTTTATTTCTGTTTAATTGAACTCTTTATTTCCTGTCTTTGTGAACTTGTGTAAACAGACTTAATATCGGATTGTTCTCCGATTTTATTTACTTTGACTGTGTTGTTTAATATTTCTTTTGGATGTTATTGCTATCTTATATCTGTGGATAAGAATAGTAAAACCCTGACTGATGTAATACAGCTTAAGTATGCCCGATGGATCCATTAAATTGGGTTTGTCCATCTGTGCATGCTGCTGGCCATTGCCACGTGTCCAGTCCCTCGATATTTTGGGACTGGGGCGTGACATGGTTTTTGTGGTGGCCCATGCAGGTCTACGACTAACTACTTCGGTTTCAACTTAGGGACCGAACAGGCCTGCAATAAAGATAGGATAAGTTTTTTTAGGATCTCATCCACTTGCTTGAAAACGTTCTTGATATCTATATCGTATTCGAACTAATTTTTAACTTACATCTTGCCTTGATTTCTGTGTGCCTCTTATAGTTTATTTTTGATGCAGAGAAATGGATTCACGAGAAAATGACGGAACTCCAGCAAGAACACCAATAGGTGATGCAGCCACCTACGGAGAAGATGATGTGACGCTATTGAGTGGAGATCCCTCTACTCACCGAAGCAGTCAAGCAGATCCGCAATCTTCCCGATTTCGGCGTGATGACATTCCACCTCCGCCCTAGTTTCCTCCCCAGATGCCTGCCTTTCCACCAGGCCAAGCAATGGACGGACAGCAGATGTTCCAGATGTTCTACGCAATGATGCAAGCTCAGCAACAGATCCAAACTGAGGCCCAAGGTCGCGAGGCTGAGTACTTGAGGAACAGTCTAGTAAATGCACTGGAGCAGGCCAACCTACCAGCTAGACGACAACCGACGGGCTCTATCACAGACTTCCGCCAGCTGAAGCCCCGTACTTTCTCTGGCAAGGAGGGACCAACAGAAGTGCATGAATGGCTCACCAATATTCGTCATCAATTAGAAGCAGCTGAGCTTCCCCAAGAACGTTGGAAGACCGCCGTCAGAATGCAATTGACGGACAATGCTCATCACTGGTGGCTATCCGAAGAGACCACGCTCGGACCAGACCGAGTTACTTGGGAAGAGTTCTCCAGACTCTTCCAGGAGATGTACATACCTGCTATCGCTCGATCAGAACTGAGGGACAAGTTCAATCGCCTCACTCAGGAAGCTATGACGGTGGAAGAGTACAACGCCGAGTTCATTCGTCTGAGTCGCTTCGCTCCTACATTGATCCCGACTGAAGTAGAAAAGGCCGAGAAGTTTTTCGACGGACTCAACATCGAACTACAGAAACTGATTGGATCTGTCGCACCAACTTCGTACACGGACGTCCTTGCTGCAGCTAGACGCATGGAGCGCGTCACCAGGAGAGAAACCAGTCTGAAGAGGCCTTCCACATCAGTACCAGCCAGAGCAAACAACGAAGAAGCTGCCAAGAAACCTCATCTGCAACAAGCACCACAGGGACCTGCATCCAAAACCCTGACTCTTCCTACTTGTTACTACTGCGGCAAGATAGGCCATGTTGAGAAGGAATGTAGACGTAAGCACGGACTGTGCTTAAGTTGCGGATCCCGACAGCATGCAGTGAAGGACTGCCCTGATCGTAGGGAAGCACCAAGGGCAAACCAACAAGCTCTACCAGCACCAGGGGGACATCAACCAAGGCCACCCTTGGCACATCAAGCAGCACCCTACCAGCAAGCCCAGCAAAATCAGCGAGCACCACCTCAAGGACGCGGCCAAGTTTTCGCGATGACTGTGGGAAGACGCGCAGAACCAAGGAGTTGCTAATGCGAGTAAGTCTTTATAGTTGTTCCGTTCCTAGCATTTCTGTAGTTCGTGCCTGCTGGTTCGTGACCCCAGACTTGACCTGATAATCTTGACTTGATAACTTTAATCTGTTAATAATTGATAACCTATTGTTAACCTAGTAATTTTGAACTTGATAATAACCTAGAATTGTTAAACTAATATGTTTTAAAGATAACCTGGTTTTCTAAAACTGTAACTTTCTAGATTTCCCACATTTGGGAAATTGCATAACTTTTAATGCTTAGGAAAATAATTTTTCTTAGGTGTTCCTTGATTTTGATGAGCTTCGAACCATGGTTGCAACCGTGTCATCCCAGTTGACCGGTTAATTTCTGATTGCGAGGACGCAATCCTCTTAAGGGGGGTAGATTGTAATCCCCCTGATTTTCAAGAAAATTTTAATTATTGGATTTTTACATTTTTCTGGAATTTCTGAAATTTTCTGGGAATTTTCCCTAATTAAATTCAGGTTCTTTAATTATTAAAGAATTTTTAAATGTTAATAAATAATATAAAAATATTATGAAAATAATATTTTATGGTGTAAAATAGAAAATCAGACATAGGGTATTTTTCCGGGAATTTATTGGACCCCGGATGGTTTTTAAAAGCCCTAAAAACTATTATTATTAATTATTAATTAATTAATTATTTAAATGAGTTAATTATTTATTTAAACCAATCCGGCCCAACCCATCGAGCCGGCCCAGCCCGCCTAACCCGAATCGGCCCGTTGGGCTATCGGGTCGGATCCGGGTTCAATCCGACCAGACCCGACCGCCAACCCGCAGACCCGCTTCCAGCCATCTCCTCCTCTTCCCTGTAACTGACGAAACTCTCGCCGCCGGCAGCCGAGTCGTTCCAACTCCCTCACCCGCCGTCGCCGCCCTCTCGCGTCCCCGACCCTTCGCCTCCGGTCACCGCAACCGCCGCCTCTCCCTCTCCCGCCTTCTCTCTATAAAAACCCTAGAAGCCCCGCCCCTCCGGCCAGAAATACCCCGACGCCGCCCCTCGCCGACGCTGCCTCCCCCGCCGTGTCCCGCCTCCTGCAGCGCCTCGCCGGCCAATCCTCTCCCCCTTCCTCCCCGCGTCCCAGTGTCTCTCTCCCGCTCGGTCGAACCCCGACCCGCAGCAGTTCTCTCCGGTCAGCCCGTGCATCGGCCCGCCTCCGCCATCAGACGCCTGCCGCCGCCCTTGGGCCACGCCGTGAACCCAACTCAGCCTCGCCGTTCTCCGCCTCGAGCAGTCCGACGTGCCCTAAACCCTAAACTGAGGACACAGTCAAACACAGACTCGGCCGGACACAGGATCAGTGAACCCTAACCCTAGTTTTGGACTCATGTCGGACACAACTCAGGACACGAGGATTCAGTTTTCTGGAACCTACTTCAGGTATTCATAACTTTTGACTCGTAGCTCGGAATTCGATTCCGTAAATTGTATCGCGTAGCCTGTATGACCCTCTCGGTGTCCGGACAAACCGCTCGGGGCATCGCGTCCTGTGGTGATCGCACACCGCGATCCAAAAACAGGAAAAACTAAACCCTGTTTTACCCCGGAATCGAGTACGCTCCGCCAAACGGGACGACTTGGTCATGTGCGGTCTTCACCGATACGTGTGCGTCGTTGATACGGACGTGCGAGCTTTCGCAAAAGCTGATTCGGATGTGCGTGCACACCGGAATCAGTGCGTATCCGCGGACACCGTCCTGTATCCGTACTTTCTGTTTCTCGCTGTAACTTAGTGTACACAAGTCAGATCAAAACGAAACTTGCGCCATTGGACTCATAGCAATACGCTGGTCCTGTGAGCCAAGTTTGGTTCGATTCTGAGAACGTTGATAAAATCGTGTGTCGTGGGCCCCATAGGCTCCACCCGACGGGCGATTTTGAGAACGGCTCATCGGAATCCAATTTCGGAAGTTCCGTTGGGTTCGTATCATCGTTCCTGACCTGTTGACACTAAGTTTGACTGTTTTTGAGACCTTTGACCATGGCACGTTTTTCGGTACAAAGCGGCCCACAATTGGACCCCGTCTTGACCCAAAAATGACGTTTCTGTCCTTGTCTCCAAATTGGACTCAAGGACAGGCATTCCTAGCTGATTGATGTGTTCTGGACCTGATGGTGATGTTTGTTTCAGCAACCGGAGTAGTGCCTACAATCCCAGCTGAAGCTCAAGCTACAATTGAAACAGGAAATCCAGGCAAGTGTACCTTGCCATAAATGCAGTTTATTGATTCATTTTGATTCTTTTGCTTTAAATTCTGTGACTGTTGTACTTGCCCTATACAGTACTTTATACCCAGGACACCTGACACAAAGCATGATATAGAATCTTCCTGATTTTTAAGGAGTTTCATAATAGGATATAGATTTCATGATTTAAGCTTATTTTCTTAGAACTTAATAAAGGACTGACTGCATTAGTTCTAATCTTGCGTAACATGAACATTGAGAACTGTGACGTGAGATTACATTGGGTGGGGAGAGTATTACCATATCAAGGCTGATTATATTATATAAATATGGTTATTTGGAAGTGTCCTAGTCTCTGACACAGAGCTTTGGCACCTGTACTGGCCCTTCGAGAAAATACTGCTATGGTTTCTTGTCACTGATCCTGTAGTAGTCTCAGCCTGAGTATGAATAATAACTCTCACTTGCATGATCACTTAGCTAGCTTAATTATTTACCCAGATTTGTTTGATAGCAACGTCGGCATGCCACTGTCTTAGACTTATTAATTTCTGATGCTACTCTTGAGTATAACATCTTGGTTGACTTGCATGTTCATTCACTGTATTATGGCTCGTATTCTTCTGTACCTTGTTACGTCCCTCTGAGGACCTGGTTTTGTTCTCCAGTTATAGCAGACGAGATCTACCCTGAGGTATACGGAACAGGAGCACTACTCGGAGCAGTACCTGAACCCGAAGACGAGGTGATAGCTGAGGATTTTTCCTGAACAAATACTTCGCCCTGCTCAGTCTTTTGGCAAATAAACTTTATTTCTGTTTAATTGAACTCTTTATTTCCTGTCTTTGTGAACTTGCGTAAACAGACTTAATATCGGATTGTTCTCCGATTTTATTTACTTTGACTGTGTTGTTTAATATTTCTTTTGGATGTTATTGCTATCTTATATCTGTGGATGAGAATAGTAAAACCCTGACTGATGTAATACAGCTTAAGTATGCCCGATGGATCCATTAAATTGGGTTTGTCCATCGGTGCATACTGCTGGCCATTGCCACGTGTCCAGTCCCTCGATATTTTGGGACTGGGGCGTGACAATATTGCTGCCTGAGGTGGTAGAGGTGGCCTGGCTCCTCCAGGCCCTGTCTGTGTTGCTCCCCCAGCTGGAAGAGCTACAGGTGGAGCTGGCCGATTCGGAACTCCCTCCCGACGTTCCGAGCAGTCCTTTGAGAAGTGTTGTCCAGATCCGCAAACCAGGCAGAGCCCCAGCTTGCGTCTACATTCTTTTTCAATATGTCCTACCTTGCCGCAGTAATGGCAAGTAGGCAGGTTCTTAGTTGCTGCTCTTGGAGGCGGGCTCTTCTGGGGTCGTTTAGCATATTCCCCTGGTGATGACTTGGACGGTGCTGAGGAGAAGGGACGTTTCAGGCTTGATTCCTTCCGAGTAACGCTCTCCAGCCGACGTGCTGCAGCTAGGACGTCGGAGTAAGATGTGGGCACGACCGATCCGATTAACTTCTGAAGCTCGAACCTGAGCCCATCAAAGAACTCCTCCGCCTTCTCCTCTTCGGTAGGAATTAGGGAAGGGGCGAAGCGGCTCAGGCGAATGAATTCGGCGTTATATTCCTCCACCGTCATGTTGCCCTGGATCAGGCGGTTGAATCTGTCTCGGAGTTCTGACCGAGCCACAGCAGGGATGTACATTTCCTGGAAGAGTTTGGAGAACTCCTCCCAGGTAACCTGATCATGTCCGAGCCTTCTTTCTTCGGATAGCCACCAATGATGCGCGTTGTCCGTCAGTTGCATCCTGACGGCAGTCATCCATTTATCCCTTGGTAGTTCAGCGGCCTCCAACTGATGCTGCGTGTTTGTAAGCCATTCAGGCACTTCAGTTGGTCCTTCCTTGCCCGAGAAGGTACGGGACTTGAGTTGGCGGAAATCTGTGATAGATCCCGTCGCTGGCCGCCTATTTGGTGGATTTGCATATTCCAATGCTGCGACTAGGCTGTTCCTTAGGTTCTCGGCCTCCTGACGTTGGGCCTCCTGTTGGATCTGTTGTTGTGCCTGCATCATGGCGTAGAACATCTGGAACATTTGCTGGCCGTCCATTGCCTGTCCTGGAGGAAAGACAGGCATCGTAGGAGGGAACTGGGGAGGAGGCGGGATGTCATCACGCCTGAACCTGGAACTTGGCTGGCCAGTTTGATTGCTCTGAGAGGATTGTCCTCTGGTATCTGGCGTCGTTCCAGCTTCACAGGTAAACCCCGCTTCAGGCGGTGTACCCAAGGGGGTCTCGTCACCACTTCTGGGATCCATAACTCTGCATCAAAAGGAAACAATGAGAACGCACAGAGGAATCAAAACAGGATGCAATTCAAGCAATTTAATTGAATTCGACATAGAGTTCAAAAATGATTCAATCAATGGATGAGATCCTATAACTTATCCTATCTTATTTCAGGCCTGTTCGGTCCCTAAGTTGAAATCGAACAATTTAGTTCAGACCTACATGGGCCACCACAAAAACCATGTTACGCCCCAGTCCCAAAATGCCGAGGGACTGGAGATGCGTGGCAATGGCCAGCAGCACGCACCGATGGATAATCCAATTTAATGGAACCATCAGGGCGTACTTAAGCTGTACAGAAGGTCTACTATAACAAATCATACTAATCTCATCCATAAAGATAAAGAAATAAACTGCATAATGAAATGGAAATAAGTAGCAACAACAGGTCAGTCGGAGAAACAATCCGACTTATGTCTGAATACACTGGCTCAATAGGCCAGGAACAAAAGAAATAAACATGAAATAAATACTGAGTACTGGAACAGGCACTCAGGAGAAGTCTTCTGCAGTCACCTCGTCTTCAGGGTTCGGTTCTGCTCCAGCTATAGCTTCAGCTCCTGTCCCGTATACCTCGGGATACTGCTCCTCAGCTAAACCTGGGGACATAATCCATTCCAGGTCCTCAGTGGACATAGCAAGGCACAAAATAAAACAAGCCAAATAATAAGCAGTACAATTAAATTGATTAAATCAGCAGGGTAAACTATGTAACCATCTATGTGATATGCAAATGAGAGCAACACTAGTACTCAGGCTGAGACCGCTACAAGCTCTGTGTCGGGGAGCCGGGTAGCAGCAATAACACGTAAAGGGTCTAGCTCTGCTGGAGAGTCTACAACCTCACAATAATAGTAGATATATATATAGAACAGCCTGTAGCCTGTGTGTCTCTCCCCACCCAATGTAATCACGCAAGTCATGACCATAACGTCTCATGCCCATGTCAGCGGGATTATAGCTAATGCAACAAGTCATACTGTCTATAAATAATATAACTCTGTCAAGTCCTGTATCATATACAGAATCACCACGAATATCTCAGGAGGATTCTGTCCATGATAGTGTCCTGGGTTGTAGGGTACTTGATAGGTCAAGTACAAAATTAAGGGAATCGTAAATCTATCTCTAAATGACGAACCCAACACCGCGTGCGATGTTGGCACCCGACTAGGATCGGACACTAGGTACGTCATACGTTTCCTAGGTTAAACAGTTTAAACAAGTTTATATGAATTTACACAAGACATTCAGCAAAGTAATATTACATGAATTATGAAAATAAAGACTGCAAGTTTGGCAAGGTACACTTGCCTGATGTTTGGATTCCACTAAGGTCCTGGTTTCGGAAATTTCTAGAGATGTCTCCGAAAGCTGAAATAAATAGCACCATCACGCTCAGAAGGTGTCAAATAGCTAGGAACGCCTGTCCTTGGGTCCAATTTGGACACAAGGGCAAAAACGACAGTTTCGGGCCAAAACAGGGTCCACCGATGGGCCCGCTTTGCACCGAAAAACGTGTCAGGGTCAACGGTCTCCAAATTCACCAAAATTAGTGTCAACAGGTCAGGAACGCTGATACGAACCCAACGAAACTTTCAGATTTGAATTCCGATGAGCCGATCACAAAATCGCCCGTCGAGCGGGGCCTATGGGGCCCACGACACGCGATTTCGTCAACGTTCTCAGAATCGAACCAGACTTGACCCACAGGACCAGCGTATCGCTACGAGTCCGATGGTGCAAGTTTCGTCTCGATCTGACGTGTGTGCACGAAGTTAGGGTGAATTACAGAAAAGGTGGATACGGGACGATGTCCGCGGATACGCGTTGATTTCGGTGTGCACGCACACCCGAATCAGCTTCCGCGAAATCCCACACGTCCGTATCAATGAGGCGCACGTATCTGTGAAGACCGCACGCGACCAAGTCGTCCCGTTTGGCGGGGCGTACTCAGTTCCGGGGTGAAACAGGGTCTGGTTTTTTCCTGTTTTTGGATCGCGGTGTGCGATCACCACAGGACGCGATGCCCCAAGCGGTTTATCCGGGCACCGAGAGGGTCATACAGGCTTTGCAATACAATTTACAGAATTGAAAACGGAGCTACGAGTAAAAAGTTACGGGTACCTGAACGAGGCTCCTCGAAACGGGGTTTGCCGTGTCCGACTCGTGTCCTGGACACGTGTCCACTGCTAGGGCTAGGGTTCACTGTGTCCGGGTCTGTGTCCGCGGTCGGGTTCGGTCGAGACTCATCGGGGAAGGGCGGCTCAGGGCGGCGGAGGCTCGACGAGGGGCTGGGCGGCTCTCGGGGAGGCGGAGATGGGCCAGGGGAGGCCGGCGGCCGACGCTGGGAGGAGAGGGGAAGAAAGAGGGAGGAGGCGGAGGTGGCGGTTCTGTGGGGCTCGCCGGCGAGGGTGCTGGCTGGGGCAGCTCTCGGTGGAGCTAGGGGGGGTCGAGGCGTCGGCGGGGGAGGCTCTGGCCGTTAGGGTTCCGGCGGAGGTCACCGGAGGGTTAGGGAGTTGAGGGAGGAGGAGATCGGGGGGAGAGGGGTTTTATAGGCTGGGGCTGGGCGGGGGTGAGGCCGAGGTCGGGGCGACGTGGGCCGAGGGAGTCGGCCGAGGGGAGCGTGGGGCGGGGGTCGTGGCCGACGGGCGCGGGGCGGGCGGCGGGAATTTCGGGCGGCGTGGGGGGACAGGGGAGATGGGGATGCGGGTCGGGTCGGGCGCTGGTTCGGGTCTGACCGACCCGCCCGACCCGCTAAGGCACAGGGGCTGGGCTGACTGCTAATGGGCTCGGCCCACTGGGCCGGGCCGGGCCCCTAATAAAATAAAATAAAAATTATAATAACAGTATAATAATAATATTAATAATAATAATTAATTAATAATTTAATTAGAAAAATAGTTTTTAGGCTCTTAAAAATAGGTCTGATGTCCAATAAAATTCCAAAAAATTACCCTAAGTCCGATTTTCTATTTTACACCATAAAAATCATATTTTCATTATATTTTAATATTAGTTATTAGCAGTTAAAAATCATACAATCACCACAGCACTTATGTAAATTCCTGAAAATTGCAGAAAAAATCCAAAAATTGGTTTTAAAAAAATCCGAAAATTTTGAGGGTGATTACAATCCCGCACGTCCGTATCAACGACGCGCACATATCGGTGAAGACCGCACGTGACCAAGTCGTCCTCTTTTGGCGGGGCGTACTCGTTTCCGGGGTGAAACAGGGCGTTGGTTTTCCTGTTTTTGGATCGCGGTTCACGATCACCACATGACGCGATGCACCGAGCGGGTTGTACGGGCATCGAGGGGGTCATGCAAGCTACGCAATGCAACAAACGGAATAGAAATCGGGACAGCGAGGAGAGAGATATGAGTACCTGAACAGGGCTCCGGAAACTGGGGTTTTCTCGTGTCCGCGACGCGATGTGTCCGTGTCCGAGCGACCTAGGGTTAGGGTTCTGGGTCAGAGGCTTCTGTGTCCGTGTCCGAGTCTTCTGTTGGCGGACACGGTGGAGGCGGCTC
Organism: Iris macrosiphon; assembly: GCA_036927795.1. NCBI lineage: Eukaryota > Viridiplantae > Streptophyta > Magnoliopsida > Asparagales > Iridaceae > Iris > Iris macrosiphon. Next base: position 12,648,917 of record JAYESA010000019.1, on the reverse strand, counting down.
AGGCGAAGCCGGCTGCGCTGGGGCTGAGGCGGCGCTCGTCGGCAGAGCTGCGGTGAGGCGGGGTCTGGAGGAGACGGCTTCGAGGGAGGTTCGAGGCTAGGCTGCTGGCTACTCGGCGCTGCTATGGTCGGCTGAGACGGCGAAGGACGGTGCGGAGAGGGAAAGGGAAACTCGGGCCGGAGGGGTTAAGTTCGACGGGGCCGGCGGAGACAGCGAGGTGGCCGGAAGGTTTCGAGGGATCGGAGAAGAAAGGGGGTTAGGGCTTTTTATAGGGTGGAGCGGGAGGCGGTGCGACGACCGGCGAGGGGAGGGGAAGGGCTAGCGTCGCTGGAGCGGGCGGTTGGGGGAGACGAAACGGCGGGGAGGCGGAGCCGTCGCCGAAAACGGACGGGGAAGAAAAAGGTCGGGGAGGAGAAAGGTCGACCGGGTCGGGTGAGGGTTCGCGGGTCGGGTCTTAACGGATCCGGCCCGATCCGATAAATGAAGGCGGGTCGGGTCTAGCGGGTTTCGGGTCGCGGGTCTCGACCCGGATCCGACCCGCAGGCTAAGTTTGGGTTCAACTGAACCCGGTCCGGTTCAGTTGGTTATTATAAATAAACCCGGTTTAATTTGGGTTTTAAATTGGTTTAATATTTTAGTTAGTTTTTTAGGGCTTTAAAAATACATCCGGGGTCCAATAAATTCTCGAAAAATTATCTATGTCTAGATTTTCATTTTACACCATAAAATATTATTTTCATAATATTTTAATATTATTTAACCTTAAATAAAAATCATTTAATTATTAAAACACCTTAGTTTAATTAGAGAAAAATTCCAGAAAATACAGAAAATTGAGAAAAATTCCAAATTAAAAATACTTGAAAATCACGGGGTTTACAGAAATAAACATCACCAACGTTCCCGAAATCAGCGAGATAGCTAGAAAATATGACCCTTTCGTCCAATTTGGACACAGGGGCAAAATAATAATTTTGGATCAAGACGGGGTCCACATGTGATCCACTTTGCACCGAAACGCGTGCCAGAAGTAAATGTCTCTAAATGGGACAAATTATAGGTCAAACAATTTCTAAACATCAATACAAACTCAAAGGCATATCCAATTTTGGATTCCGGTGAGCCGAACACAAATTCGCCCAAAAAGTCAACCGTAGGGCCCACAAATAGGCAACTTGGTCAACTATCTCGGAATCGCGTGAAACTTGGATCACAGGACCAGCGTGATACCACGAATTCATTGGCGCAAGTTTTGTCGTATTTCGACGAGTGTACACTAAATGGTGCAGTATTTTGCAAAAGTCGTGATACGGAGATTTTTTGCGAATACAGGTTGATTTCGACGCATACACACGTCCAAATCAGTTTTCGCAAAAGCCCATACGTCAGGATATACCATACGCGCCTTTTGGTGTAATTGGTACGTGACGGGACGGTCTCGTTTGGCGGAACGCGTTCCGTATCACAAATTTTAAAGTTTTAGAAATACGCTTTTTCTGATTTTTAATCCAATTTAATTCTGCATATAACACCAAATAAAATAATCTAATTAACAGGAAGTAATCTCGGTTATATGGTCTTCACATAGCAAAAATAAAATTTAAGTTTGGATGTCTGTGGAGGAAGATATCAGACCTTAAACATAGGTGGTCGCAACAGTTTCTACAGTTAAAAAGATGTAATTTTTTTCCAAATTGATCTCGATTTTTACCTAGGGTTTAACGATGTACGATAGAAACTAGTTAAAAGAGTTTGAAGAGTGATAGGTCGTGAACATACCGGTGAAGACGAATTGGAATTCGGTCGCGAGATAAAGCGGAAAACAGCGCGGGAAGTGGGGTACGTCGCTGTGAATATGCGCGGCCTGCTCGCGGTTGACGCGGACGTGCGGTCACGGCGGTTCTCCGGACGGCTGTGTGGTGGCTGGCTGCGACGCGGTGCTCCGGTGGCAGTGCTGGGTCGTGGGGGTGCATAGGTTTAGGGTTTGTTCTATTGTAGTTATATATATAGAGAGAGAGAGAGAAGGAGATGGGTCATCGGTTGGCCTCGGGTTGAAGAGGGCGCGAGTGTATTACTGGAGGCGGGTTGCAGCGGGGTTGGTTCTGGGAATTGCTATGTAGGGCCTAGAGCTTTAAGGCTTAAGGGTTATTGGGTTAGGGTTTATTTTAAGGGCTTTAGTTAATGAGTTTGCTTTTAATGTTTTTCTTTCTTTCTTTTCTTTTCTTTTCTTTATTCAATTACTTATTATATATATATATATATATATATATATATATATATATATATATATATATATATATATATGGTATAAAAATACCCAAAAAATTTATTAGTATTTTCTAAAATTCTCTCATCCTTCTTCAAGTTCGTTAAAATAAATAAAAATAAAAATAATAGTTTTGCTCCATGCATTTCTAGATGATATTTACCTAGTAATTAAATTCAATAAATTCTAATTGTCTAATTAACTAAGAAATACTACAATTAAATTAAATGATTCATTAAATACTTATAATATGTTTTAAAATTAAGGGTTTTATATAATGTACAGGACGGTTATCTCATTTTGCGTCCACTTTTGTAAGCGTGTGCGATAATTATCTGACTCGTTCAAGAGTTTGTAAAAAGATATTCATTATCAATAAAGAAAAAAAATTCAGGTTTCAACATTGTGTTCAATTACCTGCGTACTCTGAATATGTGCTCGTTATATAAAATACCTTGGCCTTATGCGTTGCGCAACCTAGGCACGCACGGCATCACGCCCGGGGGACGACTATCGATTCTACGGAATCGGGCATGACATAACTAATTGGGTGCACTAATTGTGTTATGACAAGCCTAGTTGTGTCTAATGGTTCACTAACAACTAGACTAACTTAAGGTCAACATCTAACCATACAACTATATCACATACACACGCATATGTAACAATACTAAATATTATAAAATAAAATACCAATCATATAATAATTATGAAATACCATTATTAACAATATTACTAAAAATAGAAAAAGACAAAAATATTCCTCTTCAAAAAAGTGGTGGTTACAACAATAATATCAAAATATCTCACACAATATATAAATAAGGTACCTGTAAATAAGGTACCTGTCATGCCATCTCAACTCCAAATAGAGGACAATGATATATGATAATGATAATCAAGACTCAATCACAATTGAAAGCTAGAGGAAGATATGACACGATATGAAATAGAAGAAAAGAAATACAGAGTCACCATATATCACAAGTCCAAGTCTAAAAGTTTAATCTCAACTCAAAGATCTCAAACATAGTACATGTCATAAAGTCTAGCTAAAACCAAATACAATATCATAAAGAATAATCTAAAACTCTCCAACATATGGTACTATATCAAGAGGCTCTATGGTGCAATCTCAACGGCCTCACCATCATGTGGCCCATAGTAGGTGGGACACATCTGCTCTAACCAATCATCTGAAAAATATATCCAGTCAGGATTGGAACAAAGTACAACCAGTTCCAAATAGTTGATAATGACTATAAACAGAAATAGAAAATATAATACAAGACGAGAAATAATGAAATAATATATCATAGTATAGTGGAAAGAAATAGGTATAGAGCAATATGGTATAAACTGATCATGATGAAATAGAATAAAGGCAATGAACTAGAATATAGAGAAAAACTGTAACAACACTAAGTGTTTGAAATACTGGTTAGATATGTGATCGTCTTGGGTTATCAAGATCTACTATCAAGGCTATAACACAATCATATGATCAATTGATTGACTATTGTCTACAAGTAACATGATCAATAACACAATCATTTAAGATTGGCTGTTGTCTATGGAGTAACATAATAACACATGAAGTGTATGACTAGTTGTTGTCTACATGATGCAATATTTAAGGGTTTGATCACATATCCTTCTAGCATTTCCTCCGCCCCCAACCAATACTCATGGATCCAATCACGACACATCACGAACATGAATATAATATGAGTACATGAAGAACACGAATGAACACGAGCACAAGGAATACCCGATGCACACGATAAGTATATGCGAAAGGAGTATCCAGAGTACATGATAATGTGATGACATCTCCTGACAGGATCTATATAGTACCAGTCGTGTAACCACTGTGTCGAAATCAAGTAAAATATTTCTAAATACTTGTATTATAGTAATTATTAAATAATAAAAACTATCAAAGAATGTACTCGCCTCTGGTCCGGAGCAAAAGATGTCACTCGGTGTCCGAGCTGATGTCACACACACACACCTGGATATGATATTAATTGGGTGTATGAAGTAATAAATAAGCTAAATGTACTAAAACATGCTCTTTTAGGCCAATACTAGGTCACACTAGTCTAACTAGGTCAAACTAGTCAATATAAGCCAAACTAGGATATTAGCTAAACTAACCAATAGTCTTAAATATATGTATATATATATACTAAATAATAAAGTACACTGATATATCCAAAATACAATAACTAACATATATTAGCTAGGCTTAAACTTCTAACTGATAATTAATTTCTAACTTTCAACTAACCAATACTAGCTATATGCTAACTGATATATATACTACTGACATTTCTATATATATTAGAGCACACTTATAATTAATAACTGATACTCACCTATCTAACCAATCTAATCATTTACATATTACTAACACACTTACCATGATATTTACTAACGACTAATTGTTAATCACTAACTGTTATAAACTAACAACTAATACTCTAACTATACTAACTGAGAATTACTACTCACTTAACTAACTAATTGCACTAGACTGATAAACTAGTATCAGTTACTTCACCAATACCCAAGAACTAATACCAAATGGGAACCTGCCTATACAAGTATGGCTCTTCTAGAAGTGTAAAACCCCCTAATTTTAAAAATTATATTTAATTAATTAATTATTAAATTTATTTATAGTATTTCTGAGTTAATTAAAAAATAAAAATTATTGATTTAATTACCTAGATCACTACTCATTTAAAATTGGTGAACAAAACTATTATTTTATTTTATTTTAGGAATCCTGGTAGAAGGATAATAGATTATTTTTGAGTGTACTAATAATTTTCTGGGATTTTTATACCATATATATATATATATATATATATATATATATATATATATATATATATATATATATATATATATATATATATATATATATATATATAGTGTTAATAAGAAAATAAAATAAAATAAAATAAAATAAAATAAAATAAAATAAAATAAGAGAAAAGAAAAGAAAAATTATTAGGAAAACCTTAAAAACAAATCAAACCTTAAACCTAATATTCCTAATCTTATACCCTTAAACCTAATTCTTAACCCGCAGCCCTACGCCTAAGCCAACCCAGCAGCCTGCAATAGCACCCGCCCGCTGCTGCGACCCCCCTCCTTACCTCTCCGCCTATATATATATATATATATATATATATATATATATATATATAATAAACCCTAACCCTAATCTAATCGCCCACACCCCAGCGCCGACCTCCGACTTTCGCCCCACCGCGCAACCACCGGAGAGCGACCGGCCGGCCACGTCAACGTCACCCGCGCAACCGCGCAAGCATCCGCAACACCAGGCAACGACGACCCCTACTTCACACGCCATTTTCTGCCTCGTCTCTCGATCATTTTCGAATCCGTCTTCATCGATATGATCACAACCTATCCACCTCTTAACCCTGTTAATTAGTTTCCATCAAACAGCGTTAAACACTAGGTAGAAATTGAAGCCAAATTGAAGAAAAATCATATATTTTAAACTGTTATGAACTGTTTCGATGACCTATGTTTAGAGACTGATATCTTCCACCACAGACATCCAAATTGAAATCTACTTTTTGCTATGTTAAGTCTATATAACCAAGATCATTCTCTGTTAACTAGTTTATTTTATTTTGTGTTAAAATCAGAGATAAATCAGGTTGAAAACTGAGAAAAACTTATTTTTAAAACATTAAAATTTGTGATACGGAGCGCATTCCGCAAACAAGATCGCTCCATCACGTACCAATTGCACCGAAAGGCGCGTATGGTATGTCCTGACATGTAGGCTTTCGTGAAAATTGATTTGGACGTGTGTGCGGGTCGGAATCAACCCATATCCGTAAAAAGTCCCCGTATCGCAACTTTTACAAAATACCATACCATTTTGTGTACGCTCGTCAGAATAAGACAAAACTTGCGCCATTTGATTCGTGGTATCACGCTGGTCCGGTGACCCAAGTTTCACGCAATTCTGAGATAGTTGACCAAGCCGTCTATTTGTGGGCCCCACGTTAAGGGCGAATTTGTGTTCGGCTTACCGGAATTCAAAATTGGACATACCGTTGAGTTCGTACTGACGTTTAGAATTTGTTTGACCTATAATTTGTCTCATTTAGAGACCTTTACCCCTGACACTCATTTCGATGCAAAGTGGACCATATATGGACCCCGCTTTGACCCAAAATTATCGTTTTGCCATGTGTCCAAATTGGACGAAAGGGTAGTGTTTTCTAGCTATCTCGCTGATTTCGAGAATGTTGGTGATGTTTATTTCAGCATCCAGAGACGGTTATTCGGAGGCCGTAATTTCTGATCCTGTGTACTTGACATCTGGACACTTACACTACGCAGATTGCTTGCCAAGCAAGTATACCTTGCCATTGTACTGTAATTTATATTCCCTATGGTGCATGCATTTTATTTTTGTCCTTTATTTCATATATTTTAATTATTATATAAACTGCGCGTCCAAGAATAACTTGGGTGCAACGACGGTGGCGTCGTATTCTGTTTTTATTATATATATGCATGTTGACCTAGTTTATGAGACCGCCCCATTATCATGAGGCATTCTTATGTTTCATTGGCCATGACACAGTTGTTACACGAGTGTAAGTCTCATGTAGCACACGAACTTTCGTACTCAGCTGGCGACTGGTACGTGTGGGACGTGTGACGGATAGGGATAACTGCTGATAGAATTTGCATTATTAGAAGCCTTGGCAGTTATTAGAGGTATCATCGTGTCATGGATATGACATGCTTAGAGCATGGGGTGGAGAGGGCAACAAGTAAGGCGTTTGGGCTCCTTTGCACTTTCCTTGTGTAACCCGTACGCCCCGCCGGAGATGCGCGGTCATGATGACCACTATATATATTATTATTATCAGGTGGCCTCTGACGTTCAAAAGACGTCATGCTTTTTAGGCCCCTGAATCTCCGAGAGAATCATGCAATCCCATTTTGGCCAGATAGCCCACGTGTTGGAAAGTTGTTCTCAAAGTGCATTCACATAGATGGTTAGGCGACCCATTGGATGTTTATTTTCAGTACTTTATTGGCATGCTTCTATGTATCTTGTTACGTCCCCGTGAGGACCTGGTCCTTTTCCAGGTATAGACGGGCATGATTATCCACAAGAGTACGGACCTGGACCTGACGCTTCATACCAGACTGAGGAGGTCTTACCTTCAGAGTACCTTTGATTCATCGCAGCTGATGGATATTCTAGTTGCTATTTCCTTTATTGACATTTATCTTATATTAGAGTTTGATCTCTTCTCTCATTTAGTTTTTAGTATAGTCGATTGGCAGTAGATTTGTTTTCACCCGACTATCATTCTTTGATACTTCATATTTGATATTCAGTTATTTATTTCCTATTTCTTTATTTATGCTGTGGATGAGATATAGATTGCGTGTGACTTGTGTTGACAGTATATTACCACTTGTGGATTTGATATTTATGTACAACGTACGTATGTGTTACGATCTTCCAACATATTGGAGTTATCGTATATATACGGTTGGCATGTTGCGTATTCCTAGTCCTACGTATTTTGGGACTGGGGCGTGACAAGAAGTGAACTAACTGATACCACTGGGTATCAGTCCCAGAATAATGGTTATTAGTTCCACCAAACTGAGTATCACTATGTACCCAAGTATCCATTATACCCAAGCTCCTTCCAAGAGTGTTACTGCTACTGCAGTCCAACATAGGACTTACTTCTCGAGCTCTTGCCCCTCCAATGCTCACAATGACCCAAGCCTCCTGCAAAGCATTCCCTTTATAATATGTGCACATCAGCCATTATTCGTATTATACTTTGTATCAAGACATGATACCCTCACTTGGCCACACTCACAAGCACCTAGTACACACCTCAAACACTAGTGTCTCTATCACACTACCTCGAACACATAAGAATTCATGATAGCAACAAATCCCCTCAACTCATAACCCGATACTCTACCCACATTAGTACATACCCTCTCTTGATCCCTTCATGAATAGTCTCACTCCACTCTACCATATATAAACCACACACACACACACACACACACACACAGATATATATATATATATATATATATATATATATATATATATATATATATATATATATATATATATATATATATATATATATATACTTGACATCTAACAACTATCAAAGTATGGCACTTATAGATATCCGGAGACCCTAATCAACCAGTATTCTAACACACCCTTGGCACTCATTCCCTCGAGACACTCACTAACACCTAACTCATGTTGCATTGATCCTAGCCCAACCCTGAGCTTGCAACCCTACCGAAAAACTCACATAGGATACTCATTTACAGTTACCTGGATATCTTACACCAAGGTTCACAACAAAATACTACCCTCACACTCTCACTTCTCCATTGCAAGTGCTGCAAGTTCTACCCCATTCTTGGCATGCACTACTATGTGCATAGGCCTACAAAATACTGCAATTGCTCATCCAATTGCATGTGCACCCTCTACTTGGCCTGCAATGCACTGGTATGCCCTCAAGGTTGCAGTTGTTGCATTCATCCTGTCACGCCCCAGTCCCAAAATGACGAGGGACTGGACACGTGGCAATGGCCAGCAGCACGCACCGATGGACAACCCAATTTAATGGATCCATCAGGGCATGCTTAAGCTGTAGTCTAGCAGTAAAGTGTTACAGTCTCAGGTATTTCTAATCTCATCCACAGATAACACAGATTAATTGCCAGGAAATAACTGCAATGGAATTAAATTATCAATAGCAAATAAGGTTATCTCGGGGAAACAATTCCGAGAACTTAGTTTATTACATTTAAGGAAAAGACAGGAAATAAAATGCTGGAAAATGTAAATACTGTGTAGATGTAGCCGGTGCTCAAGAGAAGTCTTCGGCCACTATCTCGTCCTGTGTTCCTGGTTCTGTTCCGAGGAGTGCTCCGGTACCGTACACTTCTGGGTAGTTTTCTTCAGCTGTACCTGGGGACATCATCCATTCCAGGTCCTCAGGGGACATAGCAAGGTACAGAAAAACTCAAGCCAAATGAATATCAGTGCAGCAATCAGATAATTCAGCAGGGTAAACTAAGTAACCAGCTATGTGATATGCAATATGAGAGCAGCACTAGAACTCAGGCCGAAGCCACTACAAGCTCTGTGTCGGGGAGCCGGTAGCAGCAATAACTATGATTTACACTATGATATAAACTATGTTATATATATATATAATATCAGCCTGTAGTCTGTGTGTCTCTCCCCACCCAATGTAATCACACGTCTCATGTCCATGACACGCATAATCATAACTAATGCAGTAAGTCTGATAGCTATGAATCATTGTCTAAGAATGTAAAGTCTATGTCATCAACATGCAACCTATACAGAATCACCTTGAATGTCTCAGGAAGACTCTGTCTCATGAAATAGTGTCAAGTGTCCTGGGTTCTGGTGTACTTGATAGGACAAGTACGAGAATTATAGGGTCTCGATATCCATGTCTATGTGACGTTACACAACCCCGCGTACGGAGTTGACACCCGACTATGATCGGACACTAAGCACGTCACACGTTCCCTAGGTCAAGCAGTTAAAACAAGTTTATATTTTAATTCACATGAAAACAAGTAAAATACTTTGTCAAGGATTACTGAGATTTGGCAAACTTTAATTGTCCTTTATTGCATAATTAAGTCCAGAAAATAATTAGCAAGCTGCAGAGTTTGGCAAGGTACACTTGCCTGTGGTTCCGGCTGTGTTTACGGCTCTGACTTCGGCGGGTATTGCAGGCGGTACTCCGGTTGCTGAAACAAACATCACCATCAGATCCAGAAAATATCAATCCGCTAGAAACGCCTGTCCTTGGGTCCAATTTGGAGACAAGGGCAGAAACGGCAGTTTCGGGCCAAAACGGGGTCCACCGGTGGGCCCGCTTTGCACCGAAAAACGCGTCAGGGTCAACGGTCTCCAAATTCACCAAACTCAGTGTCAACAGATCAGGAACGCTGATACGAACCCAACGGAACTTTCAGATTTGAATTCCGATGAGCCGATCACGAAATCGCCCGTCGAGCGGGGCCTGTGGGGCCCACGACACGCGATTTCGTCGACGTTCTCAGAATCGAACCAAACTTGACCCACAGGACCAGCGTATCGCTACGGGTCCGATGGCGCAAGTTTCGTCTCGATCCGACGTGTGTACACAAAGTTAGGTCGAATTGCAGAAAAGGCGGATACGGGGCGATGTCCGCGGATACGCGTTGATTCCGGTGTGCACGCACGCCCGAATCAGCTTCCGCGAAATCCCACACGTCCGTATCGACGAGGCGCACGTATCTGTGAAGACCGTGCGCGACCAAGTCGTCCCGTTTGGCGGGGCGTACTCAGTTCCGGGGTGAAACCGAGTCTGGGTTTTTCCTGTTTTTGGATCGCGGTGTGCGATCACCACAGGACGCGATGCCCCGAACAGTTTGTCCGGACACCGAGAGGGTCATACAGGCTACGCGTAGGAATTTACGGAATCGAGAACGGAGATCAGGGTTGCAAGATACGAATACCTGAAGGGGACCGAGAAATCGGGGTTTACAGTGTCCGGATCGTGTCCTGGACGCGTGTCCTGTGCTGTGTCCGCGGCGTGTCCGGGCTCCTCGGCCGTGTCCGGTGCTCTGGGGGACTGGCCGACGGTCGGCGAGGCTCTGGGAGGTCCGGCGGGGGACGGCGAGGTCTCCGGCAGCGCGTGCTGCGGCCCTCGACGAGCTGGCCGGCGTCGAGCGGCTGAGGGGGCGGAGAAAGAAGAGGGTGGTTCGCTGGGGCGGACCACGACGGGGGAGGCCGGCTCGGGCGCTGGCTAGGGCGGCTCTAGGCGGTGGGCAGAGCTCCGGTGAGGGGTTGCCGGAGATTGGGTAGAGTTAGGGTTAGGGCTCGGCGTTTGGGGTGGAAGAGGGCTGAGGGAGGAGGATTTTATAGGAGGCTGCGAGGGGGCTCGGCCGGGGCGTCGCGGCGGGGGATCCGGAGGTGAGGGCGACGTGGGGAGGTTCTCCGGCCACGTCGCCGGAGAACGCGGCGGCGCGAAGATCGGGTCGAACGTGGGAGACGACGGGGTGACAGCGGTCCGGGTCGGGTCCGGGCTAGCGGGTCCGCCAGACCCGCCCGACCCGCTAGGCCGCGGATGGGCCGGGTCTGTTGGGCCGGGCTGGGCCGGCCCAACGGGCTGGGTAATTATTTAAAAATAAATAATAATAATAATAACTGAATTAATAAATAATTAAATAATTAAATCAATAGTTTTAGGCATTTAAAAAATAGGTCCGGGGTCCGATAAATTCCAGAAAAATTGCTCTAAGTCCAGTTTTTCATTTTACATCCAAAAATATTATTTTCATAATATTTTAATACTGTTTAATATCAATTAAAAATCATTGAATAATTAAAACCCTGTTTTTAAATTACAGAAAATTCCCAGAAAATTCCAGAAAATTGTGAAAAATCCAGTTTTTAAAATTTTGAAAAATTAGGGGGGTTTACAATCTACCCCCCTTAAGAAGATTGCGTCCTCGCAATCAAAGAATAACCGGTCAACAGAGATGACGCGGTCGCAAGCATCGTTTGAAAACACATCACAAGAGACTTCAGGGAAATACCGTTTCCCTAAAAATTGAAAGTTTACACTTTCCATGAAAATCTAGTTAAAACTATAACTATTATGAAAACCAGGTTATTATTAACAAGTTGCAAATTACTAGGTTGGGGCTGTGGTCACGAACCAACGAGCTAAAACAAGACTAGAAACGGAAACTACGAATCACTTACTCGCATCGGCGTCCTGCACAGTCAGCGCATAAGCTTGTCCTCGTCCTTGAGGTGGATTCCTCTGCTGCTGCTGGGCTTGCTGGAAGAGTGCTGCTTGAGGTGCCAGAGGTGGCCTCGGTGCTGGTAGAGCTGGTTGGTTTGCCCTTCGTGCTCCATCTCGATGCTGGGGACAGTCCTTGGCTATGTGCTGATTGGTGCCGCAAATCAGGCACAATCCCAACTTGCGTCTGCAGTCCTTCTCGACATGACCCAGTTTGCCGCAGTAGTGACAGGTAGGAAGAGTCTGCGAAGCTGTCCTGGGTGGCTGGTGCGGGTGAGATCTCTTTGCAGATTCTCCCGGTAATGTCCTGTCTGGTGCTGAGGTGATTGGCCGCTGGTGGCGAGACTCCCTCCTGGTGACGCGTTCCAGGCGTCGGGCTGCAGCGAGAACATCTGAGTAGGAGGTAGGTGCGACGGATCCGATGAGTCTTTGTAGCTCAAAGTTCAGTCCGTCGAAGAACTTCTCGGCCTTCTCTTCCTCTGTCGGGATCAGGGTTGGGGCGAAGCGGCTCAGACGAATAAATTCCGCGTTGTACTCTTCCACTGTCATAGAGTCCTGAGTGAGACGGTTGAATTTGTCCCGCAGTTCGGATCGTGCGATAGCCGGAATGTACATCTCTTGGAAGAGTCTGGAGAACTCCTCCCAAGTGACTCGGTCTGGTCCGAGTCGCGTCTCCTCAGACAACCACCAGTGGTGCGCGTTGCCTGTCAATTGCATTCGGACGGCCGTCATCCAGCGTTCCCGGGGGAGCTCGGCTGCTTCAAGTTGATGCCGCATGTTGGTGAGCCATTCATGAACTTCTGTGGGCTCTTCCTTTCCAGAAAAGGTGCGGGGCTTCAGTTGGCGGAAGTCAGTGATAGAGCCTGTAGATGGCCGTCGAGCTGGTAGGTTGGCCTGCTCTAGTACAGTTACGATGCTGTCCCTCCAGAAGTTGGCTTCGCGACGCTGAGCCTCGTGTTGGACTTGTTGCTGGGCTTGCATCATCGCGTAGATCATTTGGAATATCTGCTGCCCGTCAATTGACTGTCCTTGTGGGAGTACGGGGGTTGGTGGGACGAACTGCGGCGGAGGTGGAATGTCATCGCGTCGGAATCGGGAGGTAGGTGGACCTGCCTGCTGGCTCTGTTGAGTTGGTGGAACTTCTCCGACTGGTGTCACTTCGTCGTCATAGGTGACACCTGTAGCTTGTGGGGTTCCGACGGGAGTCTCGTTGCATTCTTGGGGGTCCATTTTCCTGTATCAAAAATAACCAATAAGAGGCGCACGGGAATCAAGGCAAGATGCAAGTAAATTATTTGAAGTCGATATAGAGATCAAAAACGATTCAAGCAAGTGGATGAGATCCTAAAAACTTATCCTATCTTATTGCAGGCCTGTTCGGTCCCTAAGTTGAAACCGAACAATTTAGTCGTAGACCTGCATGGGCCACCACAAAAACCATGTCACGCCCCAGTCCCAAAATGACGAGGGACTGGACACGTGGCAATGGCCAGCAGCACGCACCGATGGACAACCCAATTTAATGGATCCATCAGGGCATGCTTAAGCTGTAGTCTAGCAGTAAAGTGTTACAGTCTCAGGTATTTCTAATCTCATCCACAGATAACACAGATTAATTGCCAGGAAATAACTGCAATGGAATTAAATTATCAATAGCAAATAAGGTTATCTCGGGGAAACAATTCCGAGAACTTAGTTTATTACATTTAAGGAAAAGACAGGAAATAAAATGCTGGAAAATGTAAATACTGTGTAGATGTAGCCGGTGCTCAAGAGAAGTCTTCGGCCACTATCTCGTCCTGTGTTCCTGGTTCTGTTCCGAGGAGTGCTCCGGTACCGTACACTTCTGGGTAGTTTTCTTCAGCTGTACCTGGGGACATCATCCATTCCAGGTCCTCAGGGGACATAGCAAGGTACAGAAAAACTCAAGCCAAATGAATATCAGTGCAGCAATCAGATAATTCAGCAGGGTAAACTAAGTAACCAGCTATGTGATATGCAATATGAGAGCAGCACTAGAACTCAGGCCGAAGCCACTACAAGCTCTGTGTCGGGGAGCCGGTAGCAGCAATAACTATGATTTACACTATGATATAAACTATGTTATATATATATATAATATCAGCCTGTAGTCTGTGTGTCTCTCCCCACCCAATGTAATCACACGTCTCATGTCCATGACACGCATAATCATAACTAATGCAGTAAGTCTGATAGCTATGAATCATTGTCTAAGAATGTAAAGTCTATGTCATCAACATGCAACCTATACAGAATCACCTTGAATGTCTCAGGAAGACTCTGTCTCATGAAATAGTGTCAAGTGTCCTGGGTTCTGGTGTACTTGATAGGACAAGTACGAGAATTATAGGGTCTCGATATCCATGTCTATGTGACGTTACACAACCCCGCGTACGGAGTTGACACCCGACTATGATCGGACACTAAGCACGTCACACGTTCCCTAGGTCAAGCAGTTAAAACAAGTTTATATTTTAATTCACATGAAAACAAGTAAAATACTTTGTCAAGGATTACTGAGATTTGGCAAACTTTAATTGTCCTTTATTGCATAATTAAGTCCAGAAAATAATTAGCAAGCTGCAGAGTTTGGCAAGGTACACTTGCCTGTGGTTCCGGCTGTGTTTACGGCTCTGACTTCGGCGGGTATTGCAGGCGGTACTCCGGTTGCTGAAACAAACATCACCATCAGATCCAGAAAATATCAATCCGCTAGAAACGCCTGTCCTTGGGTCCAATTTGGAGACAAGGGCAGAAACGGCAGTTTCGGGCCAAAACGGGGTCCACCGGTGGGCCCGCTTTGCACCGAAAAACGCGTCAGGGTCAACGGTCTCCAAATTCACCAAACTCAGTGTCAACAGATCAGGAACGCTGATACGAACCCAACGGAACTTTCAGATTTGAATTCCGATGAGCCGATCACGAAATCGCCCGTCGAGCGGGGCCTGTGGGGCCCACGACACGCGATTTCGTCGACGTTCTCAGAATCGAACCAAACTTGACCCACAGGACCAGCGTATCGCTACGGGTCCGATGGCGCAAGTTTCGTCTCGATCCGACGTGTGTACACAAAGTTAGGTCGAATTGCAGAAAAGGCGGATACGGGGCGATGTCCGCGGATACGCGTTGATTCCGGTGTGCACGCACGCCCGAATCAGCTTCCGCGAAATCCCACACGTCCGTATCGACGAGGCGCACGTATCTGTGAAGACCGTGCGCGACCAAGTCGTCCCGTTTGGCGGGGCGTACTCAGTTCCGGGGTGAAACCGAGTCTGGGTTTTTCCTGTTTTTGGATCGCGGTGTGCGATCACCACAGGACGCGATGCCCCGAACAGTTTGTCCGGACACCGAGAGGGTCATACAGGCTACGCGTAGGAATTTACGGAATCGAGAACGGAGATCAGGGTTGCAAGATACGAATACCTGAAGGGGACCGAGAAATCGGGGTTTACAGTGTCCGGATCGTGTCCTGGACGCGTGTCCTGTGCTGTGTCCGCGGCGTGTCCGGGCTCCTCGGCCGTGTCCGGTGCTCTGGGGGACTGGCCGACGGTCGGCGAGGCTCTGGGAGGTCCGGCGGGGGACGGCGAGGTCTCCGGCAGCGCGTGCTGCGGCCCTCGACGAGCTGGCCGGCGTCGAGCGGCTGAGGGGGCGGAGAAAGAAGAGGGTGGTTCGCTGGGGCGGACCACGACGGGGGAGGCCGGCTCGGGCGCTGGCTAGGGCGGCTCTAGGCGGTGGGCAGAGCTCCGGTGAGGGGTTGCCGGAGATTGGGTAGAGTTAGGGTTAGGGCTCGGCGTTTGGGGTGGAAGAGGGCTGAGGGAGGAGGATTTTATAGGAGGCTGCGAGGGGGCTCGGCCGGGGCGTCGCGGCGGGGGATCCGGAGGTGAGGGCGACGTGGGGAGGTTCTCCGGCCACGTCGCCGGAGAACGCGGCGGCGCGAAGATCGGGTCGAACGTGGGAGACGACGGGGTGACAGCGGTCCGGGTCGGGTCCGGGCTAGCGGGTCCGCCCGACCCGCCCGACCCGCTAGGCCGCGGATGGGCCGGGTCTGTTGGGCCGGGCTGGGCCGGCCCAACGGGCTGGGTAATTATTTAAAAATAAATAATAATAATAATAACTGAATTAATAAATAATTAAATAATTAAATCAATAGTTTTAGGCATTTAAAAAATAGGTCCGGGGTCCGATAAATTCCAGAAAAATTGCTCTAAGTCCAGTTTTTCATTTTACATCCAAAAATATTATTTTCATAATATTTTAATACTGTTTAATATCAATTAAAAATCATTGAATAATTAAAACCCTGTTTTTAAATTACAGAAAATTCCCAGAAAATTCCAGAAAATTGTGAAAAATCCAGTTTTTAAAATTTTGAAAAATTAGGGGGGTTTACACATCCAACCATAACTCACATACTTCCTAATCTCATGTACCCCCAATATGTTAACATTTGCATATAAGTGTGCAAGCAAATGCTTGCAGTTGCTGCTCAAGATAACACTGTAATGAACTTGTCACGCCCCAGTCCCAAAATGTCGAGGGACTGGACACGTGGCAATGGCCAGCAGCACGCACCGATGGATAATCCAATTTAATGGAGCCATCAGGGCGTACTTAAGCTGTAAATAAGGTCTACTACAACAAGTCACACTAATCTCATCCATAAAGATAAAGAAATAAACTGTATACTTAATGGAAATAAGTAGCAACAACAAATCACAGCAAGTCAGTCGGAGCAACAATCCGACTTAAGTCTGAAATAACTGGCTCTATAGGCCAGGAACAAAAGATATAAACATGAAATAAATAACTGAGTACTGGGACAGGCACTCAGGAGAAGTCCTCGGCAGTCACCTCGTCTTCAGTGTTCGGTTCAGCTCCAGCAATACCTTCAGCTCCGGTCCCGTATATCTCGGGATACTGCTCCTCAGCTAAACCTGGAGACATAATCCATTCCAGGTCCTCAGTGGACATAGCAAGGCACAAGATAAAACAAGCCAACTGAATAAGCAGTGCAATAAATAAATGAACAGCAGGGTAAACTAAGTAACCATCTATGTGATATGCAAATGAGAGCAACACTAGTACTCAGGCTGAGACCGCTACAAGCTCTGTGTCGGGGAGCCGGTAGCAGTAATAACACGTAAAGGGTCTAGCTCTGCTGGAGAGTCTACAACCTCACAATAATAGTAGATATATATAGAACAGCCTGTAGCCTGTGTGTCTCTCCCCACCCAATGTAATCACGCAAGCCATGACCATAACGTCTCATGTCCATGTCAGCGGGATTATAACTAATGCAACAAGTCAAACTGTCTATAACTAGAATATCTCTGTCAAGTCTTGTATCCTATACAGAATCACCATGAATGTCTCAGGAAGATTCTGTCCATGTATAGTGTCAAGTGTCCTGGGTTTTAGGGTACTTGATATGTCAAGTACAAAAGTAAAGGGTATCGTAAATCCATCTCTAAATGACGAACCCAACACCGCGTACGGTGTCGGCACCCGACTATGATCGGACACTAGGTATGTCATCCGTTTCCTAGGTTAAGCAGTTTAAATCAGTTTATATGTATTTGCACAAGAAATCCAGCAGAGTATTTTTACAGAAAATATGAAAATAATGACTGCAAGTTTGGCAAGGTGCACTTGCCTGATGTTTGGATTCCACTTAGGTCCTGGTTCCAGGAATTTCCAGAGATGTCTCCGAAAGCTAAAATAAACAGTACCATCACGCTCAGAAGGTGTCAAACAGCTAGGATCGCCTGTCTTTGGGTCCAATTTGGAGACAAGGGCAAAAACGACAATTTTGGCCCAAAACGGGGTCCACCGGTGGGCCCGCTTTGCACCGAAAAACGTTTCAGGGTCAACGGTCTCCAAATTCACCAAACTTAGTGTCAACAGGTCAGGAACGCTGATACGAACCCAACGGAACTTTCAGATTTGAATTCCGATGAGCCGATCACAAAATCGCCCGTCGAGCGGGGCCTGTGGGGCCCACGACACGCGATTTCGTCAACGTTCTCAGAATCGGACCAAACTTGACCCACAGGACCAGCGTATCGCTACGAGTCCGATGGCGCAAGTTTCGTCTCGATCCAACGTGTGTGCACGAAGTTAGGATGAATTGCAGAAAAGGCGGATACGGGGCGATGTCCGCGGATACGCGTTGATTCCGGTGTGCACGCACACCCGAATCAGTTTCCGCGAAATCCCACACGTCCGTATCGACGAGGCGCACGTATCTGTGAAGACCGCACGCGACCAAGTCATCCCGTTTGGCGGGGCGCACTCAGTTCCGGGGTGAAACAGGGTCTGGTTTTTTCCTGTTTTTGGATCGCGGTGTGCGATCACCACAGGACGCGATGCCCCGAGCGGTTTGTCCGGGCACCGAGAGGGTCATACAGGCTTCGCGTAGAAATTTACGAAATCGAAAACAGAGATCCGAGGTGCAAGTTTCGAGTACCTGAAGGGGACCCGAGAAACCGAGTTTTGAACTGTGTCCGACACGCGAGTTCGTGTCCCGCTGTGTCCGGCCTAGGGCTGGGCTGTGTCCGCGTGTCCGGGGCTCTGGGCTGAACTGCGGTGGCCGGGGAGGACGCTGGTGGCTGCGGGGCTTGGTCGGCGGGAAGGAGGTCGTCGATCGGGGCCGAGCGGTGCCGAGGGGAGGTCGGCGGAGATAAGGGAGGCCGACGGCGGGAAGAGGGGAGAAAGGAGGAGAGGTGCTGGAGAGGGGAGGGGAGCTCTGGTCGGCGGGTTTCGGGCACTGGCGGCTGGGGGAGGAAGGACGGCAGGTCGAGGGGAGAGGGGTCGCCGGAGATCGGGTTCGCCGGAGTCGGGGTAGAGTTAGGGTTTGCGGTTTGGGGAAAAATGAGGCGGAGACGAGGGGTATTTATAGGGGGCTGGGGCGAGGGTTGGCCGGGGCATCGTGGCGGAGAGGTCGGAGGGGGAGGCGGTCGTGGCGGCACTTTTTCCGGCGGGCGGCGGGGATTTCGGGCGGTCGTGGGGTGACAGGGGAGAGGGGATGAAGAAGCGGGTCGGGTCGGGCGGCGGGCTCCGGGTGAGCGGACCCGCCCGACCCGCTAGGGGGTGATGGGGTCCGGGTCGGGTCGGGCGCGGATCCGGGTCTGGCCGACCCGCCCGACCCGTTAACAGCGGGGCTGGGCTGGGTTGAATCTAATGGGCTCCGCCCACTGGGCCGGGCCGGGCCCCAAAATATAAAAAAAACAATAATAATAATAATAATAGCAGTAATTAATTAATTTAATTAGTAAAAATAGTTTTTAGGCTTTTAAAAATAGGTCTGAGGCCCAATAAAATTTCAGAAAATTACCCTAAGTCCGGTTTTCTATTTTACACCATAAAAATCATATTTTCATTTTATTTTAATGTTATTTATTGGCAATTAAAAATTACAAACTCACCACAGGGCCAATGTAAACTCCTGAAAAAATTGCATATTAATTCCATAATTTGATTTTAAAATATTTAAAAATTTAGGGTGTTTACAGAACTGCAGTACATCAGTGCAATGCTACATATCTCCTCACTTAATTGCTGATACGACAACACTCACACACACCTACAATCCAAATCACACATGCATGCACTTCCATACCCCTCACTCCACAGGAACAACTGGTACACCCTACTACTGGAACACCCATAGAGCTCACCAGATACTCCCTACCCATCTCTAACATTGATACTCTAATATCAGTTCATACCCGAGCCCTTGTTCACTTCCTCATCACACACACCCAACACACACAGGTACACCAACCCTGTATCCAGGTGTTACACCTATCTAACCCCCCCCCCCCCAAAGTACACAACAATGCAAACACACACAGTCACAACTGATCATAGCAACCTCCACATATAGCATAGACACACACATACAAAGACCCTCATCAGTGCACACAAAGAGTACACTCACATACACTAAACTATATAGACATAACATTAAATAGATGTATATATATACATACTGTCACGCCCCAGTCCCAAAATATGTAGGACCAGGATACGTAAGCATGACAGTCGTATGAATATGACACTCCAATATATGGAACCCATATCACACGTACGCTGTAATATGAATAACAATTCACTAGTGGTAAACATATATGTCACAGGGCATAACTAAATCTTATCCACAGAAATCATACATAAATGAATAACCAATACCTATAGCTAGATCTTAATGTAAAGTATCTAATGATGGTAGTCAGATGGAAACAAATCCACTACCAGACTAGAATATAGAAAAGACAAGATAAATATAATATAAGAATATCAACTACCAATCATGAGCTCGAAGAGAAGTCCTTAACGCAATATACGTAGCAGGTCCGAATCCGCGCGCCTGCGAATACTCATGAACAATACACCTGAAAGGGCCAGGTCCTCAGAGGGACATAACAAGATACATAAAAGTATGCCATAAAGTAAATACTGTAAAAACTCAAGGGTGTCCTAACCAGCTAAGTGAAATGCACTTTAAAGACAACCTTGGTACGTATGGGTAGGTGAAAGGTGTAAAGCATAGCATCAAGCCAGAGGCTAAGTGTCTGGCATTAGCTGTAAACTGGATGCCAGATGTATATGCTGACTATATCACCGATCATGATAGCGCGCAGCTAGTAACCTCTGTCGGATGTATCGACAAGCATATACTCCCATAACCGGGCAACACTGATCCCATAACCGGGTAACACTGGCCCATAACCGGGTAACACTGATCCCATAACCGGGTAACACTGAGGCTCACGGCCCCGCAGTTTACTCCGAAACTACGGTAATCAAATATTTGTCCCATACGCCTACTAATTATCTTCCCCGCCCAATGATCTATGCATGTTGCATCCACAACATGCAGTAGCTACTACACCGAGATAGAGTGCAAGTATCGGTGTTGTAACTCTGGCTCATAGTCTATCGTTAGAACAATAGTCCAACCTCACAACCAAACAAGGACAAGGATTGGACTTTTGTACTATAATAGTCTATGCTCCGACAACTAATAACTGCTAAGTCTCTAACATGCAACACTATTAGCAGTTATACCCTAACCGTCGCATGACTTACACATACAGGTCGTGCCCTACATGAGACTCACAACACGTGTAAGAAATGTGTCAAGGCCTGGGGAGTCATACCAATAACTCCACGACTTTAGGTGGATTTCTAGACACTAGGTCAGACACAAGTCCTGACGTCAACGCCTCCGTTGACTGCACCCGAGTCTCTCTCGGACGCGTACAGTTTAAGATAATAAACATGCAGCTAATAATACAAAATTTAAACAGTACAACAAGGCAATGTATACTTGTCTGGCAAGAGGGTTGCGTAGCACCAATATCCTGCTCCTGAAGTCGCGCAGATAAATCCAACAGATCTTCGGGGTCAGCGTGCACAGGTACGGGAATCGGGGGTGTCTGCTGCGGGTTGTCGGGCAAGGGTGACAGTTAAGGGTGATAATGAATAAGGAGGATGATGACGACAATGATGAGATGATGATGATGACAGTGATGAGATGATGATGACGACAATGATG
Organism: Iris macrosiphon; assembly: GCA_036927795.1. Lineage (NCBI taxonomy): Eukaryota > Viridiplantae > Streptophyta > Magnoliopsida > Asparagales > Iridaceae > Iris > Iris macrosiphon. Next base: position 12,627,160 of record JAYESA010000019.1, on the reverse strand, counting down.
AGATGATGATGATGACGATAATGAGATGATGATGATTACGATAATGAGGATGATAGGGATGATGATAATGTTGACGATCATGATGATGGGGATGATGACGATGTTGGTGACGATGGCGATGGCGATGGTGATGACGATGATAATGATGATGACTATGGAGGTGAAGATGACGATGGGGACGATGACGTGGACAATGGTGATGACAAGGACGATGATGATGATGACTAGGATGATGAACAAGTGATTGGGGTTGGTGTTGGTAATGATTTTGATATACTCATGGTGAAGATGATGATGAGTATGATGATGATGACGCTGGTGGTGGCTGCTGAAATCCTGCCAGCGAGGGGGTCCGGCCAAGGAGGAGCAGGGAGGAGCTCGTGGAGGAGGAGGGGGTTCAGGGAGTCATGGTGCAGGAGGGGGTGGTCGAGGAGGGGAGCAAGGAGAGGTGGAGGAAGGAGGAGAGGTGGCTACGGTGGAGTCCGGCGAGGACGAATGGGGGGGGTGGAGACTCGGGTTCAGGGAAAAGTCGACGAGGCTGGCTGCGGGATAGGCGACTGCAGCGGGTGTCCTCAGGCGGGGGAAGAGGAAGGCTGGTGGTTCAGTTCCGGCGTGAGGGAACGGAGACGATGGTGGCCAGTGGTGGTTCAGTTAGGTGTAGTCGTCGATGGCTCGGGGAGATGGGGATTGACACTCCCCGGACCCACCCGGGCCGCCGCTCCGCCTTGCCCCGCCCTCGTATAGCCGAAATTATCGAACCGGGCACGAAACACCGTGCCTCGGCGCACCGGACGCGAATCATCGTGCCCGTCTCGCGGGTGCGAGGAAGGGGAAAAAATGGCCTGGCCCGATCGAGCCCATCGGGGATGTGATGCCGTGTGGGCCTGGGGTTGCGCCTGCACAAGGCCAATCGTTTAAGTTGATAGTTGGCTTTCATCTCATCAATCGAGTAAGCAGCGGAAAGGGACTTGTTGCAATGCAATGCATTTAGCCAACTGAGTATACGGGACAATCGAGGCAACTTGGGTTCCTTATGCAAAGGCATTCGTTCGTTCCATACATTATGCCCCCTTATACGATAACATCCTCGGGACAACAATCGAAACCAGGATTCCGGGTCTTAGGGACTGTGGCACGCCTATCGCTCCCTCGGACGATCCAGTACCTGCAAGCAAGTAAACTGTTGGTGGGTCAGCACTTTATACAAGTACTGGTGAGATAAAACAACTGAACAAAAATAATCATTCACTCAAACCAACACTAAGTAATCATGTTATAAAATATTACATTACTAGTGATCTTTCTAGTTTTACCTAGGTTCGTTTCATGCAGTTCTAGTAGAGTCATATTACATTGTTTGGAAACATCTTTGGAAACAGAGTTTCATATGCAATAAGCAAGATAAGCAATCGTTCATGTTCCAGGGTGTGCGCAGCGTGTCTCGTGCGACTCGAGGGTCATATGCATCTTGCTAGACACACAATGCACATCTTAGGGGCAGTCCTCTATCCAAGCCAACACAATAACTTAGCTATATGTAGGGCGGTCCCCGAGTATCTCAGGATCGGCAGCTGGTTGTACAACATACCAATGACTCATTCATCTGATGCTAATGGCAGCTGTGACTCATGGTTGCTTTCCACTATCTCTGTAGCAGCCGTGACACATGCAGTTCAGCTCTCCACCAAAATCCATTGTCCGACCGCATGCGAATGCATGGAACACTATCAAATAAACTCTAGTATGCAGACGAGACGAACCGTCAGAACATTTATCGTTGTTGCGGGGCAATCCGACTTATCACTTGAACACATTCAGGCACAATATGGTTCTCTCGAAGCATATATGATAGTGAACATGTTCATGCACTCTAGGCAAGCGTTTCAGGATTCTCGTTTAGCAGACATTGTTTCAAAGACAAGCTATGTGAGTTCGTTCATTAACATGCAAGGCAGGTTCTATCATTCTCTTATGAAAACATTGCAAGCAAAAACTCAGGTTATTATTAAGGCGTGCAAGAATCAGAGAACGAAGTTCTGCCCACTCACCTGATATATAATGCCGACGCGGAGCGGGGCATTACATACTTACCAACCAACAAAAAGTTTCATCCTCGAAACTTCAAGGATAAACTTCTCGATATTCCGAGCAGCGATAGTGCCATCCCTCGCCGTACTCAATCGAAATAATCAAGCAAATCAAGTTCAGAAAACATTTGCACTTTGAGAATATCTATGGACACGGGGGATGCTGGAAAAAAGATAACATGGATATACCAAAAAATTTGATCAAAAGGGTTAATTGTTGGTGGAAGACAGATTCCGTCAAAAGTGAAGATTCCTACATTACGATAATTCAATATGATACACCTTGAATTAGAAAAAATAAATTGGGGGTACAACTCAAAAAATTTCACAAAATTATTTGTCAGAAAAACGTCATTCAAAAAACCGTTTTTCTAACAAATTTGCACAAAAAAAATGACATTTTGTAGGACGTTTCATTACATTTATAATTAAGACAAATATATATATATATATATATATGTGTGTGTGTGGGGGGGGGGGGGGGAGGGGAAGCGGATCAAAAGATTCGTTTTCGGAGTTCCGTCGAAGTTCCGTCGTCCCTACATCATTGGATCGGAAGGTCCCGCGTGGGGGCCACGCGTGGGGCTCCCGCGATCCAACGGTTGTGAGCGACGTGGCTCTCGCGAGACTCCGGATGCAAGACTCCGAATTCGTTCCATATATATATATATATATATATATATGTGTGTGTGTGTGTGTGTGTGTGTGTGTGTGTGTAAACTAGATATGAATATAGGCTCATATATATATATATGATAACCGGGATATGAATATAGGCTCATATTTTTATATGATTATGCACATGTGGACCAATAGAAATTGACTCTACAGTCCATGTGCACCATTTAAGTAGGACACTTCATTTCTATTAGTCCACATGTACATTGATTCCAAATCTATAACTCATATTCCGTTTATATATATATATATATATATATATATATATATATATATATATATATGAAACTTATTTATATAATAAATTTAAATTTTAAATTTTTTTTCTATATATGATTTAATACTGCTCTGTCTTTAATTTATCTATCATTCCTTGTCTACAAATTGTTACTGGAAGTGGAAGTCTGGAACAGTCTGTTCATTTCTTTTGTAATATTGGGTTGGGCCCAGTGAGAGCCCAATATTACAAATAACGGCTCTAATTCCAGAAACTTCTTCCCGTCTTGCGCAAAGGGAAATGTACTACTTAAAATGACAATTTTAGGTCCACCCTGAAACTTATCGGGTTCAAGAATTCGAGAAATCCAGGGGTACGTCCATAATTTCGTTTAGAAAAGAAACCCTCTATAAACCCTAGTTGAAACCCACTCTCTCCTCTTATCACTTCTTCTTCTTCTCCTCCTCCTCTCTAGAGAAACAAAATCAAGTCTTTCCAATGGCGAAGCGCTTGATACCTTCACTCAACCGAGTACTGATCGAGAAGATCGTGCCTCCGTCGAAGACCACCGCCGGGATCCTCCTCCCGGAAAAGACCACCAAGGTATATGATTTTTTTCAACAAGCCTCGTTGAAATTTCGAATCCCCCCAAATAAATGTTAGGGTTTTCATGTAAATGCATCTTATAGATGCTAGTAAAATTTGGAGGATCCTGGTAGAAATAATGTTTGGAGTTCTGTTATTTTAGTTGGTTCAAATTTTTTTCTGGAAACTTCTATATAAACGCCATCTCGATATATTTGTTGAATCACAATATAGAACTTGTGTGTTGTTCCACTTGAAAATTTTGGGGTGAAAAGTACGGAGCAGGTTTAATGTGTGTAAATAGTGCCCCCATGTATATAAAGATTGTTTTTTTTGTATTCCCTTAAAGATGCTTTGATTACTGTACGAACAAGTCATTGACTGTGCACCATATTCAATGACGCACTTTGTTGCATGGACAGATATACTGCACTCTTACATGGTTTTGATTTTGCCATAAGTTGGTGTATTTTGCTGCGTCCGTGTCCTGTCTAATGTGTCCGAAACAGCGCGGCACTGTTTTATGAACCAAGTGGTTTTTTTTTGTAAAGTTGCTATTGTTTTGCCTTGTGGTTCGTTTTAATGTTGACTACTGAATCAACTAAGTGGAAGTGGAAGGGAACAAAAGAATAGAAAATGATTGAAGTTGGTGATATGGTTATAGGGAGGATTGAGATTATGGTGAGTTTGGGCAAGTAGAATGGGTGTTAGGATTCGGATTTTGATAGCTGGGTTGAACTTTTGAGAGGTTTATTGACTTTGAGCTCACGATATGTAGGATTATGATTTAAAAAAGTTCTCTATGATTGGGAAAAGACAGGAAGCACTTGTGATTTTTGAGATGGGGAAAGTTGACAGTCGTTTAGAATTTGCACTATTAAATTTTATAGTCATGATATCTTTCTTGCCATCGTGAGTAGATTGATACTATGTACATAATACCATTTACTTTGAGCTCACAAGATTTAGGATTACGATTTACCAAAACTTTATTTTCTTGGAAATAGACAGGAAGCACTAGCAGCCAATTTGTGATTTTCAAGTTGCGTGATCCCGTGTATTACTGTCAATTGACTCTCTTAAAGGTTTTGAGATGTGGGAAAATATTTATAGTCATTTAGAATTTTTGCAATATTGAGTTGTGTAGTCATGAGATCTTTCTTGCCATTGTGAGTAGATCTATACTATGTACAAATCAGTGTAATCAAAGGCGCGTTTTGCTCCTAGGCGCAGAGGCAGTGCCTCAGGACACTTTAGGCATGACACAATTTTTAAGGCGCACCTAAAGTGTTTCTAGGCACGCCTTTTCCGAGCGCCTTAGAATAGCTAAGGCACGCCTTCAAAATCTTATGAAAAAAATAACATGTTTAGACTATTTTTTGAATTTGTTCTTTTTTTACTCAATTCTCTCTCACTCACTCAATTCAAAGTGATTGCAACCTAGACATGTGGGAATTCGAAGCACACATGTTTATCAATGCAGAAATCCGATGTGAATATATATATATATATATATATATATATATATATATATATATATAGGAAATTTTTTAAATACAAACTGTGTATCGATACAAGCAAAATCTGAACCATTGATTGTTGATCCAATGATCCAGATTAGAAGGGCTTTCTTGTACTTTCACAAATTTACAATACAATTGTATGGGATGTATCGATACACAGTTTGTATTGTAGAAGGATATATATATATATATATATATATATATATATATATATTTTTGTGCCTCTCGTCGCTCGGGCGCGCGCCTTAAGTGCGCCTTGCGCCTCGGGCAATTTGGACCCTTTGCGCCTCAAGTGCGCCTTTGACTACCTCGGTACAAATTACCATTGTGACTTGTGAGTAGACATGTTCTGCCTATATAATATTTGAATCTGTCTATTGTTTTCTAAGTTGTTCCAGACTTTCTTCTTCGTACTCTAAGATTAATAGATTTTTTAGGTTCAATGTCATGATTAGTGGTAACTTGGGACTTCTATAGGGTCAAATTAATGATATATTGAGTGGTTTCATTATGTGGTACACTCTTAGGTAGCTACGGACTAATCCGATTATGTGGTTGATTGAATGTGGTTATCCGGCCACCTTAAAATTTTGCTTGACCAGCCACCCAGTTAATTGGAAAACCCATTTGATTACTCAGCTTACTGTTGGCAACTGAACCCCAACTTGTAATTATGCAAACACTTATAATTTATTATAATGGAATAAATTTTTAATTAGTCATCAATATCTTCTCAATCTCAAGACATTAATCTGTAGTTTACTTGATCTTGTGCTATATTGGGAGCTTGTAAATGGAATATTTGATTTTATGTTCCTTTTTTAACCAATCATGCTAACATTCATTTATCTGTGGTTTCTTTGTATTGTAGCTGAACTCAGGGAAAGTTGTAGCAGTTGGCCCTGGTGCACGTACCAGAGACGGGAATCTCATCCCTGTTTCTGTGAAGGAAGGGGATGTTGTACTCTTGCCTGAGTATGGAGGAACTGAAGTAAAACTTGGAGATAAGGAGTATGGCTCCCTCTTCCCCTTTTAGCACTTAGAGTTCATGTTTTTTATGTGTTTTTCTCTGTTCTAAGAACTTTTTTGATTTGTTCGTCAAGGTTGTTACTTGATCATTAACCCACTATTTCATGAACGTTAACATTGAATGCCTTCATTTGATCATGTGCAAACTGCAAATGCCTCTACATGCTTCCATAATTTTTTGCTAAATGAGTATCTAGTGCAACTCAAAATTGTAGCTTGTATCTAGTGCAACCCAAAATAGTAGCTCGGTTTATATAGTGTTGCCCATGGTTTCTTTTTTTTGGGGCAAGAAATATGTTTTTCATGCTTGGAGCATAAGGCATAGTTGAAGTTCAGTCCCTTAAGGTGCTTGGATGATGGACGAAAGTCGGATCCCCTACAATGAGTAACAACAGACAGACCGTGCCCGATACAAGGAAAACTTGGCTGTGCCTTGAATAATTCTGTACTAGACTGTCATCTAGTTCAGTTCGAACTTTGGTGGTCGTCTTGATTGTGCTTTGTACATCAATCACACTAGAGCTGACTTTTTGTATCAGAGATTATATCTGGAATGATGGATTTTCATGTGGGAACTTCTTCCAAGGGAATGCTTTTCCCTTAAACAGACAAAATGTTGAATAAGGAAGAAAAAACTGAGTACTAGCATGTTGAATAAGTGCAAGACAAGGGGAGCGAAGGATTTTTGGCAATATGTTGCAAGATGAGTTTGTGTAGTTGGCATCCCCTTCAATGTCGTATCACTTCCATCTCATATTGCATGAGGGTAGGCTATTAAGTATGACTGTTGCCCAAATTATAGTAATAAGACGTGATAGAGTTGAAAATAGAGTGTCTATGCATTATGATGTCTCCATCGTGTACATCACAATGATCTACATGTGATAGTGTTGGTGCACAAGTGATCAACGAATGTTTTGGGCTGTGTATTTCTCCTTGCGAATTTTGGGTTACTAGCACTATTTTGAGTAACATATTTCTGACGGATGTTATCCTCGACTTGAAATGCTTTGATCTATTTGGTTATATTTTTCAATCAGTGGATGGTGATAAAATTCTAGGAACGAGTCTATTGTATGAAAACTTGGGAAATGCAAAGAAAGATGTTGCTCTCTCTTAATTGTCTGGAATAAGTACAAGGCTTTACAAAGTAGTAGACTTGGTTTTGGTTGGAAATTGATAGTGAGTGTAGTTTTATGGAAGTAGCGATAGAAATTATTACAATGTTCTATGCTAATGGAACTCAAGTACAAGACAATATTTACAAGTATTGCCATTGTATCAACATGCCATTGGTTCATTTGGGGGTCAAATAACTATTTTGGCCAATTTTGATATGCTCAGATATTTAGATATTTTATACTCAAAACATAAGACCTTATTTATGGATTCTGGTAAGCTTATCCATCTGACTCAATTACTCTCAGAAAACTATTGTAGGCTAGTGTCCTCTCTTTAATAAGAAACCTTAAAATTGTACCTTACTAAGCAGGAAGCCTAACCTCAGCTTCAGAGTTATCCATCTGACTCAATTACTCTCAGAAAACTATTGTAGGCTAGTGTCCTCTCTTTAATAAGAAACCTTAAAATTGTACCTTACTAAGCAGGAAGCCTAACCTCAGCTTCAGAGGTGCAATGGAGATAATCTCTTCACCTGATGATAATTCCTATATTATTCAGAGTAATCAGCTAGAAGGCATTATATACTTTGTTTTGCAACCAATTAGTTCCTCCTGGATACCATATTTGCCTGCTGCTGCTCTCACATGGGGGCTAGGGCATAACCCCTGGATATGCTTGCAGTCCATCCCGTTCACTTCGTCTTGTCAGTGAAAGGGGGCAAGTAAGGAATATACAAAGCAAGTCTTGTGTAAATTCTCTCTTTTTTTCTATTTTTTGAATTATATCTTGCCTTCTTTTTTACTATTGAGGTCCTTCATTTTCCTATTAGATTATTTATTCTTTTTGAGGTCCTTCATTTTCCTATTAGATTATTTATTCTTTTTCCCCACATTTTCTGTATACTTGCAGGTTTCAGCTGTTCAGAGATGATGACATACTTGGCACGCTTCATGAGTGAATAATTCCAACATGTTACTAAGATTTGGATCGATATCAGAGTTTTTTGTCCTGATTTGTGAAAACAAGGCAGTTGGTAATTTTGCCAATGAACTTGAAGAGTTGTTGCAAACATTCTGATAATTTTCTGTTGAAACTATTTAATTATGTTGGTTTAATTGAATGTTGTGTTAAGAGGTGTTTGCTCTGGTTTCATTCTGGATGTTACTTGGTATGTTTAGTTCAAGTAGGCTATGATTGGAATGACGAGTATGATATACAAATTGTAGTATGCTGGGAATCAAGCACAAACATGCAAGTTCCAAAAAGTTAACTGTAGATGTCTGCCTTTGTTTCTGTCACAGGTTCTGAAGCTAATCAAAACCTACAGGTGATGTTTATTAGGGTTGCTATTGCTGCCACTGTGTTGGAACTTTTATGTAGATGTATAAATCGAGGTATGCTCTATGGTTATAAAAGGCCTGATAAAATCTGCTTCATGTATCCATCTTGAAGGAGTCTTAAGCCCGCCTCTCTCTGCATTCAGGGCAGAAAATTACAAAGTTGGTAATGCCATAGAAGCCTCTCGTTTTAAGGTGACGTCTAGGTGTTTTTTACTGTCAATGCGATGACAGATAAGATGAATTTTGTGTAATCTTTGAAGTTCTAGTATTAGCTAATGCTCCAATCTGAGACTTTAGTTGGCTTTCTTAGTGAATATCTGTTATTGGAATTGGCGGTCTTCTGTTTTGGGGTTTCCTTGGTGAATATTTGTCACTGTAGTTGGTTCTGTTTAAGGGTTGAGACGAGCTTTTTGAGCATGAGCTTGAGGCTAAGTTTGAGGCCAAACAAGGGTTTAGTGGTGCCCTTTTGACTCTTTTATTTATATAAAATATAATCTTACACTAATAGAGTTTTGTGGTATGAGTTCATTTATACACTTAAAAGTTCTACAATATGCTAACCGAGCCCCACTTTCTTCTGGGGACAAAGTGAGATCATGAAGCAGCTCTACAAAACCTTAAATTTGTTTATGATTTGTTCAGGTCTATTTAGCATTTAGACCCTGAATTTTTTACCAGCTTTGAGTTTAAGTCCTAAAATGTCTAATTGAAAATTTGGATTCCGAAAATTTGTGTTTTTTGAAATTTTTTTTTTTTAATTATATCCTCATTTTCAGCTTGTGTTGTTATCATTGTACACATTCAGGATATAAGGAAAATAAAAAAATAAAAATATAGGTTCCAAAATTTTCAAATTGGGCATGTTAAGATTTTGCTAGATATGTTGAAGGAGAGTTTATTGGAGATTTCGATAAGGAGAGCGTTGTGGCTGCGTTGTAATCATTTTGTAAGGTTTTTTCAGGGATTTAATAAAGTTATTTTTTCTTGTCCACTGGAGTAGATCGATATTATTATTGTTCGATTATTATTATATTTTGCTATTCTCAACATTATAAGAATATTTTTGTATTCTCGCTTCTGCGTATTGTAAAAATAGAGGCTCCAAAGAATTTAAGAAAATGAATCCTTTCCATCATAAAAACACTCACAAAAGAATCAAGCAAATTTGGTTGGTATAATTCCTTCATTCAAAGCAAAATCGAAGTAGCCTTCAATTGTTGCAGGTGGAATGACTGCCACAGTGCTGAGTTGCCGGCTCGAATACTTGCTCGTACACAGACTTCAGCTTATCCAGGGGAGAGATATCTAAGGTTTAGAGAACTGTAGAATCACACTAAGAACAAGAAATTAAACATATGCGTTTATTGGTTGGTGACGGCCTCTGCTCGTGTTGCATTGTGTCAGACACGTGTCCAACTTGACATACAAACTCCAAAATACTCTTTAAGCATCCAAAAATTGATGTCCTATCCTTGTTGAGGTTTCCATGTTGTATTTTTTGGTGTTTCAGCAACATAGCAAATTGCCACAAAGTCCAGATTGTGTTATTCCTGTTTGCGCAACATAGAAATTTCTACTCGTGTTTTATTGGTGGTGCCCTACCACTCAAAAATAGGCTTTAAACCCTAAATTTCACGTCCTATCCTTGTCGTGGTGTCCCTATATTGTGTTTGCGCAACATATAGCAAATTGCGCAACATATATATACTTCAAAGACTATACTAAAACTAAGGCAAAAAATGCGAGCAAGTATTACTCGAAAACATTGACTAATTACTGAACAATTGAGGTTTAGCTGAAAACTAGCTGGTTATTCAGAGGATTCTAATTAAGCTTTGGAGCCCATACTTGCAGACAATGAGCATCGCGCTCACTCCCACAAGCCGCAGATCTCCTCCTTACGACTCTTTCCATCGACAGGTAGTGCGACTCCGGCGCCAGCTCAAGGCGCATTTCGATCAACCAGTCCCCAAGAACAGCTTTTCGCATTGACCTCCACCTGAACCTCTATGGCGCATTTCGATCAACCAGTCCTTAAGAAATGGCTCTCTTTTTCGCATTGACCTCCACCTGAACCTCTATGGCGCATTTCGATCAACCAGTCCTTAAGAAATGGCTCTCTTCTTCGCATTGATCTCCACCTGAACCTCCTCCTTTCAGGTCCATCTAATCTTATTAGGTAAGCGTTACCTAATAATATAAAGTTTAATCCTGATCATATAGGATCCAGCAAAAATCCCAGACAACCCCACTAGAGCTTAGTGTTAACAATTGCAGCAGCAAATAAAATTAAATGAACACATAATATGCAAAAATCCCTTTCTTTGTATGCAATTATTAGTGGTCGAAGTATGCAATTAACGATGATCCAGTTAGTCCCAGACAACCCCACTATATGGATCCAGCAAAAATCCCAGACAACCCCACTAGAGCGTTAACAATTGCAGCAGCAAATAAAATTAAATGAACACTTATGCAAAAATCCCTTTCTTTGTATTATTAGTGGTCGAAGTATGCAATAACGATGATCCAGTTAGTTCCTCCAGAAAATAAAACCAAGAAGAATATTTGAATGAATTTGCACAAAAGAATCTGAATCATTTAGTAGTCTATTAAACCAGTTTAGTTCCTCCACAATCGCACATTGTTTGATCATCAATCATCAATAAGATGATTTTTGTTTGATGAAAGAATAAAATGGTCAGTAAGCCTCCCACTTTTCAGAGCAACAAGAATTTGATTGAAGCGCAGCCTTCAATTGTTCCGTTGCAGGTGGAATGAGTGCCACGGTGCTGAATTCCGAGCTCGAATATTTCTTGTATACAAACTTCAGCTTATCCAGAGGAGCCGCAGAATGACACTTTACGAGAACCTGTGCGCAATCCCACAACTGGTGCTCTGGGAAGCCAGTGTGACACTTGAGCGTGTCGGTCCACAACGGAGTCTTCTTCAGAGTGCACCGAGCTGCGTACACGGCAGAAGCAGCAATCATAGAGGGGCAGTACGTGATCATGGAGTACTGCATCAACCCCAACTCGGCCAAGAAGAACACCATGTGCTCCATCTGTACGTATTATTCAAGTTGAGAATGTGAGTTGTTAATATTGTTGTCATTTGACACAGAATTAACAAGTAACAACTATTGCTTCCACTTACCTCTTTATCGCACATTGCAGCCTTGAGAAAACGCACAAGAAATACGTAAGGAGTCGGAACAGTTAGGCTCCATTCAAGCTTGTTAAGAATTCTCTTCTCCATCGCCAGTATCTGTTCTCGGCTGTAGGCTTGGTCCGAAATGGTTATGAAATCATTCACCTGAACAAAGAGACAGAGAAGAAATGGATTCAAAATCTCTCCAAACTAGAGGTATCCATCCTGCCCGTGTCCTGTTTGTGTCAGACATATATAAACACTGCAAAATAATTTTCAAGGAACCCCAAAGTCAGACTGTCCCCATAGCAAAAGTGCTACGCACTATTATTACACGACTACCAAAAAAAGGAAGAAAAAAAATTCCATATGTTTTTTTTTCTCCATATGAGTCAAACAAACACACACCTCAGCTCATCCCAACTCGAATTTCTGGTTCGTCCCTTGATGTGCATAGTACTTCAAAGATTATAGTTATACCAGCTAGGAACAAATTGTAATAAGTAATTGCGAGTAATTACTTAACTATCTACGGTGTGAAAACTAGTAATTCAGAGATGCTATATGCAGAGTCTTTGGAACGCGATATATACCTCTGGAGCCCATATTTCCTCGTACTTGCAGGCAATGAGCATCGCGCTCACTCCCACAAGCTGCAGCTCTCTCCTTAGGACTCTTTCCATCGACAGGTAACGGTCGATTACGTGGAAGGTGAGGTAGAGCGACTCCGGCATCAGCTCAAACTTATGATGCACTTCAATCAACCAGTCAGCAAGAATGGCTCTCATCTTCGCATTGATCTCCACCTGCGAGTCCATGTAATCGTGCGGCCTACTGGAGTGCTGCTGCATCATTTAGATCAACAATTTTATTACAGAAATTAAGAAAGTGGAACTTCAAAGTGACATAAGAGAAATAAATACCTCAGAAAGTTTATAGAACTTGTAGAGATCCTCAACGTAATCGACAACAGCCAACTGATCAGCAGCATCAGGTGCATCGATGTCGGGAATGGAAGGCTTGATTTTATCAACAACTCCACAGGCGGCCTAAAAAGAATCAAACACGAACACGAAATAATAAGCATCGAGTAGATTCCCATAGTTAACTGCAGACAGTGTAGGGGGGAGGAGTTCTACTTTGCTACGAGCGGTTAGTACTGAAGTCAAGGTGTTAACTTTCTTTCTCGAAGAAATCTTTTTCTTCGCAGACACTTCGGAGTCGGGGCTGATCTCAATAACCACCTCAGGCTTAGCCTTGACTGCAACCTTTTGTTTAGCTTCCTTGGCAGGTCCCTTTTTAGCTGCACCATCGGCAGCAGTGGCTACTGGTTTCTGCGCATAGCATAAAATTTGCCCATACAAATTATTTTCAGCTGAGAACAACAGAACTGTACCGGAGATTTACATGGTGGCAAGAAAAGCACCTTATTAGCAGCGGCTGCAGCAGCAGCAGCCTGGGCATTCGCGAGGAGTTGAGCACCGAAGCTCCTGGAGGAAATTAAGAACATAAGAATCGAATGATTTGAACATGGGCAATGCTAGGTCAAACAATAATATCTAATCATATTTTGCTAACCACATGATAAGGATTATTTAGTTTTAGGGTCTCGTATAATATTAAAATTTGTAGCCAAATTAACCGTTAGGACGAGACCCATATGAACATATGAAGATCTAAACACAAATTTCTAATGGATAATGTGGGGGGTCACTGCATTGGTATCCCCATAGTACTATTGTTTGAATGTGGTTGATATCCCTTTAGCATTGTTGAATATAGAAGGGATAAGAAAAGCATATAAAAAAGTAGACTCACCTAGTGATGGGGCGAGAAACTTGAGAGAGAGGCTTCCTGGAAAAGGAAAGGGAGAGGAGGAGGAGGAGGTGTAAGTTTTATGTTGGTAATGATCAGATTTAAGAATAGAAGAAGAGTATGCGTTACCCTTCCACGACGGCGGCACGAGCAGTGATGAGATTGCCGATGTCTCCGAGGGCTCGGCGGTTCTTGCCATCGGGTCCGTCTGCAACGTTCTTCGCCTTGCCTTTTGGCACAACCCCACCTGTAGTTGTAGTAGGCATCATCGGTACTGGTATATTATCAAGAACAAGTACCAAAATAAAGAATATGTTCGCTTAGATGATTCAAATTAAGAGAAGATCCACACACTACAAAATTATATTACTAAATGAGAGGAGAAGTGGGTTTAAATGTCTACTTTGTGAGAAGATCAAACATCTTAGAATAACACAAGAAAACAATATAAAATTTATGGAAAGGGTAAGCGACTCTCAAGAAAAGGGACACTCTCAAAGATGGTGCAATGTCTGGTTCTACGTGTCCGCAGGACGCAATAGATACAATAGGACACGGCAGAACAGATGGCGTGTCCTTGTCCTCAAAATGCAACATAGATTAGAGCAAAAATAAAAATAAAAATAAAAATACATCTCTCTTGGCAAGAAAATCTAAAGAACCAATGAAAGCAAAAAGGAAAAGTACCTCCTCCTCTCTGCTGCTTCTGAGGAACAACTACTTGATGCCTTGTAGCCATGTCTTCTTCTTCTTCTTCTTCTTGGGTCTGGTCAAAGAGGTTCGAGAAGACGATAGAGAAGAAAGAACGGAGCCTGGCAGCCCGAAACTCTCCTTCCTCTTCGTTCACTGTTGCCACTGCACTGTTAAAGAAAACAAGGAGAATGGCCTCTCTCTCTCTCTCTCTCTCTCTCTCTCTCAGTTGATCATTGTTGTTATGAGTGGGTTTATATTGGGAGTCTTCTTTTTTGCTTGATTAATGGGGAAGGAGGGTGTTTTCTAAATGAATAAGCTCCCTCAACGGTCGAATTATTTTTAAAATTCGCAACGGTCGGATTCTTTCTCTCTGGATTGGAAAGGAAAGGATACGGTCCAAAAAGACGTTGTTAGTGATGGATCGGGTCTGAACTGAATGGCCAATAAAACCCGTTTATGTACGGATCCTACCCATAAGCTTTATAGATCCAATTGTTAGAAAGACGTTAATTATTTCAGGGGGTTATTTTTACCTCCTACCTATTATTGATATTATTCCAATGTTAGATTAAAAGTTAATAATACTTTCTGAAAGTGTCATTAAAATTTTTTTAACGATACTTTCAAAATTCACTAACGACACTTTCATATTTTTAACGACATTTTTAGAAAAATATTTTTAATTTTTAATCTAACAGGAGATAATATTAATAATTTTTTTAAATAAAGTAATATATTTATATATAATTGCAAGAAAGGGGAGGAGTTTGGTGAAATTATAGGGAAGGGGAGAACTCGCCAACTGAGTTGGCGAGTTGCTGGGACCCGCCAACTCAGTTGGCGAGTGAGAGTGGGACCGCCAACTCAGTTGGCGGGTGAAAGTTGGATATATATATATATATATATATATATATATATATATATATATATATATATATATATATATATATATATATATATATATATAATTTTTCTAAATCAATTAAATTTTGTAAATGGATAATAACAAATTATCTATTATAATATTACAAAAAATTTACATTGATAATACCAAAACAAAAATATTTATTAAAAAATATAAATCTAAAAATTCAAATAATACCAAAAAATATCAAATAAATAGTATTATGGGATATTTTAGCAAATGCCCCTACAAAAAATATCAAAAGTAGTATATACCCTAGTAAAAAAAAAAGCAAATCCTCCAAAAATAAAAAAATTTGGTTAAAAGAGTGCGGGCATATCTTAAAATTTTATCTATATATATTTGTATAGATAAAATTTCACTTTTATAGATTTATATAGATATATATACAATTATCTATATATATTTAGAATTTTACTAATTATGTAGATATATATAGATATTTTTTTCCATCCAATAGAAGTTTTTTTTCCAGCAATCCAATAAAAATACAACTAACATAAACTTTATTGTGGGATCCACATGTCATACTGAGTACAAAATCCATGGATTATTTTCCACATCTTCTATATTAAATTTTGGCTTTGATAAAGACACTACAAAATTAACTCGGGACAGCACAAAATTTCACCATTGATAATTACAAGTTTGTCACTCCCAAAAATTACTCACCGGATTGTCCACTTCCAATTGATTTTTTTTATGATCAGGACTGTCAAAATTTTGACAGTCCTTCCAATTTGTGGAACTATCAAAATTGACAGTCCGGAAGAAAAGGCTACGCGATGTGACTACGAGAGCTGGACTGCGTGAAGGTCGGAAGAAGGGACGAGGCGGAGGAGCGGGAGGGAAAGGAGGCGGCATGAGGCGGGAGAGGAGGCGGCGGCGGAAGACGGCGGTGGAGGACGGGGGAGGAGGTGGAGGTGGAGGCGGAGGCGCGCGGTGGAGGACGGGACGCTGCTGCGCACGAAGGCGACGGTGGAGGACGAGACCGCTGCTGCGTGCGGGGACGGTGGTGAGCGGTGGGGATGGCGGGAAGCGGTGGAAGAAGGGGCCGCTGCTGCGTGCAGGACGACTGTGAGCGGTGGGGATGCCGGCGACCGGTGGGAACGGCGACGAACGATAGAGGAGCGGGAGGAGGAGCAGGAGAAGGAAGTTGAAGAGGGTGGGCAGCCCTAGTAAAATTTGGACTAGTCTGAGTAAAAAAAATTCATAACTGGACTAGTCCCAATACTGGACTAGCTTGAGTGTACTTTGTAGTGCCTTTATGATGCACACTATTGTATGATCGGGGGATCATAGATACTGTGCAAGAAGTGCAGCCCACTGGCAATGTCTAAGGCGACCGAGAACCTTCGCCCCCAGTCGAGTTGCTCGGGGCAGCGCCTGTCGAGCAGCGCGTCCTGGAGGCCGTCGTTCTGCATCAGATCCTACACCGACATCACCCAATGTCAGGGACGGAGGGACATTTACATTGCACTGGGCTGTAGCCCAGTGCAAACTCAAAATAATGAGTAATTTTTTTTTTTTAATGCTTTGTAGGCTTGTAGTCCAGTCCAGTGTAATGGTGAACCAGTTTTGTTCCTTTCCTTTCCTTTCCTTTCCTTTCCCGACTCTAGTTTCCTTTCCTTTCCTTTCCTTTTTTTTTTCTCTTCTTTATTTTTCAACATCAGTTTCAGTTCCTAGTACAGTAGACATCGGTCGGACCGTCGAAGGAGAGAATCCGAATTCTGACAAAGATCAAGGCCCCTCGGGCCTCAGCGGCTCACCGGCGGCGGCTCGGCACGGCCCCCCTCTCGCCACTCGCCAGGGGCGGAGCCCCCGCTCTGCGGGCCTGCTGCCTGCGACTCTCCGCTCTCAGCAGCTCGGCTCGATGGACGACGGCTTTCCCAGACTCTCTGTCTCCAGTCTTCCTCTTAAACTTCACCTCCTTTGGTAAGGCCATCAATCACCATCCTCCTTGCTGGACCTTCAAATTAAAATTTTGTAAAATCCTAACCCCAAATTTTTTGTGTTTTGTTTCATCTTAATTCACTATAGGTTTTTGGAATATAATAGAAAATCAAGGTGAGGTGAGATTTAGTTTGCTTATGTTTTCAGATAGTTTCTTGTAGAATGGTGTGGATAAATAGTTCTGGTGAGACTTGCGTCAAATTTATTATTTACAGGTGCAAGATTGGTTGTATACTGACGGTGAAGATGCTGCTGCTACTGAATTCAAAGATCGCCTTGACTCACTCAAAGCAATTGGAGATCCAATATTTTTCAGGTAGTTGTGGTTTGTTCTTTTGTCTGCTACGACTGGAAACATGGTTTGATTTATCGATTATTTAATCCAGATGGAATGAGTTGACTGCAAGACCGGCTGCTTGTGAGCATGCTAAAACGTATCTACGTGAACTGCCAAAGGTACTAAATAATTCTCAATTCTCTGTTTTTATGGTCATTGGCGAAGCCTAAATCGTTTTACTTATTAGTTAGATATTAATTAGAAGAATCATTATGCAATTGAACATAAATTATAAGAAAGACTTTAGTACATTATGTTTTGCAATTACAATTTCAGCATTATTCTGTATGCCGTAAAAACATAAAAGAGAATCAAGTTTTGTTACTTTCGTATATTTTAAGAAATGTTGAATAAGAGAGTTGGTTAATATTTTTAAGTGAGATAAATTATATGATTTTTTCTATGGCAAAGAAAACTTTGTCGATTCATCGAATTTACGAAGGGAACTCTGCCGATTTTTTGGCATAAATTTTTAGAATATTATAGTAACTATTAGCTAGCCCACCCTATTCCAAAATCCTCGCTCCGCCCGTGCCCATTGTCGATCGGATAACGGAGGAGGCAGAGCGGACGACGGAGGAGGGGGAGGATCTGGGCGGCGAGGGAGAGCTCGTTGTGGAACTCACGGTCTCCCTGGAGGGAGACTTGACGGCGACCTCCTGACCTTAGGAGAGGACGCCGCAGAAGACAGGGCCGAAGTCGCCCTGGCCGAGCTTGCGGGAGGGAGAGAAGGAGGCGGCGGAGCTGTGCGTAGCGAATGATGCAGAGCGGGAGGCTCGGATCGTCCGGGGCGGTGGGGGGTGGGGCCGATGGTTGAGCTGCACGTAGTGGAATAGGCGGAGCAGGAGGTTCGGATTGTCCGGGACGTTGGGGGGTTGCCACAGAGGGGTCTGTAGATCAAGAACTTTTAGTTGTGGCGGTGAAGGCACAAGTGGATAATTTGGGGGTCTGGTGGGTCTGCAGACTGCAGTTGCGGCACTGGTCCACCTGGAATGAGAGAGGAAGAAGGAGGATGTAAGAGAGTAGTAGAGTAGGTGCTGTTAGTGCTGCTGGGTTGCTCAAGTTAAATGTTTTTTTTTTGAGATGTTCCACAAAAAGCCAGTTGAGTTTGATTAAATGTTGCTACTAGATTCTATCAAGAAAATGCAAAATAAAAATACCATTTCTAAAGGTACATCAAAAGTTAATTCAGGACAGTCCAATTTTTAGGATAGTACTGTCAAAAATTTCGACAGTCTTACCTATTGGAAGGACTGTCAAATTTGACAGTCCTTCCAATAGGTAGGACTGTCGAAATTTTTGACAGTCCTAAAAGTTTATGACTGTTAAAAATGTTAACAGTCCTGCCAATAGGTAGGACTGTAAAAATTTTAACAGTCCTAGTAGACTGTCCTGGAGTAACTTTTGATATGTTTTTAGAAATGATTAATAAAAACGCTCATAGGAAGTCCTTGACAGAAAACGTTCTTAAGATTGGTGTTTTGGTATCTTTTATGAAATAAATTAATGAATGATTAGGAGAGAGAGCAGAAAAAATTAACACTATTGACTTTTTTTTATGTATTTTGTTAACATGTGTCCTAAGGACATGTACATGTGTCCTAAGGACACATGTTAACACCTTAATAAGTGTGTATTTTATATTGGTATTTCTATCAACACATTTATCAATACATTTTTTACATTTATCAATACACATCTTAAGTAAAAAATACATTGATAAATATGCCGATAAAAATATTAATATAAAATACATATTTATTAAAATATTATTATGTATTTTTAAGACATATGTTAACGAAATCTTTTTTTTTGTTACATGAAAAATACCTTCTTCTTTTTTTATATATCAATTTGAAATAAAACGTCCTTGACGTTTTGATGCGCATATCACAATTTCAGAAAACTTTGTTCTCTCATGGAACTTTGATGCCTGGTACGAAATTTTCTGTTTTTCCAACTGATATAGCAATAAAATCTTTTAGTCAAACAAGATTTGAGAACCTGAAGGAAAATTAGGACCACTTAGGTGCATAATATCTAACTTTTAGGTGCATAATATCAAACTCGAAATTATGTTGAAATAATCAAATATGACTGTAGACTTTTAGACCTAAAAGAAATTTATTTCTTCTATATAACCAACAGCTTTGGATATTAAACTCGGGTAAAGTACAAATTTTTTTTACTTAAATTTATATTTTTGCATTTAAAACCTCCTGATTTTAAAATATTCTTTTTTTTTTTTCGGTTTCCATCCATTTTGAATTCTACCGTTAATTTAGATTGGAAATAACTAATCTATTCCTCCATAATCCTAATCCTAATTCTAATCATAACCCTAATCATAATCCTCCTAACTAATCCAAATTATTCCCTTCCCCTCACCTCCCTACACCACCCTCCCCGCCGAGTCCCCCCCCCCCCCCCCCCCCCCTTCAACTTCAACTTCCCCCTCCAGTCCTCACCCCCCTCCTCTTCCGCGCCACCCCCGAGCTCCTCCTCCCCCCCCCCCCCCCCCCCCCCCCCCGTGCCTCCCCCGAGCCCCCTCCCTCCTTCCACCCGCGCCTCCCACGAGCTCCCCCCGCCTTCTCCCACGCCCCTCCTCGCTTCCCCGCACACCCCGCCGCCGCTGCTACTCATGTATCTCGTCGCTGTTGCGCTGCCGCCGAAGCAGGAGGGGGTGTCGGAGAGAGAGAGAGAGAGAGAGAGAGAGAGAGAGAGGAGGGGGAGAAGGTTGCGGGAGGAGTAGGTCGGCGACGCGGGGAGGAGGGGGAGAGAAGGAGGAGGGGAGGAGGAGGAGGAGGGGAGCTGGAGGAGGGAGGAGGAAAGGTAGTTTAGGGTTTTTATTTTAATTTTTTTTAACGTTAAATTCTAACGTTTAGTTGATGGGAGAGGACGTTTTGATCGAAAATTTTATTACGGAAGAATTTATTTGCTGTAAGTGTCTAATAGGACTTATTTTGCTTTTGAGACAAATCTAAGAATTTTTTTTTTTACACTTTACCCCCTATTAAACTCAGAACCATGAATAAATTTCTGACACAGAATATGTAACCCTAAGTATTTCCTTTTCGACTTTGGGTTTTACATAAATTCAATCTAAACGGGACCCATTTACAGCCTTAGTCGCAACATGTTCTTATTCTTCACTCTTAGCAGTTTCCGCACCCATTTGTCACATCCCAGTAGCAATTGATCAGCAAATTGATACATTAGGACTGGGTAGAAGTATCTGTTACTATTCTCATTTGCAGCAATATTACCAACACAATATACAAAAAAGGCCTTTGATCTAAAGTTCCATTTCTAAAGTTTCTTTCCTGAAAGTTTCTGGGTGTTGTAAATTAACATGTTATGCATTCTGTTACCAGAGCTCCAGAGGAAGTTGATCTTTCTCAAGAGATGGGAAACTGCTTGCACCTTTACCTGCATCAGACTACAAATTAACTGTATGTTCAATCTCGCCCTTCTTCATTGTCATAGTCCTCTTCCTCCTCGTCTGATCTTTTACTCAATACGGAAAGCTGAAGGGGATCGATGCCCATCTTATCCATATCAGGGAGCGGCAAGCCTAGGTACTCTTCAGGCTTTATCACATGATCTGCACTTGTGGTTGCGGCTGTTGGCGTGGCCATAGCCGTTGACATGTCCCCATTCTCGTCCAAATCTAAATTCAAATCGAAGTTTCTGACGACAGTTGCAGTATTAGAGATATTGCTGGCTACTGCTTCCTTCTGTTCTCGTACATCCAGGTCTGTTGTGGTATTAGAGCTATTGCTGGCTACTGCTTCCTTCTGTTCTCGTACAACCAGGTCTTCTTCAGAGTATTTCAGATCATTAGGTGTGTTGTCATTATTGTGCTGAGGGGAGGTGTCAGGATCATCTTCGAACCTATTGGAGCGAGAACTGTCTCTTTCAGCTTCACGACCACTACCTCGAGGGCGTCCTCTACCACGCCCCTTACCTCGTCCTCTACCACTGCTGCAGCCACTACTTTGGCCAGCAGTCATGTCCTGCTGCCAACGAAAATGTCTCAGTAGTGAACTGTGATTTATGTGATACAGATGAACCAGAAGAAGGGGATAAAGAAAGATATTTAACGTCAGGACTTCTTACAGTTTTGCTCTTCTTCAATTCCTCGTCGCTCTCATTGCCATCCTCCGCAGCTTTCCTGGAGGAAAAATTGGTAATTGAACTAAAATAGATGATAACAAAAGTACATTAATTTACCAATTGCGATGTAACTGTAAAAGTAGAGTTCCCACCTTCTCTTGGAAGATCTATCATCACCCCCTGCATCTGAACCACCCAAGTCTGGGACTTTGCTGACTGTTTCCTTTAGGAAATCAAAAACGTTGAAACTGTGTACACATTGCTTTCTGCAAGAATATATATATATATATATATATATATATATATATATATATATATATATCAGAAATATTAAATCCACTACAAGTCAAGATCTAGAGTAAGCGAAGCATAAAAGCTTCATCTTACAATGGAATCTATTGCAATTTGATTCACTAGTTCTTACTGTTTCTTCGTTACGCAGCTGCAAATAAATCTTTTAGGATCTCTTTTTGTGATATATCATTCCTAATCACTAATCCACCATTCATAAACCAATTACAAAGAAATCGTTTCCATTGCTTATCATGATCTTGATCCCAATAAACCTAGCATCTTGGTTCAGAAAGCCAAAAACTTGATTTTCCTTCAAAACATAGTAGATAGCTGATCCCCAAGGGCTATATGTTTGATAATTAAGCCATAGTTGAGATTAAGCTTGATGCCTAATAAAATAAATGATGCTATTTTCAAGGATGGTGAAAACAAATCCACTTCTAAAAAACTATGCACAGCATCTCCAGCAGATATATACAAAACATGGTAAAAAATGAAAAATAAAAGCTGTATTCTATTTTATTCACACCTTCCACATTCTCTTACATTTCCTAAAGAGTAGGCCATCTCACAATAAGTGGAACCCAGATTCCTCCTAATTTTGAACTACAAGATGCATATAAAGTATGTTAGACAAAAGATATTTACCCAATCTACATAGAAAAGTAGTAAATTGGGTAAGAGCTTTCTGCTCTAATTCACATAGACAAGAGATGAAGAGGATAGTATGTTGGGCGAGATATTTGCTAAATTGTCAATGTTCGGCACAACTTAATCATCAGATTGACACTATTTTTTTTCATTCTTCTATCTTTTTCGTTCAGTTTTTCTTTGTCAAATTGACCGGAAAAGAGCCCCCCAAAGTCGGTACCCGTTAGTATTGGTCGAGGTCGGTATCGGATCAGGGCATACCAAAACTGATACGTAGCAGTCGTATCGGTTCGGTCGATACCACAAAGTATGTACATTTACAAACACATAATAAGCATATAAATTACAAACATCAAGGTCCAACAACTCAGACAATTTAGCAACACTGATCTACTACAAGATAATAATATTAAGCTGCTTAATTATTTAATTAATCGTCCAACTAAATTCATAACTGAGACTTCACTCAATAATGTACCCACCCTCCAACATTAAGAACAAGTTTACATTGCTTATGATGCCAACATCTTTGAAGTCATCTGATAGATCATAAATATATGCTGGTGAGGTAGAAAAATTAAGGCTGCTAGCATAAATGATAAATCAAATTCAGCCTTTCTAAGGAACAGAAATTCCAAAGCACATGCAACACAAGGCTACAACTAATAAAGGGAAAAAAAAAGGTCCTAAAGGGGTAAACAAACACTATACTGCAAATGGTTACAAAATATCAATTTTCTGGAAGGAAAAAAAAAATTTGTTTTTCTATACATATATGTAAAAGAGGTGAAGCACACTTACAGATGTAAAGAGCTCACTGTTTTCACGCCCCTATGAAATGTAATTTTATATGTTCTGTCACATAGATCTTGCAGAAACAACTCCAATGCTTTAGCTGCAAAGGCATGATACAGAAAAGAGACAAAACTTAGAAATTATATGATAATAAACATTCATATAATAAGTTGAAGAGCAACTCAATCACCAAGGTAAATCTTGAAATGAAGAAATATAATAATTAAGTAACAGATCAATGTCAAATGATTAGAAGTGCTCACATACTAAAACAGGTACTGCCAATGCAATCTTCCCTACATCCTCATCTGTTTGCATAATCTTCTTTATTCGAGACTGCAAATAGAACAAGTATATCAGAAATATGGCTCATATTAGAATGTGTCATCATATAATAACTATAAATTACAATACCAAAAATCTAAAACCGCTTCAACTTTAACATAAAGTTGGAACCGCACAGAAGAACTTCAAGTGTAAGTCAGGAAATTCACAGAATCACAATTAGTGCATTCAATGTTAGCATAAGGCCTAGAATTAATTTCCACTTTCAAAAACCAAAATGACATTTATACACATGCACAATTCTATTACAATATAGACATAGGTGTAGCTTCCCTCGCCACTAAAGTCTACACATCTACTGAACCAGCACAAAATAGTCTAATATTTTCTTACCAAAATACACCAAAGAAAATAAAATAACTAATTTGGAATCAACACATACTAAGTAGGACTCAACTAGCTTTCGACACGCAAATAGTAGAATCCTAGGTTCTTGTCAAGGCAGGGACATTTTAAAAAATGTTGAGAGAAAAAAGAGCGCCAAAAATTCCATGCTAAGCACACTTAAAATTAATGGAAGTGATCAAAATAAGGGCAAATCACTGACCCAAGCAGTCAGATCTTGAAACATAAAGACGCGAGAAATCAGGTCGGAGATTGGAATCCCATGTACGTGCTATTATTTTAAATACTAAGGGGAATGAAGCGAGTTATTCAGGTAGCGACTGATTGTAAACCCCCTGATTTTTCAGGATTTTTAAATGAATTTTTCAGGGTTTTCTGTGATTTTTCACTAATTAAAATCAAGGTATTTCGGAATTAAATAAATTTAAATGTTTTTACTAAATATTAAAATATAATAAAAATAATATTTTTGGGTGTAAAATAAAATATTATACATAGGATAAATTTTCTAGAATTTATTGGACCCCAGAACCATTTTAAAGACCTAAAAACCCAATTTTTATTAAAACCAAAACAAACCGGATTGAACCGGGCTCAAACCGGATTGAACCGGGCTCAAACCGGACTGAACCCGGTCCAACCGAAACGGACCGACTAAACCCAACCCTAACACTAACGGGTCGGGTCCCACCCAACCCGACCCGACTCGACCCGCTCACCCGGACGAACCCCCGAACTCCCCCCCCCCCCCCCCCCGCGATTTTCGTCCGCCCCCGCCTCGCCCGGCCACGTCCCCGCCCCGCCCGCGTTGCCCGGCCACGACCCCGCCTCACCCCGCCACGATCCCCTCCCCGCTCCGCCTCTCCCGGCCACGCCCCCGGCTCCCTCTCCACCCCTATTTAAACCCCTCCCCGCCTCCAGCCACCGGCCAAGCCACTACCGCCACCACCGTCTCCTCCGCCAGCATCCCAGCCGCCTCAGCCTCCCCAGAGCTCCGCCACGCCTCCCCAGAGCTCCGCCGCCTCCGGCGACGCCTCCCCGCAACCCTAGCCCTGAGCTCCGCCTCCGGCCGTGCCCCCACCGGAAACCTAGCCGCCTTGAGAATCGTGTTTTCAGCCCTTTTCGGAGTCCTGTTCAGGTAGCCGTTTCTCTCTCCTCGTTGTCCCGTTTTCCGTTCCGTCTGCTGTGACGCGAACCCTGCGTAACCCTCTCGATACCCGTGCAACTCGCTCGGTGTGTCGCGTCCTGTGGCGATCTCAAACTGCGACCCAAAATCAGGAAAATTAACATCCCGTTTTTCCCCGGAAATGAGTGCGCCCGCTAAACGGGACAACTTGGTCGTGTGTGGACTTCACCGAAAGGTGCGCGCCGTTAATACGGACGTGTGGGATTTCGCAGAAATTGATTTGGATGTGCGTGCACACCGAAATTAACGCGTATCCGTCGACAACACCCCGTATCGGCCCCGATCTGGAACTCGTTGTAACTTCGTGTACACACGTCGTATCGAAACGAAACTTGTGCCATCGGACTCGTAGCAATACGCTGGTCCTGTGATCCAAGTTTGGTCGATTTTGAGAACGTTGACAAAATCGCGTATCGTGGGCCCCACGGCTCCACTTGACGGACGATTTTCTGATCGGCTCATCGGCCAATTCTGGAAATTCCGTTGGGTTCGTATCATCGTTCTGGACTTGTTGACACTAAGTTTGACGAATTTGGAGATCATTATCTCTGACACGTTTTTCGGTGCGAAGCGGGCCACATGTGGACCCCGCTTTGACCAAAAACTGTCACTTTTGCCCCTGTGTCCAAATTGGACTCAAGGACAGGCAATTCTAGCTATTTGATATCTTCTGAACCTGATGGTAATGTTTTTTTCATCATCTGGAGACGTTCCTGAAGATTTCACGAATACCAGAGCCGCAGTTGGAAACCGAACACCAGGCAAGTGTACATTGCCAAACTTGCAGTAGTTATCTGATATTGTTGCTTGAGTATTTATATATATATACTTCTGTGATGTACATGATCAACTTAGGACCGTGAGACGTTGCTTAACGTCCGAATAATATTCGGGTGTCGACGCCGTACGCGGAGTCGTGTAACGTCACTAGAGATTGATATCGCGACACTTTATATATCTTCGTGCTTGCATTATCAAGTACGTCATACCTCAGGACACTTGACACTATTCATGTGACATAATCTTCTGAGTTATTCATGGTGATTCTGTATAGGCTACAAGACTTGTGACATAGATATTACATATGCTTAGCTATCATTATGACTCGCTGCATCAGTTAGAGGTCATGATCGTGCGTGACATGGATATGAGACATCATGAACAAGATACGTGTGATTACATTGGGTGGGGAGAGACTTACCATACGAAAGGCTGATTATATTATATATATATATATAGTTATCTGGAGGTGCCTTAGACTCTGACACAGAGCTTTGGCACATGTACTAGCCCTTCGAGAAAATACTACTATGGGTTTTCCCGACACAGCATATAGTAGTCTCAGCCTGAGTATGATTAATGCTCTCACTTGCATATCACATAGCTGGTTACATAGTTTACCCTATTGATTCATTTATTATTGCACTGCATTTATTCTGGCTTGAGTTATTCTTGTACCTTGCTATGTCCCCTGAGGACTTGGATCCGGATTGTGTCCCCAGGTATAGCCGAGGAGATCTATCCCGAGGTATACGGGACAGGAGCATACATTGGAGCAGTACCAGAACCCGAGGACGAGATCGTGCCAGAGGACTTCTCCTGAGTATTGGCTTTATATACTCAGTTATTTCTGTTTCTAGATACTTTATTTCCTGTCTATTGCATTGATGTATCAGACTTATTCTCGGGTTGTTCCCCGAGACACTTCTATTGAGACATGTTAGATTATATTTATTTGGATTTATTCTGGCAATTGATCTGTGATTATCTTCTGTGGATGAGATTAGAATAGACTGTGACTTGTATCATTGGACCTATTTATTGTTGTTACAGCTTAAGTACATCCTAATGGGTCCATTAAATTGGGTTTGCCCATTGGTGTGTGCTTTGCCACGTGTCCAGTCCCTCGGTATTTTGGGACTGGGACGTGACACTGATTGAGACCAGGACATGGAGAAGTGTCTTAGATTGTATAGGACCATGGGATTGACGATCAACCCTAGTAGAACGTGTGATGGAGATAGGCCTGAGCGGTGGACTGAGTAAGGATCCGTCCGATGTAAAAATTGAGGATGGTCGTATAAAGAATTAGACCCGAGCCTAGGCCGGGGAGCGAGTATAATGTAAGCAGGCTCACCCTTAATCAGGGGTGTAGGTTGTAATACAATTACCTATTGCAAGAGAGAGAACGAGAGTTTAGGGAGAAGCGCTTGGCCCTTAGGAAAACGAATGGTAAGATTCAAAGAAAAAAACACAGGGTTCATGAACTGAATGTTCAAGTCAAGGGTTTTTAAGATACAAGTTCCTTCAATCTGTTCATAATTCGACTTGGTTCCCTAAATCTTTTTACTGCTTAGAGGTCCATCCAATCACAAATTTCCCTACTTATGAGGACGACCGTTTCCAGCCGAGTAGAGTAAGCTAACCTAACCTTTTCATTAGACCTGAACAAAGACAACAAAAGAAAAAAAAATGCCCCAAGTTAGCAATAGCCATAAGAAGAGATCAATAGAGGAGATGCCAGTCATGTAGGACGGTGGAAGACGATCTGTACAGGAGGACCGGGACTACAGAATAAGACATGTTGTTACATAAGTACTTGGAGAAAGATCTTGAAGACAGTTTTCTTATTGAAGCTTGGTCTTTGGCTTGCAATTCAAATGCAAAAGCCTAAACCTTTTACTAGAAAGACTTGAGCTTCATATGTTCAACATAAGAAGTGTATAAAAAATTAACATTTCTTTAAATACATATTACAATAGCCATGAAATGTGCTAAGGAAATGGCTCCTATGCCCCCTTTGCCTATAAATTTTAGACGATCGTTAGAACAGCCTTGCCTACTATTGCCACACAAACACCTCTTCATGTTTCTAGTCTTCTTAAACAGCTCGTCACCTCAGCCTAATAGGACCACCGACCACCACTAGTGGAAGTGTAGCAATTATAAAAGATACATTATCTACATCATAAGTCCTTAGCTACGAATCACACAATCCAAGAATCGGTGCCATGTTCGTGGAATATTATATAAGAACGTTTTGGAGACGACAGACACTCCAAAGTACACATAGACACCAAAATGCGTGCCTCATCTTATCACCATGTTCCTATTGTACCGTGCCTGCGCAACATAGGTCCTTTGGAAAAGAAAAGGAAAAACAAACTAGTAGCACATAGATGTGAAATCCCAAGGTTTAGTCCCACAACATATGAGATGGGGGCTTGTTTCCTTATATATATTTGTGCTTGGGTCTCATGTGTACATCCAGGTTAACTATTTTGGCAAGTGGATCAAAAGCATAGTTTGCAGGATCGGTCGATATCGATACGGTTTGGCATGTCCTGATCCGATATCCAATATTGACCGATATCGACATTGGGAGTATCTTTTTCGGTCAATTCGAAAAAAAAAAAAAATTTGAACAAAAAAGACCAATAAGCAAATGTGTAAAAGCATAGTAAAGTTATAAAAACATGTAAAAGAAGAAATTTTATATATCGCATATAAACAAATCGGCAATGATTACTACTATTTCATTCAATTTCAAAACTGCTAAGAAATAATACTGCAAATACTTAAAATTATGTCTAAATGTATAAAATATATTTTCTAAAATGTTAATAATCTGGTAGTAATTATTTGCTTTTCGATACCAAAAAATCTGATGCCCCGATCTGAAACAGTTGATCCCAATACTCATATGAATGGTCTGATACTGAATCCAATATCGATACTGCGAATCTTGGTCAAAAGATGATGTACATAAGGTCCATGCATGGACCATTTCATGACGAACCATGGGCTGGTGCGTGATAGTGGGAGCTATATATGAATACTTGCCTTGTTTCACGTAGGAATGACAAATCTACACAAACAAAGTCGCCTTACAAAAAAAATACCATGTATGATCACCATAAATGCAATGGCCTTACAAAAAATTCTAAAAAATTTTCTTGTGTCCAATCATTCTGAAAACCCCTATACTATGTTACAAAGGACACAAATATGACATGTTACGGACACGGCAACGTGGACACGACATTGACCTTGCAACTTCCTGATGCAATTTGGACTCCTAATGTCGTGACAAATACATGCCCAACACAACACTACGACATGGGAACGATATTGATTTCCGAAGTGTCCTTGCTTCCCAGCTCCTCAAGATGTTAATCGAGCCGACCCGGGCCAAGAATTAACCGAGTCTGGGCCGGGCCTTCCCGAACCGGAGGCTTGGAAGACCAAACCCAACCCGGATACGAACCCGAATTGAGTTGGCTCGGGCCTGACCAGGCTGGGTCCGGGCCGGTTCAAGGCCGGGTCCGGGTTGGCCAGTTTAGATTAAAAAAACAATAAGGAATAAGAAATTGAAGGAAATAAGAAAAAAATATTAATTTGATTAAATTTAAACTTTTGATATAATTTTTTTTTATAAACTAAAAAAAATGAAAGTAAAAAATTTTATTTACATTTTTTGACAAAGCCTTTGGGGTGGGCATTAAAAGAATATACTTTAAAAAAACATGACCTACAATATTAAATAGAAATTTCACATCAATATTTTAAAATAACGTCAATATTTTAATATTTTTTAATATATATTGTCACGCCCCAGTCCCAAAATGCCGAGGGACTGGACACGTGGCAATGGCCAGCAGCACGCACCGATGGACAACCCAATTTAATGGATCCATCAGGGCATGCTTAAGCTGTAGTCTAACAGGAAATAGAACAATTATTACAAGTCCCAGATTATTCTAATCTCATCCACAGCAGATAATCACAGATTAAATGCCAGAAATAATGCAAATAGCAATAACTATCAAATCTCAATAAAAGTGTCTCGGTGAACAATCCGAGCACAAGTCTGTTACATCAAATGCAAATAGACGTGAAATAAAGGAACAGAAAATAAAAACAAAAACAGAAATAACTGACTATATACAGCCACTGCTCAGGAGAAGTCCTCTGGTGCGAGCTCGTCCTCAGGTCCTGGTATAGCTCCTGGAAGTGCTCATGTACGGTGTATCTCTGGATGGATATCTTCGGCTATACCTGGGGACATAGTCCATTCCAGGTCCTCAGGTGACATAACAAGGTACAGATAATACAAGCCAAAATATATGCAGTGCAGCATATAATGAAATAAATAGGGTAAGTATGTAACCATCTATGTGAAAATGCAAGTGAGAGCATCACGAGTACTCAGGCTGAGACCACTACAAGCTCTGTGTCGGGGAGCCGGTAGCAGTAATAACTAATAGAGTGCCTAGCTCTGATATAGAGTCTGAGGCCTCACAATAAATATATCACTAATAGAGTGCCTAGCTCTAATATAGAGTCTGAGGCCTCGCCAGAATAAATATATATATATATATATATATATATATATATATATATATATATATATATATATATATATATATCAGCCTGTAGCCTGTGTGTCTCTCCCCACCCAATGTAATCACACGTCTCATGTCCATGACACGCAGGATCAATACTAATGCAGCAAGTCATATAATGTCTATGTCATAAACCTGTATCCTATACAGAATCACCTTGAATGTCTCAGGAAGACTCTGTCTCATGAATAGTGTCAAGTGTCCTGGGTTATGATGCACTTGATAAGACAAGTACGAGAATACATAGGGTCTCGATATCCATGTCTATGTGACGTTACACAACTCCGCGTACGGGGTTGGCACCCGACTATAATCGGACGCTAAGCAAGTCACACGGTCCTAGGTTAAGCATGCACAGCAATACAAATAAAGCAAGAAAATATGCAACAAGAACTGTAAAGTTGGCAAGGTATACTTGCCCACTGATGTATAACTAAGTCAAGGAAATAAGTAGCAAGCTGCAGGATTTGGCAAGGTACACTTGCCTGTGGTTTCGGCTCTGATTGCGGCTCTGACTTCAGCTGGATTAGCAGGCGGTACTCCGGTTGCTGAAACAAATATCACCATCAGATCCAGAAAATATCAATCAGCTAGAAACGCCTGTCCTTGAGTCCAATTTGGAGACAAGGACAAAAACGACAATTTCGGGTCAAAACGGGGTCCACATGTGGGCCCGCTTTGCACCGAAAAACGTGTCAGGGTCAAAGGTCTCCAAATTCACCAAACTTAGTGTCAACAGGTCAGGAACGATGATACGAACCCAACGGAACTTCCAAAATTGGATTCCGATGAGCCGATCACAAAATCGCCAGTCGAGCGGGGCCTGTGGGGCCCACGACACGCGATTTCGTCAACGTTCTCAGAATCGAACCAAACTTGGGTCACAGGACCAGCGTATCGCTACGAGTCCGATGGCGCAAGTTTTGTTTCAATCCGACGTGTGTACACAAAGTTAGGACGCGATTCAGAAAAGTCGGATACGGGACGGTGTCCGCGGATACGCGTTGATCCCGGTGTGCACGCACATCCGAATCAGCTTCTGCGAAATCCCACACGTCCGTATCAACGACGCGCACGTATCTGTGAAGACCGTGCGCGACCAAGTCGTCCCATTTGGCGGGGCGTACTCAGTTCCGGGGTGAATCGGGTCGTTGTTTTTCCTGTTTTTGGATCGCGGTGTGCGATCACCACAGGACGCGATGCCCCGAGCGGTTTGTCCGGGCACCGAGAGGGTCACGCAGGCTTCGCAACGCAATTGACGGAATCGAAATCGGAGCTACGAGCAAGAAGTTACAAGTACCTGAACAGGGTCCGAAAAATCGGGCAAAACCGTGTCCGACACGACACAGGACACGTGTCCTGTGTCCGACACAGGAAATAGGAATTAGGGTTAGGGTTTCCTGCGGCGGCCGGACTGAGGCGGAGGGGGCCGGGCAGCGGCGGCTCTGCGGCGGGGATGCCGGCCGGGGCTAGGGGCGGTCGAGGGCGGCGCTGGCGGCGCGGGGGCGGCCGGAGGTGGCCGGCGCTGATGCTTGCTGCTGCTGTCGTCGAGGTGGCCGGGGGACGGCGGAGCGGGTGGGGACTCGGGGAGACGGTGGTCGGGGCGGAGCGGCGTCGGGCTGAGCAGCGTGGTGGCGGTGGCGGTGGCGGTTCGTGGTGGCCGGAGGGGAGATGGGAGGGTTTATATAGGGCTGCGGCGGTGGGGTTGGCCGGGCATGGCGGGCGGAGTGGGCCGAAGGGCGCGGGCGGGGAGGCGACGTGGCCGGTCGAGGCGGGCGGGGCGGCCGGGACGCGCGGCGAAAGACGCGGGCGGAGCGGGCGGCTGAGTCGAGTCGTGGGGGTGCGGGTGAGGGCCGGGTCGGGTCCGGGTTAGCGGGCGGGTTCGGGTGCGGGTGAACCCGACCCGATAGCCACGGGTGGCTGGGCCGGATTGGGGTGGGCCGGCCCGGTGGGCTTGGGCCGATGGGCTGGGTTGGGCTGGATTAAAAATAAACAAATGAATAAATAAATAACCAAATAAATAATTAATTAATTAATTATTAGTTTTCAGGAGATTTAAAATAGGACCGGGGCCCGATAAATTCCAGAAAAATTACTTTAAGTCCAGTTTTTCATTTTACACACAAAAATATTATTTTCATAATATTTTAATATTATTTATTATAAATTAAAAATTATTTAATTATTAAAATCCTGATTTTAATTACAGAAAATTCCCAGAAAATTCCAGAAAATTGTGTAAAATTCAAATTTAAAAATTCTTGAAAAATCAGGGGGTTTACAATCTACCCCCCTTAAGAGGATTGCGTCCTCGCAATCAAAGAATAACCGGTCAGCAGAGATGACACGGTCGCAAGCACTGTTCGAAACACGTCTCAAGATACTTAGGGGAGTACCGTTTCCCTAAGAATGGAAGTTATGCACTTTCCAGGAAAATCTAGTTAAAGCAAAAGACTACAACTTTTATGAAAACCAGGTTGTTATTAACAAGTTGCAAATTACTAGGTTGGGGCTGAGGTCACGAACCAATAGGCACGAGCTACAACAAGACTAGAAACGGATAACTACGAATCACTTACGCGCATTAGCTACTCCAAGCGTCTGCGCGTTCTCCACGGTCATCGCGTAAGCTTGTCCGCGTCCTTGAGGTAGATTCCTCTGCTGCTGCTGAGCCTGCTGGAAGAGTGCTGCTTGTGGTATCAAAGGTGGCCTCGGCTGATACCCTCCTGGAGTTGGTGGTACGACTCTTTCAACTCCCGTTTGCGGTGCTCCCATTGCTGGACAGGCTGGCCTCGGCACTGGTAAAGCTTCTTGATGCATCATCAGTGTTTCTCCTTGATATGCTGTACAATTTCTGGCTAAGTGGTGTCTGGATCCGCAAATTAAGCACGTTCCTAGCTTGCGTCTGCATTCTCTTTCAATATGGCCTATCTTTCCACAGTAGTAACAAGTAGGAAGGAATGAGACTCCTGGTGCTGCTCTCGGGGGTGGATTTATCTGTTGACGCTTTGCAGACTCCTCTTGTGCTGCTCTGGTTGGTGCGGATGTGGAAGGCCGCTTCAGACTGGCCTCTCTCCTGACGACGCGTTCCATGCGTCGGGCTGCAGCGAGGACGTCCGAGTAAGAAGTAGGTGCAACGGATCCGATCAGTCTCTGTAGCTCGAAGTTCAGTCCGTCGAAGAATTTCTCGGCCTTCTCTTCCTCTGTCGGGATCAGGGTTGGGGCGAAGCGACTTAGACGAATGAACTCAGCGTTGTACTCTTCCACCGTCATAGTATCCTGAGTGAGGCGACTGAACTTGTCCCGAAGTTCTGATCGAGCGATGGCTGGAATGTACATCTCCTGGAAGAGTCTGGAGAACTCCTCCCAAGTAACTCGGTCTGGTCCGAGCCGTGCCTCCTCAGATAGCCACCAGTGATGAGCATTATCTGTCAACTGCATTCTGACGGCAGTCATCCAACGTTCCTTTGGAAGCTCAGCTGCTTCTAGTTGATGTTGAGTGTTGGTGAGCCACTCATGAACTTCTGTGGGCTCCTCTTTGCCTGAGAAGGTACGGGGCTTCAGTTGGCGGAAGTCAGTGATAGAGCCCGTCGTTGGCCGTCGTGCTGGGAGGTTGGCCTGTTTCAGTGCAGTCACGATGCTGCTCCTCAAGAAATCAGCCTCACGACGCTGAGCCTCGTGTTGGACTTGTTGCTGAGCTTGTATCATCGCGTAGATCAGTTGGAATATCTGTCGCCCGTCAATCGGCTGTCCTGGTGGGAGTACGGGCATTGGTGGGACAAACTGCGGCGGAGGTGGGATGTCATCACGCCGGAATCTGGAGGTAGGTTGACCTGCCTGCTGGCTCTGTTGAGTTGATGGAACTCCTCCGACTGGGGTCACTTCGTCGTCATAGGTGACACCTGTAGCTTGTGGTGTTCCTGTGGGAGTCTCGTTGCACTCTTGTGGGTCCATTTCCCTGCATCCAAAATAAACAATA
This sequence comes from Iris macrosiphon, assembly GCA_036927795.1. Classification (NCBI taxonomy): domain Eukaryota; kingdom Viridiplantae; phylum Streptophyta; class Magnoliopsida; order Asparagales; family Iridaceae; genus Iris; species Iris macrosiphon. Next base: position 12,592,590 of record JAYESA010000019.1, on the reverse strand, counting down.
AGAGGCGCACAGGAATCAAGGCAGGATGCAAGTAAATTATTTGGAGTCGATATAGAGATCAAGAATGATTCAAGCAAGTGGATGAGATCCTAAGACTTATCCTATTCTTATTGCAGGCCTGTTCGGTCCCTAAGTTGAAACCAAACAATTTAGTCGTAGACCTGCATGGGCCACTACAAAAACCATGTCACGCCCCAGTCCCAAAATGCCGAGGGACTGGACACGTGGCAATGGCCAGCAGCACGCACCGATGGACAACCCAATTTAATGGATCCATCAGGGCATGCTTAAGCTGTAGTCTAACAGGAAATAGAACAATTATTACAAGTCCCAGGTTATTCTAATCTCATCCACAGCAGATAATCACAGATTAAATGCCAGAAATAATGCAAATAGCAATAACTATCAAATCTCAATAAAAGTGTCTCGGTGAACAATCCGAGCACAAGTCTGTTACATCAAATGCAAATAGACGTGAAATAAAGGAACTGGAAATAGAAACAAAAACAGAAATAACTGACTATATACAGCCACTGCTCAGGAGAAGTCCTCAGGTCCTGGTACAGCTCCTGGAAGTGCTCCTGTACGGTGTATCTCTGGATGGATATCTTCGGCTATACCTGGGGACATAGTCCATTCCAGGTCCTCAGGGGACATAACAAGGTACAGATAATACAAGCCAAAATATATGCAGTGCAGCAGATAATGAAATAAATAGGGTATGTAACCATCTATGTGAAAATACAAGTGAGAGCATCACGAGTACTCAGGCTGAGACCACTACAAGCTCTGTGTCGGGGAGCCGGTAGCAGTAATAACTAATAGAGTGCCTAGCTCTGATATAGAGTCTGAGGTCTCACAATAAATATATCACTAATAGAGTGCTTAGCTCTAATATAGAGTCTGAGGCCTCGACAGAATATATATATATATATATATATATATATATATATATATATATATATATATATCAGCCTGTAGCCTGTGTGTCTCTCCCCACCCAATATAATCACACGTCTCATGTCCATGACACGCAGGATCAATACTAATGCAGCAAGTCATATAATGTCTATGAATATAATGTCTATGTCATAAACCTGTATCCTATACAGAATCACCTTGAATGTCTCAGGAAGACTCTGTCTCATGAATAGTGTCATGTGTCCTGGGTTATGATGCACTTGATAAGACAAGTACGAGAATACATAGGGTCTCGATATCCATGTCTATGTGACGTTACACAACTCCGCGTACGGGGTTGGCACCCGACTATAATCGGACGCTAAGCAAGTCACACGGTCCTAGGTTAAGCATGCACAGCAATACAAATAAAGCAAGAAAATATGCAACAAGAACTGTAAAGTTGGCAAGGTATACTTGCCCACTGATGTATAACTAAGTCAAGGAAATAAGTAGCAAGCTGCAGGATTTGGCAAGGTACACTTGCCTGTGGTTCCGGCTCTGATTGCGGCTCTGACTTCAGCTGGATTAGCAGGCGGTACTCCGGTTGCTGAAACAAATATCACCATCAGATCCAGAAAATATCAATCAGCTAGAAACGCCTGTCCTTGAGTCCAATTTGGAGACAAGGACAAAAACGGCAATTTCGGGTCAAAACGGGGTCCACATGTGGGCCCGCTTTGCACCGAAAAACGTGTCAGGGTCAAAGGTCTCCAAATTCACCAAACTTAGTGTCAACAGGTCAGGAACGATGATACGAACCCAACGGAACTTCCAAAATTGGATTCCGATGAGCCGATCACAAAATCGCCAGTCGAGCGGGGCCTGTGGGGCCCACGACACGCGATTTCGTCAACGTTCTCAGAATCGAACCAAACTTGGGTCACAGGACCAGCGTATCGCTACGAGTCCGATGGCGCAAGTTTTGTTTCAATCCGACGTGTGTACACAAAGTTAGGACGCGATTCAGAAAAGTCGGATACGGGACGGTGTCCGCGGATACGCGTTGATCCCGGTGTGCACGCACATCCGAATCAGCTTCTGCGAAATCTCACACGTCCGTATCAACGACGCGCACGTATCTGTGAAGACCGCGCGCGACCAAGTCTTCCCGTTTGGCGGGGCGTACTCAGTTCCGGGGTGAATCAGGTCGTTGTTTTTCCTGTTTTTGGATCGCGGTGTGCGATCACCACAGGACGCGATGCCCCGAGCGGTTTGTCCGGGCACCGAGAGGGTCACGCAGGCTTCGCAAGGCAATTGACGGAATCGAAATCGGAGCTACGAGCAAGAAGTTACAAGTACCTGAACAGAGTCCGAAAAATCGGACAAAACCGTGTCCGACACGACACAGGACACGTGTCCTGTGTCCGACACAGGAAATAGGAATTAGGGTTAGGGTTTCCTGCGGCGGCCGGACTGAGGCGGAGGGGGCCGGGCAGCGGCGGCTCTGCGGCGGGAGGCCGGCCGGGGCTAGGGGCGGTCGAGGGCGGCGCTGGCGGCACGGGGGCGGCCGGAGGTGGCCGGCGCTGATGCTTGCTGCTGCTGTCGTCGAGGTGGCCGGGGGACGGCGGAGCGGGTGGGGACTCGGGGAGACGGTGGTCGGGGCGGAGCGGCGTCGGGCTGAGCGGCGTGGTGGCGGTGGCGGTGGCGGTTCGTGGTGGCCGGAGGGGAGATGGGAGGGTTTATATAGGGCTACGGCGGTGGGGTTAGCCGGGCATGGCGGGCGGAGTGGGCCGAAGGGCGCGGGCGGGGAGGCGACGTGGCCGGTCGAGGCGGGCGGGACGACCGGGACACGCGGCGGAAGACGCGGGCGGAGCGGGCGGCTGAGTCGAGTCGTGGGGGTGCGGGTGAGGGCCGGGTCGGGTCCGGGTTAGCGGGCGGGTTCGGGTGCGGGTGAACCCGACCCGATAGCCACGGGTGGCTGGGCCGGATTGGGGTGGGCCGGCCCGGTGGGCTTGGGCCGATGGGCTGGGTTGGGCTGGATTAAAAATAAATAAATGAATAAATAAATAAATAAATAACCAAATAAATAAATAAATAATTAATTATTAGTTTTCAGGTGATTTAAAATAGGTCCGGGGCCCGATAAATTTCAGAAAAATTACCCTAAGTCCAGTTTTTCATTTTACACACAAAAATATTATTTTTATAATATTTTAATATTATTTATTATAAACTAAAAATCATTTAATTATTAAAACCCTGATTTTAATTACAGAAAATTCCCAGAAAATTCCAGAAAATTGTGTAAAATCCAAATTTAAAAATTCTTGAAAAATCAGGGGGTTTACATATATTATTCTTGTTATATAAGTCTAAGCCATACAACTTATGTTTGGGTTTGTTCTTTCAACCTCTTCAATATTTTTTGTAATACTCCAAAAGAAATTTGTAGAGAGGTTGAAACAGAAACTCAAACATAAGTCGCATTAAAAATTGTACAACTTATGTTTTTTTTCACCATCTCTTCGAAGTTTCAAACTTTCTTTGTAATACCACAAAAAAAATATAGAGAGAGTGAAAACAAAAACTCAAACATAAGTCGCATAATTTAAATATAACTATGACCTGTCTAACAATAATAAAATATATTATAAAATGATAAAAAAATTCAAAAACATGCAAGATACTAGATATACTTGTTTATAGGCCTATGTAGATTTTTTGTGCCACAGTTAGATTTTCATTGGAGTCGTTTCCCACAATGCAATCATTCAATAAGAATTCCATGCGATATTTCTTCTTTCATTATCATGCTTATTGTAAATTCTGCTAAAGTAATGCCAAACATCTGATCTTCTTTCGAGTTGATGCACTTTTACCCCCTGAGATTGCAGTGTGGATTGAAATGTTGTGGTGATTGATCATTTTCCATGACAGCAAGTAGTCTTTTCACCGAATATGACTAGATTATTTGTAAGTATTAGAAGAGATGGAACAAAATTTGCTCTCGTAAATTTGAAAATTTTGTCATATTTATAGGAATTTTCGGATACCAAATTACCTCTAATATCCTTAAAATATAGTTGTAATCAGGGTATTTTTGTCATTTTCTGCAAAATGACCAAAATACACTTAAAAGATTCAAACTAGTTATAATATTGGAAACTAATATGGTTGTTGGAGGGATAATTTACCAAAAAAATCTCAAACGTTAACGTTTATATTGGAGGGTATTATGGTAAATTATCCTCCAAAGTGTGTGTGTGTGTGTGTGTATATATATATATATATATATATATATATATATATATATAGGGTAAACGAGATATGAGCCATAGTGCTCATTTTCCTACATGAGTCATGCACATGTGGACCAATAGGAATAGACTTCCACATCCCATGTCCACTAGTACACTCCATTCCTATTGGTCCACATGTGCATGGTTCATGTTAAAAAATGAGCACTATGGCTCATATCCCGTTTACCCATATATATATATATATATATATATATATATATATATATATATATATATGGGGCCCCGCGGAGGGATGGAGGGGGTGATGGAGACCGGATTTTAAGAGGGTCTGGACTGGGCCCTATCTGGGTCACTAACCGGGCAAGTTCAACCGAAATTTTGAGGCAAATCCGGTTCGGTTCGGGTTTGGAAGCAGGCCGAACCAAGCTATCGGCCCCAAACGCATACCCAACCCGAACTCGGGTCCTCTGTGGGCCATGCTGGATCGGCCCATTGATTGGAGCTGGACCAGCCCAAATCGGATTTGACTGAACCGGATCCGGGTCTAGTTGCAGGCCGCCCGGCACAATTAACACCTTTGACCAACTCCTCTTCCAACTTCAACAAGATGTCCACTTTTTCTCCTCTAACTCCCAACAACTCCAAAAGAATTTCTCGATATCCTCCTTGCTTCCTAATACTCTGCCATTACAACATCCTTCCCAATGACCACATCATTTTAATCGGTGAATAATCAATATGAATTAAGAAAAACTTCAAGAATCTACAAACCTAAACAAATTTAAATATTATAGAGGTTTTTAAAGCTAGACCCAGTTCTAAACCCATCACAAAAACAGGTCAACGACCAAAACAAAACAATACCCATATTCCAAAAAAAAAAAACTTAAAACCCAAAAAAAACAATATCAAATTGAATACTCAGAGATATCAGAGAGAGAGAGAGAATACCGCTGGGAACCTGGTATCGAGCTTCTTCTTCATGGGTTCTCTCGATCAAAGAAGAAAGGTTGCAATTTTGTGGATGGAGGAATGGAGAAAAAAAAAGACTATTTTTATGAGAGTGAAGAAGAAGGCAGAAGAAGAAGTCTCGACTTTGGGTTTTGGATTTCTCTCTCTTTCGTTGTTTTTTTTTTGTCCTTTTGTTGAATAGATTTCTTTATTTATTTACTTTATTGTTCGGTCAGCTAATTGAGTCCCAACAGACCACTCTTCCATCTCGCGTCGCACGTGGTGGTAAGTCGTGAGGGATCCTCCGTCCTGTCTCGAACAGCGTACACGGGAACCGTTTGATCCTGGCCGTTGGTTGGAGGAAAGAGTATTCACTCTTTTGCTCGCGTGTGTATATTTAGATTTGATTTGGTCGAGATGGATACGTGGCAGCCAATTAGATGGTTGAGAACGAGATTTCTCCTGCTCCTTCGCGACCAAATCTGAATTCCTGTAACTTCAACCAAATCAAACTTTTTGGTCATGTTAACATCCTCAAAACTTTTTTTTATTTTACTTTTCAGCATTTAAATATTTCGGTTTTTTATACCACTTATATGTAATTTTAAACTAAATCTCACGTTAGCTGTTCAATAGTCGTTCATCCCCTTTAAGGGTGAGTACGTTATTCAACTTTCTTGTCCCGTTGGCAGTGAGCACGCAGCAAAATTTATTCAGCGAACAATACACAATCCATGCATGTGGGTATGTATGTATCAGGGGCGGACCACTTGGTTGGATTGTATTATTCCAAGCTAAATTTTGTTATTTTTTATTTTTAACACCAAAAAAAAATATCAAAAAATTGATAGAGAGTGAAATTGACAATGGTGTCGAAGTTTTCGATTCTGATAGCGTCGATGTGGAGCTCGGATTTTGAGTATCTCTCCTTGAGCTACTTGAAATTTTTTCAGTGGAAATTCAAAATATAGACCTGGTGGATTGCTAGTTAAACTGACAGAATGGTGGACCGAAGAGGCACTATTGACGGAGAGGTGAAAACTTAGGGGCCTAGAGGACTGTCCTAACCGGAGGGGGGTGTTCAAACTCGATGGCTTGTTCGGCTTACCCTATGACCGACCATGTATGTATCTCGTCGGAAACAGAGACAATGAGTTCTTGGGAGATGAGATATCATGAGTTTCCACTTATGGGTTGAAGCAAGGGACGAATCTAATGGTGGACTGGAGTGGTCTCAAGTCCACCCAGTCAATTCAATATATATATATATATATATATATATATGAGGAGAGATCCTCATCTCCAACTTTTTGCATCCCCATGTTATCAATCGTTGGATCTTGCTTAAGCCATCTTATCTTAACCATTGATTTGACTGGTTCAAAACAATGGTTATGATTTGATGACTTAAACAAAATCCAACAGTTGTAAACATGAAAATACTTGGGAATGAAAAAAAAATTTGGAGATGTAGATCCTGAGGGATAGAGATCCCCGCTATATAATATCCCAAAATATTAGCCATAAGATGTGTAACATTGTACGATATAGATTAATTTTAATTTCTTAATTATCGGACTATTTTTTCACCGTATACATAATCCAAAAAAGAAAAACAATATATTAAAAAAGAAGAAACTTTCCTCTTCCTGTGGAGAATCCAAAAAAAATCCTCCGCCTCCTTCCGCTCTCTCCTCTCTGCTCTCCCTTCTCTTCAACGACGAGAAAAAAGGAAAATCCGACTCTCCCTTCTCACTGAAGACCACATCGGATATTCTTTCTCCTCTCTCCTCTCTATTCTTCTTCTATGTTCTTCTTCTTCTATGTAGGAATTTTTTGTTTTTTTTCCCTAAACATTTTTCCTAAAATTTCTTTAGAAATCGAAGGAATAAAATTATATTTTTTGAGTTTTTTAGGATTTGGCCATGTCTGTGTTCGTGGCCAGACTTTAATTTGTATTTTTTTTAGGATTTGTCATATGTCTGTGGTCATGGCTGGACTTCTATTTTTTTTTTTTTTTTTTTTTTAAAGATTTGACACATGTTTGGCTTCATGGTAATGAAAGCTGCAGGTGCAAGCATAAGAATTTTCAGCTTCTGGATCGTATTTCCACCATGCCAAACAAACATCACATGGGATTGGTCATCCGTCTATGTTGATTTAAAGTTTATTTTACCTATTGGAATTTTCAATTAATGTGTGACGTCCAGCTCCTAGAATACTAAGTAAATACATGGACTAACATGGCCAATCGTACCTTGCATAATACCGAAGTAAGTCGCAATGTGTTAAAGTTGTCTAGAAGACAGATGGGTGAACTCTAGCATGCTATGACATCAGTCCTAAGGACGACAAATCCTATTGTCACAATCCAACAACAACAATACAAGAGTATATCATACATGAAAGTAAAGAGGTGTCACAAATTACATGTCACATATGATCATGAAGCTAGTGAATACAAAATACTGCACTAGCAGAGTATAATAATACATGATCAAATATACCAGCCATGGTCTAATATATATATCATTTTGACCGCAGTCTCAAAAATATAAGGAGCTAACTCTGCCCCTTGCATGCTAAACACCACAAAATAAAGTAATCAAGATAAGGGGTGGAAGAAGAAATCCCACTCGCGAGCTTCGACCGCAGTCCTACGTGTGCGAGCCATCTTGCTGGAAGTGCGGTGGATCCTGGTTCTCTTCGGGGTAACCTGGCCATACAAAGCCAGTGGGGTAAGAACCCCAAGCAACAAGTACCACAAAGGAGCTCGAGGTGATAAACCCAACACATCACAACATAAGCAGAAAGAGACATAAAAGAAATAAATGTTGATCGAGACTTGTACGGTATCAATGTACTTATCTCAAGAATAATACTGGAAGAACAGATAACAAGTGCAAAAAATGAAAGTAAGGCGACGAGCGGCAAGAGAGCATATGAACTACTCCGGATGGGCACCAGAACCCTTAAACCAAATAAGGACCGGGGTTGCAGACCTTCACCCCGAGTAGAACTTAGCACCCTAACCACGCGCCAGAAGAAAAATGAAACTAGAAGAGCGAGCTATGATAAAAGTAACATCATTCATCGTACGGCCAAACAACTTTACGGCATGCTACGATTAACTAGCTAGGGTTGTCACAGACAATAATTACTAAATGCATGTTTTAAGAATATTGCTACCACCGACACTGCAATTAATCTGGATGGCCAAGGGTATGCTTGCCTAGTAAACTTAAATGCACATTCAACCATACAATAACATGACTTGTTACTTGTCATAAACAGAAATTGAAGTTATAAGCATAAACTTAAACTTGTAATCATAAACTTTCTTTATAAACATAAACGTGTCTTGTAACATAAACTTGTATATAAACTTGTCTTGTAAGTGTCGCAACACGCGTAAACTTGGTCAGTCATGGAGCCATTGCCTAGCAGGGTTGGTCCATGCTGCATGGGTCCCTTAGAGATCAGGGTAGCCGGTATGTAAACCCCCTGATTTTCAAGAATTTTTAATTTGGAATTTTTCTGAATTTTCTGGAATTTTTTAGAATTTTTCTCTAATAAAACTAAGGTATTTTGAATTTAAATGATTTTTAAATAATGTTTAAAAATATTAAAATATTATGAAAATAATATTTTTATGGTGTAAAATGAAAAACTGGACCTAGGATAATTTTCCGAAAATTTATTGGGCCCCGGAATCATTTTTAAAACCCTAAAAACTATTTTATAAATTAAACCAAAGTGAACCGGGTTTATTTTAATTAAACCAAACCAAAATAAACCGAACCATACTGTGAACCAAACCGACCCATCTTAGCGGGTCGGATCCGGGTCAGATCCGACCCGCCAGTACCCGACCCGACCCGCTATCTCCTTCTCCCCCAAACGAACGCCTGACTGTTCTCCTCCCCTCCGCCGGTCGCCGGCCGTTCACTTTCCCGCGCCCCTCCGGCTTCCCTAACGTCCGCCGGCCGTCTCCCCCTCTTCCTCTCCCGTAGCCGCCGCCTCTCCCTCTTCCTCGACCTCTTATTTAAATCCCCTCCTCCGCCTCAACCACCCTCTCCTCCGCCTCCCGCCTCCAGACCTCGACGCCAGCGGCTCCGCCTCGCTCCAGGCCGCCCTCCTCCGCTCAGGCCCTCGCCCACGCCGACCTCGCCGTGCCCGCCGCAGCCGCCAGCCTCCCAGCCGAGTCCCGCAGCTCCCTCGACGCCCGCAGCCCCTCGAGCTTCTCCGCCGTCCCCGAGCCTCCGCCGACGACCCCCGCTCGCTGCAACCGGCCGCCAGCGGCCACTTCTCCCCTCCAGCAGCCCTAGGCCGAGCCGCCTCCCTCCGGCGACGTCCCAGCAGCAAACCCTAGCCGGACACGACTCGGCCGGACACGGACACGGCCCGGATACAAACCTAGTGTCTCGAGTCGACACTAAGAAATTCCTATTTTGGAGCCCTATTCAGGTACTCATAACTTTCTCCTTGTAGCTCTGTTTCTCGTACCGTCAGTTGTGACGCGTAGCCTGCATGACCCCCTCGGTGCATCGCGTCCTGTGGTGATCGCGAACCGCGATCCAAAAACAGAAAAAACAACGCCCTGATTCACCCCGAAACTGAGTACGTTCCGCCAAACGGGACGACTTGGTCGCGTGCGTTCTTCACCGATACGTGCACGTCGTTGATACGGACATGCGGGATTTCGCAGAAGCTGATTCGGATGTGCGTGCACACCGGAATCAATGCGTATCCGCGGACACCGCTCCGTATCCGACCTTTCTGAATCTCGTTGTAACTTAGTGTACACACGTCGGATCGAAACGAAACTTGCGCCATCGGACTCGTAGCAATACGCTGGTCCTGTGACCCAAGTTTGATTCGATTCTGAGAACGTTGACAAAATCGCGTGTCGTGGGCCCCATAGACTCCACTTGACGGGCGATTTTGAGAACGGCTCATCGGAATTCAATTCTGGAAGTTCCGTTGGGTTCGTATCATCGTTCCTGACTTGTTGACACTAAGTTGGACAATTTTGGATATCTTTGACCCTGACGCATTTTTCGATGCAAAGCGGCCCACATGTGGACCCCGCCTTGACCCGAAAATATCGTTTTTTCCCCTGTGTCCAAATTGGACTCAAGGACAGGCATTTCTAGCTGATTAATATTTTTTGGATCTGATGGTGATATCAATTTCAGCAACCGGAGTACTGCCTGCAATCTCCGCTGAAGTCAGGGCTACAATTGGAGACAAAACCCGAGCAAGTATACCTTGCCAAATCCTGCAGTTTTGCTACTTATCTCCTGGATTTATTTTTCTTTGTCGTGCAAGATACTTGTACAATATTTGCATACTTTCCTTTTCAGTTGTTACTTTCTTGTCATATATAGTTCTTGATGCGTTTTCCATATTGATTTATTCCTGCTGCTCTAATCATATTTTCTCGTTTTGCGTGCATGTACATTATTGCTCTTCTCCATGGATCACTATTTGTTTCATAGACATATTGTGATGGTATATGTTTACTCTGCGTTCCTTGAGTTGACTTGACTGATTTTTTTAGTTTATAGATGATTGTTATTGGGCATTGACTACATTGGAGCATTCTCGATTGTGAGTGTCACGCCCCAGTCCCAAAATGTGAGGAACTAGGTCACGTGGCATTGGCCAGCTGACACGTTTCTAAGGGTTTAATCCATTCTTATGGACCCAAGGGAACATGCTACGCTGTCCTAAAATATTACAAGTCTAATAAAGGCAAGTCTATCTCATCCACAGGAAATGTCGGAAAATAGTGCTGAAGATATATAATGCTGAGTCTGAAACATGACATTACACAACTTGTGGAAACAAACCCACTGTCAAAATATAATAATAGTACAAAAAGGATAGACTGGTATTGTCTATCTAGCAAAACATCTCCATCGCCTAAGAGAGCATCTCCTAGAATCAGGTAGATTCTGATGGTGTCTCCTCCAGTTCTTCCTCGGTGGCATGCCTGGTCTCCTGTCCCGGACCATACACCGTGGGATAGTAGGCCTCATCTAAATCTGGAAGGGAACCAGGTCCTCAGTGGGACATAACAAGATACAGGAAAATAACATGCCAGGTATGAAATACTGAATAAATAAATAAAAGCAGGGTGCTAACCATCTAAGTGAAAATGCAAGTAAAGACCTTGTAGTATGCATGGGTATGTGTAGGTTTGACATATGCTGACTTAATTCACCAATCGTGTTGACTGGCTAGTATATGTGTCATATGCCCCCGGACACACGGGTAGCTCTGCAATCGACCATCTCCGAAGAGCATGGTACGAAGGATAAGGACTCATGGGGGGGTGTCCCATACGTCTACTAGTTATCTTTTCCGCCCAATGTAACTAAATGCCAAGTCATACTTTTTCTGAGTTTTCCTGACAATATACTAATCCGTGATGCGTGTCACACGTACTGGTAGCTAATCAAATACGCAGCTCGCATCCCAATATGCATTGCAACCATGTTGCGTGTTCCCGTGATAGGGTTTAGGAGGATATGAGGATATCCTCTCAGATGTGGGTAGGTCTGTAAAATGCTAAGTTATTTACATTTCGTGTCAACGTATTTGTTGACTGTACCTGAGGCAAGCTCAGGTACTCACAGTTATATGAAATTCAGGAAAGAAGATAGCATATAACAGCATTTGAATTTAAACAGTAATTTGGCAAGGTATACTTGCCTACTTCCTGACTGTGCTGGACAACTGATCCCACTGTCAAGACTGAGGGTCCTTGTGACAGGGGGTCACTGACTGTGCTGGAGATATTTTCTGTTTAAGATGTCCAGGGTTTGTAAATAACATGTTTAAATAAAAGGCAAAATGTAAAAAATCATATGTACTTATGTAAATATATATAAGATAGTATATATAAAGGTCATATATATATATAGGGTATACATATATATATATAAGGTATATATCTATATAGATATAGTAGTATATATAGTAGTAGGTATATATTTATATAGCATATATATATAATAGATATATTTCATATAATACATATAGATAAAAAAAGAAAATGAAGCTGTAATTGAAATATATAAATACATACATAGTTATGTATACTAATATATATATAATACATATAATAGATAGATATATATATATAGATGTATATATGTTCATAAAAAGAAAAGAAATAAGAATGCAGGAATTTGAAATATATATATATATATATATATATATATATATATATATATATATATATATATATATATATATATATATATATATATATATATATATTTATATATATATTTATATACTAATTTATAGGTATACAATAATATATAGATAAATATATATATATATAGATATATATATATATATATATATATATATATATATATATATATATATATATATATATATATATATATATATATATATACATATATATAACAGAAAAAGAAAGTGCAGAAATCGAAATATACATATATATTAGTATATAGTATATAATAGAAAAATGAAAAGCATATATAATTATATATATACATATATAATTTTATGTATATATATTATAAATACTATACATAAATATATATATATATAGATATATATATATATATACATAAGAAAAGAAAGAAAATACATACATAGTTACATATGTAGATTTATATATGTATATATATAATATACATATATATAAGTATGATACATATATATATAAAAAAGAAAAGCATATATATATATATATATAGTATTATATATATATATACATAAGTATATATATATATATATATACATAATTATATAGTAATACATATATACATATATGTATATAATACATATATATTTATCATATATATAATAATAAATAAATAAAAAAACAGAAAAAGAAAAGATGCAAATAAATATAATATATATATATATTATACTGTATAATATACACAGTATTGTAATATATATAATATATATATAATAGTATATAGATAATATATATAATACATATATACATAGATATATATATATATACATATATAAATACATATATGTATAATAATATATATATAAAAAAAATGCAGAAAATATAAATACAATATACATACTGTATATTTACAGTATTTAATATTTTTAATAATAATATTAATAACATATAATAATATATATTGATATATATATATATATATATTAATATATATATAAATATATACATATATACACATATATTATATATATATACATGTATATAGGATTTACTACGTATTTTTGTATAATACATACGTATTATACCTGACAGGTGGCAGGGGGGGTCCACGGTGGGTCGCCGGCGGGAGGTCGACGGCGGAGTCGACGGCGGCTGGCCGGAGAGTCGCCTGCAGTGGCTACTGCTGCCAGTACCAACAGCTGTGGCAGCAGCTTGCGGGGGTGAGGGCGGCCAGGGTGGTGCCGGAGGTGGAGGGGCAGGTGGTCGGGGAGACGGGAAAGGGGGGTGGCGAACAGTTCGGGTAGGGTGGCGGAGGTCGGGGGTGGCCGGAGTGGCGGTGGGGGACGGTCGGGATAAGGGTGGTTGGTGCAGTCGGGGAGAGGGGTCGGGGCTTTGTGGAGGTCAGGGCGGTGGCTGGAGGCGTCGTGGGGCGGTGGTGGTGGGTTGGTTCGACGGGGAATGGCGAGGCGAAGCGGGTGGTGGTGGTGGCGGTGGTTCAAGGTGGCGGAGGGTGGCGCTGGGGGTGGTCGGGTGGTGAAGTCGGTTGTGGGGGTGGTGGTCGGGATGATGCTGCAGCGGTTCAGGGCGGCGGAGGCGGTGGCCGGAGGGGAGTGGTGGTGGTCGGAGGGAGGGGCAGGGGAGAGACGACGGGTTCGGCGGTGGTCCGGTGGGCGGAGGGTGGCTGTGGTGGTGGTGGTTTGAGTTGGAAAGGGGGGGGCTCTGGTCGGGTATTTATAGGGTTGGGTGAGTGGCATGAGTGGTAAATAGGTTGAAGTCTAGGGGTGTTTTGGGTATTTAGGTTTTTTAGGATATTCATGCAGCCATTTAGATATTTTTGTGGGTCCCACATGACACGTGTGCGGTCCACATTCACCAGCCAATGAGGTGATGCCACCTCACACTGGAAATTTGCATAAAAACCCCTAAAATTTCATAAATTGCACTTAGGTCCTAAAATAGGTATTTTGCGTAATTACGCAATTTGTCTGATAAATTACCCTGTTCCCAGAAAATACTAAAATGTTCAGAATTGAGAGGGAAAAGCTGTAGGAGGGTCCTGAGGGGGTGGGGGTGATTCTGGGCAGGGGTAGGGCCTGATTTCTTGGTGATACGGGTCATCGTATTTATTATTTAATAAATACTGCGCACGGTGTTCTATAATTTTTTAGAGGCAGGTAGGGCCATAATTTCACTACGGTGTCAATATACTAATTGTAGTATATTTAAAGTAGAATATTATCATATTTTTGTTTGGACAAAACTGGTGCCTGTTGGTCCTCAATCTCTAGGGGCACAGGGATGGGCAAAGAACAAGAAATAAAATAGGAATTAATTACAGACTTTGGTAACGATACTTGTGCGTCTCAAACGAAGCTCAAAATGAAGCATCTAAGAGTTGCACAAAAATCAGAAAAATAGTTTAAGAGGTCTAGGGCAGGTATGTGAATTTTGTTTGGGAATTACAGTTAGTGTAATGCTCTAATTAATTATGTGAAGTACAGGTGCACAAACAATAGGATATGTAAACAAAATAATTTTTTAAAAAGTTACAGAAATTCTAATTAGCTAAAATTAATCCTAAATTACTGAAATCTAGTCGAGGGAGTTTACAATCTATCCTCCTTAGAATATTTCATCCTCGAAATAAAAACAGACATATAATGAAAATAAAATATTGTTTTGAAATATTAGGACATACCCTGGTTTGGAAATAGATGGGGAAAACGTTGTCGAATATCCTCTTCTCGTTCCCAGGTTGATTCACCTGGTGCATGATGTCTCCATGCAACACGAACTAGAGGGATAGTCTGGCCTCGCAACACCTTCTCGCTACGATCTAGGATTTCTACAGGTTCTTCCTGGTACGATAGGCTTGGGCCGACAGTGATCTCTGAATGGTTCAGTACATGACTCGGGTCTGGAATGTACCTCCTCAGCTGGGATACGTGGAAGACGTCATGCACTCCTTCCAAAGTCTGAGGTAGGGCTAGCTTGTAGGCAACTTCTCCGATGCGTTCTAGTACATCGAAGGGTCCAATGTACCTTGGACTCAGTTTTCCTCTTCCTCCAAATCTGATAGTACCTCGGGTAGGTGAGATTTTTAAAAACACATGCTCTCCCACTTGGAACTCTAAAGGTCGTCGATGAACATTTGCCCAGTGCTTCTGTCGGTCTTGTGCAGCTCGTAGGTGTCCTTGTATCTTCTTTACCTTCTCCACCGTACGAACAACCAGTTCTGGTCCCAAGATCTGTCTTTCACCAACATCGCTCCAGCATACTGGAGAACGACATTTCCTGCCATACAATGCTTCAAAGGGAGCCATTTGAATGCTCGCTTGATAGCTATTGTTGTAGGAAAATTCTACCAGGTGCAAATGATCTTCCCATGATCCGCTGAAATCAAGCATGCAGGCTCTCAGCATATCTTCAAGTGTCTGGATTGTGCGTTCTGATTGGCCATCTGTTTGCGGGTGGTACGAGGTGCTGAACTTAAGGCGGGTACCAAGACTTTCTTGCATACTTCGCCAAAAGTACGATGTAAATCTCGTATCTCTGTCAGATACTATGCTGACTGGTACTCCATGCAGACGCACTATCTCCTTCATGTACATGTCTCCCAAGACTTCGGTAGATTGTCCGACTCTGAAAGGTAGGAAATGAGCAGCCTTTGTGAGTCTATCTACGATCACCCATACAGCATTACGACCACTGGGACTTCTTGGGAAGCCCGTAACAAAGTCCATCGTAATGTGTTCCCATTTCCACTCGGGTATTGGGAGGGGTTGAAGTAGACCTGCTGATCTCTGATGTTCAGCTTTGACTTGCTGACACACCAGGCACTTTGCCACAAAGCGTGCTATTTCTCGCTTTATTCCATGCCACCAGTAGTATTGTCTCAGATCTCTGTACATCTTTGTGCCTCCAGGATGTATAGAGTATGTTGAGCTGTGAGCTTCTGACATCAGCTCCTCACGAAGTTCTCCATTTGGAACATAAAGACGTTCTCCACATCTTAGCGTCCCATCTTCGTGTATGTGGCATCCTGTCTGGATTCCAGCCTCTGTTCTTTGTCGAAGCCTCTGAAATCTTGCATCTGCTGGTAGAGCAGCTTTGATTCTTTCGACCAATGTTGATTGTAGCTGGTAGTTTGATAATTGACCGTCAATTCTTGGCATAATGACCGTTATTCCCAACTTTTCTAGATCTTTCAGCAGACCTGGTTGGGTGATCATAAAGAATGCCGATGGTCTTCTGCTTAGTGCATCAGCCACTACATTAGCCTTTCCTGGATGGTACTGCAGATCGATCTCGAAGTCTGTCATTACTTCGAGCCATCGTCTTTGTCTTAGGTTCAGGTCCTTCTGAGTGTAGACATATTTCAGGCTCTTGTGATCGGTAAATATTTCCACTCGTTCGCCGTATAGATAATGTCTCCAAAGCTTCAGGGCGAAGATGACGGCGGCAAGCTCCAAGTCGTGAGTGGGGTAGTTCTTCTCATGAGTTCTCAATTGTCTTGAGGCATAAGCTACAACCTTCCCATGTTGCATTAAGACACAACCCAATCCTTTTCCGGATGCATCGCTATAGATGACGAAACCTCCGGATCCAGATGGTATGGTCAAGATGGGGGCAGTAGTCAGACGCTTCTTCAACTCATCAAAAGCTGTCTGGTATTCCTCAGACCAGATGAACTCCTGGTCCTTGCGGGTAAGACGGGTAATTGGCTCTGCGATTCTTGCAAAGTTTTCTACGAACCTCCGATAATATCCGGCAAGTCCTAGAAAGCTTCTCACCTCTAAGACGTTGGTAGGGGTTGGCCATGTCTCGACAGATGAGATCTTTGCTGGGTCCACCGAGATGCCTTCTCCTGTGATCACGTGTCCCAGAAAAGCGACACGATCAAGGAAGAACTCGCACTTGCTTAGTTTAGCATAAAGGCTTTCACGTCTCAGCGTCTCTAGCACTAGTCTCAAGTGCTCTTCGTGCTCCTCGTGGCTTTTTGAATACACCAAGATGTCGTCGATGAAGACTACCACGAACTGGTCCAGATATTGGTGGAAGACTCTGTTCATCAGGTTCATAAATACGGCTGGTGCATTAGTCAGCCCAAACGGCATCACCAGGAACTCGTAATGACCATAGCGAGTCCTGAATGCTGTCTTTGGAATGTCTTCTCTCCGTACTTTGACCTGATGATAGCCAGATCTCAAGTCTATTTTTGAGAATACCACAGCTTCCGTCAGTTGGTCGAACAGATCGTCAATTCGTGGCAAGGGATACTTGTTTTTGATTGTCAAAGCGTTGAGGGCTCTGTAATCAATACACATCCGATATGTTCCGTCCTTCTTTGGTACAAACAACACTGGTGCTCCCCAGGGTGATGCACTAGGACGAACAAATCCCTTGATTTGCAGTTCTTCAAGTTGCAGCTTCAGCTCGTCAAGCTCCTTCTTTGCTAGTCGGTACATATTTGAGGATACCGGTGCAGCTCCGGGTATCAGCTCAATAGTGAACTCTACTTCTCTGTCAGGTGGTAGGCCTGGCAATTCCTTTGGAAATACGTCTTCGAATTCTGCAATGAGTGCTGGGGGTTCTATCTCCATCGCCATGTAAGCTCCAGGAGTCTGGCTTACTCCTTGCTCGATGGTACCTCGTACGTATTCGAATTCAGGTTGTCCGGGTGGTCTAAAGATGATACTACCTTTTCGGCAGTCTAGGATAGCATTGTTCTGGATTAACCAGTCCATGCCTAAGACGACGTCGAAATTTGGCATTGGGAGTACCAAAAATCGCGCTCTTAGCTCTCTACTAGAAACAATTATTGAACATGTTTCAATAATGTTGGTAACTGGAACAATACCTCCTCCAGTAAGAATTTTCCAGCACTTGGGTAGCGGGGAAGTGATTAGTTTGTGCATGGCTACGAAACTACTAGATATGAATGACAGGGTTGCGCCAGAATCAAATAATACGGTTGCAGGTAATGATGCAACTAAAATGGTACCTGCGATGGTTTCTCCTTCAGGTTCTTCGGCAACTGCAGCTAAAGCAAAGGCTTGTCCATGCCTTTGTCCTCCGTGTTGTTGTCTGGCCTTGAACTGGCTCTCCTGAATGGCCAGAGGTGGTCCCTTCTGATATCCTCCTGATGTGGAGGGTAGCATCTTTTGGGCAGGCGTTCCTGATTTCTGCCCGTTCTGAGGAACTGCATCTTTGCGTTGTGGGCAGTCCCTAGCCATATGTTGGCTAGCTCCACAAATTAGGCAGAGTCCCTTCTTCTTTCTACAATCATTGATATAATGCCCCTTCTTGCCACAAAAGTGACAAGTCGGGAGTTCCTTCTTCTGGTAGGGTCCCGTCGTCTGATGCGTCTGATTTTGTGGACGACGGATAGGGCCTCCTGTCCCTTGCTGGTTTTTGGCCGGGAAGGTTGGATTTGAGCGTCTCGTTCCTCGGCCAATAGCTTCTTGTACCCTCGCTTCTGCAAGAACCTCCTCGTAGGAGATCCTTGACTGTGATGTCGTATACCTCTGAAGCTCACAGGTGAGGCCGTGGTGGAATCTTTTAGCCTTCTCCAGCTCATTCGGTATCAAGATGGTACCGAATCGACTTAATCTGCTGAATTCCGCGTCGTAGGCGTCAACAGTCATGTTTCCCTGTTCCAAATGCAGAAACTGAAAGTATAAGGCATTTTGGACTGTTGCAGGGAAGTACTTGGCATTAAAGTGCTCCAAAAATTGTTCCCAAGTTTGATCTTTGCCGACGCTGCGTTCTATGGATTCCCACCAGTGATGGGCATTGCCTAAGAGTTGAGCTCTTACGGCGGTCATCCATAGATCGGGGGTAAGTTGCGAGCCTTCTAGCAGCATTTCTGTATTGGAGATCCAATCTGAGATCTCCTCTGGGGATTCGCTGCCCTTAAAGGTTTTTGGATTCATCTGGCGGAAGCCTTTGACTGTGCCCATTGGTTGGACAGGTGCTGGTGTTGGTGCTGGGGCAGTCGTTCTTTCCAAGGCCGCCATCAATGTCTGTCTCAAGGCCTCAGTCTGTTGCCACTGAGATTGTCTCAGGGCTTCAGTCTGCTGCCACTGAGTTTGCATCATAGCCTGGAGGAACTGGAACATCTGTGTTTGTCCTTCAAGTTGAGGCATCTGGGCAGGGAAGGCGGGAGGTGGTGGCAGTGGTGTTTCTGCCTGGGAGGTTTGCCCTTCATGCTGGGCTGGTGTTCCTGTCTGGACAGGATTCTGAGGAAGGTATGGAGTCATTGGGTAGACCAACATCCTCCTCGGGGATGGGTCCCTCGGGGTGGATGGAATTCCCTGGACTTCGGGCGAGGGGTCTGTTGCTGGGTCAGCCCCATCAGTCGAATGTCCACCGGGTATGTCCATTTTTCTGAAGAAAAATAGAATAAGAAAAGCATAAGAAATTTATAATTGATAATCAAGCAGGATGCAAAAAAAAGTTTGATGAAGTCAGTGTGGATGAGACCTAATATTTCTATCCTATAGCAGGCTTGCTGGGCATGTCATCATACCCTAGCAATAAACTAGACCTGCATGGGCCACCACTAAAACCATGTCACGCCCCAGTCCCAAAATGTGAGGAACTAGGTCACGTGGCATTGGCCAGCTGACACGTTTCTAAGGGTTTAATCCATTCTTATGGACCCAAGGGAACGTGCTACGCTGTCCTAAAATATTACAAGTCTAATAAAGGCAAGTCTATCTCATCCACAGGAAATGTCGGAAAATAGTGCTGAAGATATATAATGCTGAGTCTGAAACATGACATTACACAACTTGTGGAAACAAACCCACTGTCAAAATATAATAATAGTACAAAAAGGATAGACTGGTATTGTCTATCTAGCAAAACATCTCCATCGCCTAAGAGAGCATCTCCTAGAATCAGGTAGATTCTGATGGTGTCTCCTCCAGTTCTTCCTCGGTGGCATGCCTGGTCTCCTGTCCCGGACCATACACCGTGGGATAGTAGGCCTCATCTAAATCTGGAAGGGAACCAGGTCCTCAGTGGAACATAACAAGATACAGGAAAATAACATGCCAGGTATGAAATACTGAATAAATAAATAAAAGCAGGGTGCTAACCATCTAAGTAAAAATGCAAGTAAAGACCTTGTAGTACGCATGGGTATGTGTAGGTTTGACATATGCTGACTTAATTCACCAATCCTGTTGACTGGCTAGTATATGTGTCATATGCCCCCGGACACACGGGTAGCTCTGCAATCGACCATCTCCGAAGAGCATGGTACGAAGGATAAGGACTCATGGAGGGGGGTGTCCCATACGTCTACTAGTTATCTTTTCCGCCCAATGTAACTAAATGCCAAGTCATACTTTTTCTGAGTTTTCCTGACAATATACTAATCCGTGATGCGTGTCACACGTACTGGTAGCTAATCAAATACGCAGCTCGCATCCCAATATGCATTGCAACCATGTTGCGTGTTCCCGTGATAGGGTTTAGGAGGATATGAGGATATCCTCTCAGATGTGGGTAGGTCTGTAAAATGCTAAGTTATTTACATTTCGTGTCAACGTATTTGTTGACTGTACCTGAGGCAAGCTCAGGTACTCACAGTTATATGGAATTCAGGAAAGAAGATAGCATATAACAGCATTTGAATTTAAACAGTAATTTGGCAAGGTATACTTGCCTACTTCCTGACTGTGCTGGACAATTGATCCCACTGTCAAGACTGAGGGTCCTTGTGACAGGGGGTCACTGACTGTGCTGGAGATATTTTCTGTTTAAGATGTCCAGGGTTTGTAAATAACATGTTTAAATAAAAGGCAAAATGTAAAAAATCATATGTACTTATGTAAATATATATAAGATAGTATACATAAAGGTCATATATATATATAGGGTATATATATATATATATAAGGTATATATCTATATAGATATAGTAGTATATATAGTAGTAGGTATATATTTATATAGCATATATATATAATAGATATATTTCATATAATACATATAGATAAAAAAAGAAAATGAAGCTGTAATTGAAATATATAAATACATACATAGTTATGTATACTAATATATATATAATACATATAATAGATAGATATATATATATAGATGTATATATGTTCATAAAAAGAAAAGAAATAAGAATGCAGGAATTTGAAATATATATATATATATATATATATATATATATATATATATATATATATATATATATATATATATATATATATATATATATATATATATATATATATATATTTATATACTAATTTATAGGTATACAATAATATATAGATAAATATATATATATATAGATATATATATATATATATATACATATATATAACAGAAAAAGAAAGTGCAGAAATCGAAATATACATATATATTAGTATATAGTATATAATAGAAAAATAAAAAGCATATATAATTATATATATACATATATAATTTTATGTATATATATTATAAATACTATACATAAATATATATATATATATAGATATATATAGATATATATACAGAAGAAAAGAAAGAAAATACATACATAGTTACATATGTAGATTTATATATGTATATATATAATATACATATATATAAGTATGATACATATATATATAAAAAAGAAAAGCATATATATATATATATAGTATTATATATATATATACATAAGTATATATATATATATATATATATACATAATTATATAGTAATACATATATACATATATGTATATAATACATATATATTTATCATATATATAATAATAAATAAATAAAAAAAACAGAAAAAGAAAAGATGCAAATAAATATAATATATATATATATTATACTGTATAATATACACAGTATTGTAATATATATAATATATATATAATAGTATATAGATAATATATATAATACATATATACATAGATATATATATATATATATACATATATAAATACATATATGTATAATAATATATATATAAAAAAAATGCAGAAAATATAAATACAATATACATACTGTATATTTACAGTATTTAATATTTTTAATAATAATATTAATAACATATAATAATATATATTGATATATATATATATATATTAATATATATATAAATATATACATATATACACATATATTATATATATATACATGTATATAGGATTTACTACGTATTTTTGTATAATACATACGTATTATACCTGACAGGTGGCAGGGGGGTCCACGGTGGGTCGCCTGCGGGAGGTCGACGGCGGAGTCGACGGCGGCTGGCCGGAAAGTCGCCTGCAGTGGCTACTGCTGCCAGTACCAACAGCAGTGGCAGCAGCTTGCGGGGGTGAGGGCGGCCAGGGTGGTGCCGGAGGTGGAGGGGC
This sequence comes from Iris macrosiphon, assembly GCA_036927795.1. Taxonomy (NCBI): domain Eukaryota; kingdom Viridiplantae; phylum Streptophyta; class Magnoliopsida; order Asparagales; family Iridaceae; genus Iris; species Iris macrosiphon. Next base: position 12,569,924 of record JAYESA010000019.1, on the reverse strand, counting down.
AGGTGGTCGGGGAGACGGGAAAGGGGGTGGCGAACAGTTCGGGTAGGGTGGCGGAGGTCGGGGGTGGCCGGAGTGGCGGTGGGGGACGGTCGGGATAAGGGTGGTTGGTGCAGTCGGGGAGAGGGGTCGGGGCTCTGTGGAGGTCAGGGCGGTGGCTGGAGGCGTCGTGGGGCGGTGGTGGTGGGTTGGTTCGACGGGGAATGGCGAGGCGAAGCGGGTGGTGGTGGTGGCGGTGGTTCAAGGTGGCGGAGGGTGGCGCTGGGGGTGGTCGGGTGGTGAAGTCGGTTGTGGGGGTGGTGGTCGGGATGATGCTGCAGCGGTTCAGGGCGGCGGAGGCGGTGGCCGGAGGGGAGTGGTGGTGGTCGGAGGGAGGGGCAGGGGAGAGACGACGGGTTCGGCGGTGGTCCGGTGGGCGGAGGGTGGCTGTGGTGGTGGTGGTTTGAGTTGGAAAGGGGGGGCTCTGGTCGGGTATTTATAGGGTTGGGTGAGTGGCATGAGTGGTAAATAGGTTGAAGTCTAGGGGTGTTTTGGGTATTTAGGTTTTTTAGGATATTCATGCAGCCATTTAGATATTTTTGTGGGTCCCACATGACACGTGTGCGGTCCACATTCACCAGCCAATGAGGTGATGCCACCTCACACTGGAAATTTGCATAAAAACCCCTAAAATTTCATAAATTGCACTTAGGTCCTAAAATAGGTATTTTGCGTAATTACGCAATTTGTCTGATAAATTACCCTGTTCCCAGAAAATACTAAAATGTTCGGAATTGAGAGGGAAAAGCTGTAGGAGGGTCCTGAGGGGGTGGGGGTGATTCTGGGCAGGGGTAGGGCCTGGTTTCTTGGTGATACGGGTCATCGTATTTATTATTTAATAAATACTGCGCACGGTGTTCTATAATTTTTTAGAGGCAGGTAGGGCCATAATTTCACTACGGTGTCAATATACTAATTGTAGTATATTTAAAGTAGAATATTATCGTATTTTTGTTTGGACAAAACTGGTGCCTGTTGGTCCTCAATCTCTAGGGGCACAGGGATGGGCAAAGAACAAGAAATAAAATAGGAATTAATTACAGACTTTGGTAACGATACTTGTGCGTCTCAAACGAAGCTCAAAATGAAGCATCTAAGAGTTGCACAAAAATCAGGAAAATAGTTTAAGAGGTCTAGGGCAGGTATGTGAATTTTGTTTGGGAATTACAGTTAGTGTAATGCTCTAATTAATTATGTGAAGTACAGGTGCACAAACAATAGGATATGTAAACAAAATAATTTTTTAAAAAGTTACAGAAATTCTAATTAGCTAAAATTAATCCTAAATTACTGAAATCTGGTCGAGGGAGTTTACAGTGAGTACCCTTTGTGCTGCAATAGAGACTTGTTCATTTGACCACCTCATTCATGAGCTCCCGTTGGGCTGCGAAAGAGCTATACTATAGATTGGGAGTCCCCATTGGACTACTTTCTATAGGATCGTGATCTCCCATTGAGATGCGGTTACCCCGATTTGCTTGTAGTCATGTTTGATAGCCTCATTGGCATGCCACCGTCTTAGATGTAGTGATTTCTCGTGTCTTAATTGCTTGTGTTTACTTTCTTCTCTATCTTGCATGTTCATTTACTGTATTTTGGCTCGTATTCTTTTGTATCTTGCTATGTCCCCTGAGGACCTGGTTTTGTTCTCCAAATTTAGCAGACGAGGAGTACCCGCAGCTTACGGATCGACACCAGACAAGGGTACGATAGCAGTTGATGGCCCTGCTTATACTTAGTTATTTTCTAGCATGTTTTAGTTATATTTTCTTGTCTTTATTCTCTTGTTTATCGGTAGTGGATTTGTCTCCACCCGACTTAGTATTATTTCTTGCTGGATATTCGACAGTATCTTTACTTTCAGCATTATTCCAGTTTGCTATTTAGTTCATGCTGTTCTGTGGATGAGATTAGTAAACCCTGAACATTGTATTACAGCTTAAGTATGCCCCGATGGATCCATTAAATTGGGTTTGTCCATCGGTGCGTGCTGCTGGCCTTGCCACGTGGCTAGTCCCTCGATATTTTGGGACTGGGGCATGACACGGTAGCGCAATATTTTTTCCTTCCAATGATCTAGGTAAATCTTATCTTGTTTAATCATTACTAAATTATTTCAAGTTCTCGAGTCGTGGACACTTGAGAACTCCCTAGAATGACGAGCCAGGAGTACGAGCTTTTCACGAGTTATTGTATTTGCAACACGCAATACATTGGACAATACTCACACTCGATTGCCCGATGCCAAATGTAATAGATTTTCATACACAAACATTTTCACGGTGTCGTGAGGATTGTGAATTTGTACATAAACTTGTCTCGTAAACTTACATGCAAAACTTGTCTAGTAACATAAACTTGTATCGACATAAGGAAGCACAAAACAATAACCACTAAAAGGAATTACTAAATGAACATAATTAAAGGGAACACAAAATGCACACAAGAATTCATGGCCGCATGCGTCCACTGGTCGCATAGACTCACTTGTCGCATGCACCGTCACGCCCCAGTCCCAAAATACCGAGGGACTAGACACGTGGCAATGGCCAGCAGCACACTCCAATGGACAAACCCAATTTAATGGACCCGTTAGAGTGTACTTAAGCTGTAAAATAATAATATAATGGTCTACGATACAAGTCACAGTCTAAATCTAATCTCATCCACAGAAGATAATCACAGTTCAAATATCAGAATAATCAAGATGAAATATAATTCAACAACAAGTCTCAATAAAATGTCTCGAAAAATAATCCGATAATGAGTTTAATACAGAAATCCACGAGACATGAAATAGAGTATCAAGAACAGAAATGACCGAGTATATAAAACAAATACTCAGGAGAAAAGCTCATATATATACTAAGAGGAGAGGAAATATGGTTTAGTCATGGGTTCAATCAAATGAACCACATGAACCAGGTGTCCATTCTACATGGTTTAGTCCAATGGATATTCTACTGGTTTCGGGTAGTCTTTTTAGTTATTAACAATTCACAATTGTTTAATGTTTCTAGACATTTTTCCAAAAATTTCTTGATAATCGAAAAAAAAAAAAAAATCTTGGTAATGAAAGCTGCAGGTTTGTTATAGCTGGAAAAATCTTCTACTCTCCATTCTTCTTTCTTCTTTATTCTTCTTCTTCTTAGATCTAGGGATTTTCTTTTCTTTTTTTCTGAACTTTTTTTTTCCCTAAAATTTCTTTAGAAATCTAAGAAAACTTGGTCTTCAGAAATTGAGTTTTATTTATTTCTTTCTTTATTTTGATCATGGCCGAATTTCAGGCATGGATTCCTCTTCTCAACGACGTCCTTGGTCTGCAGTGAACGAAGGAGGCCACCATGGACGTGATTGAGAGCATCCGCGGTGTCAGAGAGGCGGATGAAGGAGGTGGTGAAGTTTGAATCACAGCTTCCAGAAATTCATCAACAGTAGTTGAATGATCAATCCTTATTATCTTACCATCTGTTGTGGCTATACATAATAGTTCTCTAGTTTCTACCTCATCTAACAGCATAAACATATAGTCATCACAGATTTGGCATAGACATAACAACTATGATCACTGATCAATAATATTAAAAATAAAAATATTATAAAATTTTAACTAAAAAAAAATGGTGTTATGCACTCAACAATGCCTCAATCTCAGACTAGTAATCATTGGCTAGATGAAAATGTCCATACTTCATGCCCAAGCTTGTATATCTATTGCAAATCTGTAACATCATCCAAGTATGCGAAAAGATAAGGGTTAGAAGAATTACAATAAATTTGAAAAGAAAAAAAACTACATACTATCTAAAGTAAAAAAATAATTATACCGATTTGCTATTGGTAACATTTCTTTAAAATGCTTTTAGGATTTTTAGGACAATTGCGACTATCATGACCAACATTAACACCTTTACATATCTGACAAACTCTTGGTTTCTTTTGCTGGGTTGCTTTCTCAAGTCCACTCTTTATTCTTTCATTACTAGCACCTTCAATCCCAATTACTTGGTTTGTCCTCTTCCTACCTTTTGTTTGTGATACATGTGGATCAAGGAGTAACCCTTCAACTCTACTGTTACAAGCCTCCATTATAGGTTCTATCAGGGCCGACCCTGAGCTCACAGGGGCCCGGGGCGAACTTTCAAAATGAGGCCCCATACATAATGTAAAAAAAATAAAACAAAAGTAAAATAAAAAATTTGCCTCCACCAAGATTTGAACTAGGAACCTTTTGTGTGCAAGTCTAATGTAATAACCACTACACAACAATTGCTTTGTGTTAAGAATGGTCAATGGTAAATACTAGTTCTATTTTCGGTACAAAATTATTTATATATTTAAACAAAAAAAAAAAATTTGGCCCTTCTGGCCCCTGGGGCCCTGGGCGGTCGCCCTGCCCGCCCTGGGCCAGGGCCGGCCCTTGTTCTATAATAGGCTCAGTTATAGGCTCATGACCATTCTCTTTTCTAAGTAGAGTGTCATCCAATAGGTGCAACTGCTCGAATAATCCGTGAAGTGTGTCTGCGCACAATTTAAATCCACCATCCGATGCGCTAGCCATATAAGCACACTGTGTTGCAAATTTCAAAAGATAAGATGCTCTTGTTGCTCGTTCTCCAACATGAGGGTCATTCATAATGATTCCTTCTTGAGAAACGATTTCAACCTTGTTCGCATCTTTTGACCACCTCTTCAATATGAAATATGAAGGAATCTCACTTAAGTAGAGTATATCAAAAACTCTACATAGGTGTTTGCAGGGTGTCCCTAGAAATACAAATAATTGGCATCCACAATAACACTCCATTGTAGTCAAGTTCATCTTCACGACATACTCTTCCTTGTTGTCATTCTTGTAATGAACAACGTAAGTTTGAACATCACATCTTTTTCAGTTTCATCCACTCTAAGCCGACATGCTTCACCCAACTCTTTCTCAAATTTTCCAAACATATTCCTTGTGTAGAAACGTGCACCATGGACCAAGAAATCATCCTTACTTTTAAAAATACGTTGTTTGTAACTTGAGACGTAGTCCTCTTTACGCTTATTTACATAAATCGACTCCAAATCTTGATCGTACTTTATAACAAATTCTTTCAATGTTGTCTTCGCCGTAACAAACGCATCGAAAAAAGAGTTAATACTTTCACTTCGTTGTATTGTATTCATACCAACAAAGAAGATGTTCTGACAATAGATCGGTACCCAGCTATAATGAATCTCATATAATTCATTCATCCAATCGTGGTCTTCCAACTTATATTCATGCACCAAAGTAGCCCATTGATCTTCGAAATCTTCAATTATGCGTGATTCACGAATACACTGTTTCACTGCTTTCTTGAACCCTGAATACTTGAAATAAATATGCTTGAACTTCTCTACAAATTTTTTTTTTGATGTGCCAAAGACAAAAATGATGACGAGTCTTAGGAAATACCTTCGCCACTGCATTACTCATAGCTCTATCTTGATCTGTGATGATGGAAACGGGATATTTTTCTTCCATAGCTTGAAGCAATTGCTTAAATACCCAAACAAAAGTATCTTCGGTTTCATTTTCTATTAATGTACAACAAAAAAGAATCGACTGATGGTGATGGTTCACACCCGTGAAGGGTCCAAACGGCATAGAATATTTGTTTGTTCTATATGTTGTGTCAAATGTAACAGCATCCCCAAATTGTTGATAGGCCAGGCGTGACAGTCCATCAACCCAGAAAAAAGTTAACTTCTCTCCCCTCTTCGTCTGTACCAATTGCATAATAAAAATCCTTGTTCCCTCGTCCCATTTGTTGAAAATAGACTCTCACAGAATCAGCATCGCCACAGTCATTGATGGATGCTCTAACCCACCTCAAATGATTATAAAGATCTTTAGCATTAAATTGAGTATTGGAGCATCCACCAAAAAGTGCAGGAATCTTACTAATCTGAAGACGTTCTTGACTAAAACTTTCCGTTAATGCTTTTGCAACTTCAGACAAGTGTCTTCTATATCTCATATGAATCTGTTTAGTTTGACTGACCAATGTATGATTGTGTACATCCTCAAACACGTTGACCTTCCACAAGTTTGAATCTTTTATATTTTGGATACGCATCATAACCATACAACTACTTTTTATTGTTGAAGTGCTTCGTCTAATTTTACTTCCTTCTTCTAGCACATTTTTCGGCTTATAGGTTCCTTGTAAGCCCCTAATTTTTCAAAATATTAAAATTAGGATTTTTCACAATTTTCTGGAATTTTCTGAAAATTTTCTGAAATTAAAAACAGGGTTTTAAATTATTACATGATTTTTATTTGATAATAAATAATATTAAAATATTATGAAAATAATATTTTTGAGTGTAAAATGGAAAACTGGACTTAGGATAATTTTTCTGGAATTTATTGGGCCCCGGACCTATTTTAAAATACCTAAAAACTATTAACTATTTATTATTTATTTATTCATTTAATCATTTATTTATTAATTAAAACCTAAATCTAAGCCCGGCCCAGCCCAATACCCCAAACCCAGCCCAATACACTAAACCGGCCCAGCCCTTATCTTAACGGGTCAGGTCGGGTGTAGTGCCTCAAATCCCGATCCGACCGGGATGTGCACTACGTAATTGGGCTTGTGGCTAGTCTGTCTGAGTCGTAGCTTAGATCTTCGGCATCTTCTTGCCACGGACGAAATGCGATGATCCTTTCCAACTCATGGAAATGCCTCTATTGAAACGAGTCCAATAGTTTTCGTGTTTGGTTGCTTGGTTTTCTTGATTGCCGCTTTGGGATTTTGATTTGGTGTTGCTTTTGATTTGCTTGGTTTTCGCTGCTGGTTTTATCGTTTGGAGCTTTGATTCTTGGAGAGTTCGGCAAGAAAGGATAGGCAAGAATTCTAATTGGTGCTCGTGCTGTGCAGGTCCGCGTAACTGACGTTTGATCGTCGCTAGGCAGGAGTCGTGTTTCAGCTACCTTTTCTTTAACCAGTGAGTGGTTTGGACCCTTCTTCCCTACTTTTTCACGCCCACATCTCTAATGTTTCAAACGTTCACTCGATGATGCCCGGTTGGACGCCTAGGAAATCCTTGCCACAATGCATGCCAGCCACTAAGAAAGGAACATGGGATTTGTAGACTAATTTTACTATATGCTTGCACACCTTATAATTTGAGCTGTTTATAAAGGGAATTGGTTGTTGGTGGCGGCCTAGTGCCTCGGACGGAGTTTGGACCTATGAGATACCAAAATCGGAACACCGCATTGAGAAAATATGAACTGTTGCATGAGATATATACTGCTGCTTTACTTCTTTGTTTATTTCGATGCATTGTATGATAATATGAATTGTTCATGCATTTGCATGGTCTGGGACAACTTGTGCACAAGGTTTGGCATTTTCTCGAAACGGCTTTCCGGGGCACTGGAACCGTATCGATCCGGAGGGAAATATTTGATTCGTGCTCGTCACGATGCATTGCGGGACCTCCAGCAGGGCTTGCTACCCGGGCTGATAGGGCGCACCGCTAATGCTTGAAATATGTCCCTAAGGTGTCGATCACACCAATGACCGCATAGAATAGAACACATGCTAATTTATTGTCTTATGCAGATGGTAAGTATACTTGTGTTTCGTTGCAGGGAAGGCGTGCATCGGTTGAGTAAGCAATCGATGCACTGGTTTGATTCAATGCTATTTGCATTCCTATCAAAACATGCAACTGATATGAATTGAATTCACTTGCTTCTTTATAGAAGTTATCTTAATGCATGCTCGCCCCTAATAAGCTAGTGTCAATTTAGTCGAGTGGGTTCATCCCGCTCACCAGTACAAGTTGAGTACTGACCCACGTTGTGGGCAACTATTTCAGGCACTCAGACGGTGCAACGCTAGTGGATAGACGAGGAGGCGTTAGGAGCACCTCTATTTTGAAGTATAGTTGGAGTCAGATCATTTTGGAGGCTTGGACTTTCAACCTATACAGGGGCGTAATGTATGAACGGCGTGGACTATCTGATGGAGTGCGCCCTGCCTTTTGAGTTATCTTTTTGTAATGCAAATCAAGTAGCCGAGAGGCGCATCAATGTAAACTCTATGTAAATTACTCTGAATTATCAATGAAAAAGCATGTTTCTTCCTGCACTTGTGTTCAAATCTCTGTGAATGTGTTTTCTAAATTATGTTTCAAAATGGGTTCCTATAACTGCAAGTTCTTGCCTTGTACGAGCGCAACTCCAGGCTCGTACGGCATCACGCCCCAGCGAGGACGAATCGGTTCCGTGAAGGATCCAGCGAGGACGAATGACCCTTTCGGGATCGGGGCGTGACATATTGGTATCAGAGCACGGCTGTATTTCCTCGGGTTTTCAAAAGAATATAAAGGAGTTTGATGCGCCTCTCTATTAAGTTGTGTTCGGCGTCCGCTGCATCAGAAGAGTCGCCTATACAATGAGCCCGTAGCTATAAAATCTATCAATTTTGGGGTGTTAACAAGCTACTCTCTTTTGTAGCAATGGCTAGGAAAAACACTGTCGCTGCAAGCAGTGCTCAGCCTACCCAGAGCGACCCAACAAGTTCTGGAGAATCTAGAGGAGCGGGTTCGAACGGAATGACAGAACGGCTTATGCATCTCATGGAGGTGCAGCAACAACAAGCTGTTACACAACAGGCGCAATTTGCTTCCCAGCAGAAGCAAATAGATTCCATGATGCAACTGATTGCATCCTTGGTACCAAGCAACGGGACTGCCACTGTGACTCCTTCCCCACCGTCGGCCGTGGCGGTAGAGGACGAGTCGGAAGAGACTCACCCTCCAGCAAGGAACTCCTGCCAAGCAGCCGAGTTCACTAAAATGCATCCGCCAATGTTCAACGGACGAGCTGAGCCGGACGTGGTGATGGGGTGGATTGCTAAGCTGGAAGGACTCTTCAACCTGGTTGGCATCCGGGGATCCAAGCGAGTTGCTTGTGCATCGGTTCAGCTGGAACTGCGTGCGCATGATTGGTGGGAGGCAACGAAGCAAGGGATTTACGATGCCAATCCCAACTGTAAAATTACTTGGGAAATGTTCAAATCTGCCTTCATTGAACAATATATTCCCCGAGCCGTGCGTCAACAAAAGGAAGACGACTTCAGTAATCTGGTGCAAGGAAGTTTGTCTGTTGACGATTACGACTCAGTATTCGCTAAACTGGCTAAGTTTGCAGGGCACTTCTTGCCTAATCAGCAGGCGTGGTGCTATCGATTTCAGAAGGGTTTGAATGACGATTTGCGTAGGGACATCATCAACCAAAAATGCCAAACATACAGGGAATGTTACGAAGCGGCTCTGAACAGCGAACGGATCTTTGGGCGCCCTCTCCCAAAGGCCGAGGTGCAAACCCCCCGTACCAATAACAATAAACGTCCTCATAAAACGGGAGGGTCTGGAGCACACAAGCGTTCGCATACATCTGATAATAGGGGCCAATCATAATCACTGAACTGCAGCCGGTGCGGCAAATCAGGGCATAAAGTGAATGAATGTCGGGTTCAAGGATGTTTCAAATGTGGTCGCCTGGGTCACAAACAGTTTAACTGCCGAGAGGGCAAGCCGAATCAGAACAACGGGAATCAAAACAAGGGGCCTCCAGCAAGTGATGCCAATGCTGTGCCAGTCAATCCACAATGCCAGGGTGCTCAAGGCCGAGTCTATGCACTGACTCGGGATGAGGCATCTGTATCTGAAACTGTCGTAACAGGTACTTTACTTTTCAGAGATTTGTCCGCTAGAGTCTTATTCGATTCAGGTGCTACGCATAGTTTCATATCTGCTGATTTTACTGTTGAGCATAAATTAGCTTCTACTCTTTTAAATATGAACCTTTACGTAAGTACCCCTTCGGGAGTCGATATGCCCGCCCATGCGATCTGTAGGGATGGTTACATTTGCATCGGAGGAAGGAAGCTTTTCTTAGATGTCATTGTACTAGACATCAAGGATTATGATATTATTCTCGGTATGGACTGGTTGGGTGCTTGCCATGCAACAATCGAGTGCGCGGAGAAGCGAGTCGTATTCCGTCTACCCGGCGAGGCAGACTTCTACTATTCGTGCAGCGCTGTACCGAAGACGGCAATGGTGATATCAGCAATTTCGGCTAGGCGTATGCTGCATTCGGGCTGTGAAGGGTACTTAGCTTCTGTTCGAGACACCCGGCGGGAATGTGTAGATGCAGCTCAGGCTGAAGTCATTGCAGATTTCCTCGACGTGTTCCCAGACGAGCTGCCTGGAATGCCTCCTGATCGTGAGAACGAATTCAGCATTGACACTTTTCCGGATTCGCGACCGATATCAAAGGCACCTTATCGCATGGCCCCAGTAGAGCTTAAGGAACTTAAAGTTCAGTTGCAAGATCTGTTGGACCGAGGATACATTCGTCCAAGTGTTTCTCTGTAGGGCGCTCCGGTGCTGTTCATGAAAAAGAAGGATGGATCCATGCGGCTGTGTATTGACTACCGAGAGCTGAATAAGGCGACCGTGCAGAATCAGTACCCATTGCCAAGAATAGATGATTTGTTTGATCAGCTGCAAGGTGCAACAGTTTTCTCTAAAGTGGATCTCAGGTCAGGGTATCACCAGTTGAAAATCAAATCAGAGGATATTAAAAAATCTGCTTTCAGAACCCGTTACGGACACTATGAGTTCCTCGTGATGTCGTTCGGTTTGATGAACGCCCCTGCAGCTTTCATGGATCTGATGAACCGCGTGTTTCGGCCGTTTGTGGATAAGTTTGTAGTCGTGTTCATAGACGACATACTAATCTATTCCAAGAACGAGACGGAGCACAAGGAACACCTGAAGATCGTGCTGCAGATATTACGAGACCATCAGTTGTTCACTAAGCTCAGCAAGTGTGAGTTCTGGTTGAACAGCGTGGCGTTCCTTAGTCTTGTCATCTCGGCCGAAGGCGTCGCCGTAGACCCGAAGAAAATAGAGGCGGTGGTGGACTGGAAACAACCTACGTCAGCCAGCGAAGTTCGAAGCTTTCTGGGCCTTGCGGGATACTACCGTAGGTTCGTGAAGGATTTTTCTAAACTGGCCTCGCCGATGACTCTCCTTACTCAGAAAGGGATTGCATACGAATGGGGTGATGACTGCGAAGCCAGCTTTCGGGAACTTAAGCGGCGTCTTGTTTCAGCTCCGATTCTTGCACTTCCGGATGGGGTAGAAGAGTTTCAGATATACAGCGATGCTTCAGGACTCGGCTTAGGGTGTGTGCTCATGCAGAGGGACAAGGTAATATCGTACGCCTCCAGGCAACTGAAGCCGCACGAGAAAAACTACCCGACGCATGATCTGGAATTGGCGGCAATTGTGTTTGCTCTGAAGTTGTGGAGGCATTATCTTTATGGTGTTGCTTGCAAAATCTTTACCGATCATAAGAGCCTCAAGTACCTATTCACCCAGCGGGAATTGAACCTCCGGCAGCGGCGTTGGCTAGAACTGATTAAGGACTATGACCTAACGATCGCGTATACACCGGGCAAGGGAAACGTCGTTGCTGATGCTCTGAGTCGGAAGCACGTGGGCTCGTTATCTATAGACAACCGTTTACTTCGAGATCTTGAGGCGATGGGCATCGAATTTCGAGTTCGGCATCAAGGAGTGCAGCTGGCACCACTCCATCTTGAACTGGGTTTACGTGGTAGAATCAAATCAGCTCAGGAGGGCGATCAGTTCTTAGCGAAGGTACGCAGATTGATCTCGGCGGGGAAGACGTCTGACTTTGTGGCAGGCGAAGATGGGGCCTTACAGATGAAAGGAAGGCTATGTGTTCCTAGCGACCCAGAACTCCGAAGGGAAATTATGGCGGAAGCACACTACGCGAAGTATTCTTTACATCCGGGGAGCACTAAGATGTACAAGGACTTGCGCGGGACCTTCTGGTGGCATGGTATGAAGCGGGACGTGGCGACCTTTGTGTCACAGTGCATGGCCTGTCAACAGGTTAAAGCTGAACATCAGAGGCCCGGCGGAGAGCTTCAGAACCTCGCTATTCTCGAGTGGAAATGGGACAACATCACTATGGATTTTATTGTGGGATTTCCGAAGACGCCACGGGGGCATGATGCGATTTGGGTCATAGTTGATCGTTTGACCAAATCAGCCCACTTTCTTCCCATAAAAGTTACTTGGAGCGTCGATCGGTTAGCACAAATTTACATAGATGAGATTGTCCGATTACACGGAGTACCTGCCTCAATCGTCTCTGACCGTGACGGACGCTTCTTATCTCGTTTCTGGACTAGTCTACAAGCTGCTTTGGGGACCAAGCTACAGTTCAGTACCGCATATCACCCGCAGACTGACGGACAGACAGAGAGGACAAATCAGATACTTGAAGATATGCTACGGCTGTGTGCTATTGATTTAAAGACTAGTTGGGACACGCATCTTCCATTGGCAGAGTTTGCGTACAACAACAGCTACCAATCAAGCATCCAGATGGCACCGTATGAAGCACTATATGGGCGGAAGTGTCGATCTCCAATCTGTTGGGACGAAGTCGGCGAGCGGCAGGTACTCGGGCCAGAGCTGGTAGAGCAGGCAGTTGGAAAGTTCGTTTGATTCGGGAAAGACTCCGCACGGCACAGAGCCGACAGAAAAGTTATGCTGATGCACATAGAAGGCCTTTGGAATTCTTGGTCGGGGATCATGTCTTCTTGAAAGTGACGCCGATGCGAGGTGTGATGCGTTTCGGCGTGAAGGGCAAACTGAGTCCCCGGTTTGTCGGCCCCTTTGAGATACTGGAACGAGTTGCAGCTGTGGCGTACAGGATAGCACTACCTCCCGCCTTGGCAGAAGTGCATGACGTATTCCACGTTTCCCAGCTCCGGAAGTATGTGCATGACCCTAGTCATGTGGTTAGCTTCGAACAATTGGAATTGCGCACGGATTTGTCATACTCAGAGGAGCCGGCGCAGATTCTGGATCGTAAGGAAAAAGTACTTCGCAACCGTACGATGTCCTTGGTTCGCGTGCTGTGGCGGAACCATTCTGTTGGGGAATCAACGTGGGAGTTAGAATCGGAGATGAAGGAGAAGTATCCTTCATTGTTCATTCAGTCGGAGGTATGGCCTTGTTCTTACGTTTCGGGTCGGCCTTGTTCTTAAGTTTCGGGTCGAAACTTTTTCTTAGTGGTATATTATGTAGTGCCTCAAATCCCGATTCGACCGGGATGTGCACTACGTAATTGGGCTTGTGGCTAGTCTGTCTGAGTCGTAGCTTAGATCTTCGGCATCTTCTTGCCACGGACGAAATGTGATGATCCTTTCCAACTCACGGAAAGGCCTCTATTGAAACGAGTCCAATAGTTTTCGTGTTTGGTTGCTTGGTTTTCTTGATTGCCGCTTTGGGATTTTGATTTGGTGTTGCTTTCGATTTGCTTGGTTTTCGCTGCTGGTTTTATCGTTTGGAGCTTTGATTCTTGGGGAGTTCGGCAAGGAAGGATAGGCAAGAATTCTAATTGGTGCTCGTGCTGTGCAGGTCCGCGTAACTGACGTTTGATCGTCGCTAGGCGGGAGTCGTGTTTCAGCTACCTTTTCCTTAACCAGTGAGTGGTTTGGACCCTTCTTTCCTACTTCTTCACGCCCACATCTCTAATGTTTCAAACGTTCACTCGATGATGCCCGGTTGGACGCCTAGGAAATCCTTGCCACAATGCATGCCAGCCACTAAGAAAGGAACATGGGATTTGTAGACTAATTTTACTATATGCTTGCACACCTTATAATTTGAGCTGTTTATAAAGGGAATTGGTTGTTGGTGGCGGCCTAGTGCCTCGGACGGAGTTTGGACCTATGAGATACCAAAATCGAAACACCGCATTGAGAAAATATGAACTGTTGCATGAGATATATACTGCTACTTTACTTCTTTGTTTATTTCGATGCATTGTATGATAATATGAATTGTTCATGCATTTGCATGGTCTGGGACAACTTGTGCACAAGGTTTGGCATTTCCTCGAAACGGCTTTCCGGGGCACTGGAACCGTATCGATCCGGAGGGAAATATTTGATTCGTGCTCGTCACGATGCATTACGGGACCTCCAGCAGGGCTTGCTACCCGGGCTGATAGGACGCACCGCTAATGCTTGAAATATGTCCCTAAGGTGTCGATCACACCAATGACCGCATAGAATAGAACACATGCTAATTTATTGTCTTGTGCAGATGGTAAGTATACTTGTGTTTCGTTGCAGGGAAGGCGTGCATCGGTTGAGTAAGCAATCGATGCACTGGTTTGATTCAATGCTATTTGCATTCCTATCAAAACATGCAACTGATATGAATTGAATTCACTTGCTTCTTTATAGAAGTTATCTTAATGCATGCTCGCCCCTAATAAGCTAGTGTCGATTTAGTCGAGAGGGTTCATCCCGCTCACCAGTACAAGTTGAGTACTGACCCACGATGTGGGCAACTATTTCAGGCACTCAGACGGTGCAACGCTAGTGGATAGACGAGGAGGCGTTATGAGCACCTCTATTTTGAAGTATAGTTGGAGTCAGATCATTTTGGAGGCTTGGACTTTCAACCTATACAGGGGCGTAATGTATGAACGACGTGGACTATCTGATGGAGTGCGCCCTGCCTTTTGAGTTATCTTTTTGTAATACAAATCAAGTAGCCGAGAGGCGCATCAATGTAAACTCTATGTAAATTACTCTGAATTATCAATGAAAAAGCATGTTTCTTCCTGCACTTGTGTTCAAATCTCTGTGAATGTGTTTTCTAAATTATGTTTCAAAATGGGTTCCTATAACTGCAAGTTCTTGCCTTGTACGAGCGCAACTCCAGGCTCGTACGGCATCACGCCCCAGCGAGGACGAATCGGTTCCGTGAAGGATCCAGCGAGGACGAATGACCCTTTCGGGATCGGGGCGTGACATCGGGTCTGCCCGAACCCGACCCGCACCCGCCACCGACCCGCTACCCCTGCCCTCCCCACGACCGGCTCCCACAGTCGCGTCGCCCGCCGGATCCTCCGCCTCCGGCCACGCCCCGCTCCGCTCCAACCGGCCAGCGCCCACGACCCTCCCTCTCTCCTCCGCCTCCTCCGCCTAACGTCCCCTCCTCTCCCCTATTAAATCTCCCCCACCGAAACCCCCCGGCCACCAAGAACCCCCACCGGACTTCCCGCCACCGCCTTCCCCAGCCGCTGCCAGCGCCGCCCGTCCACCGCCTCGCCTCGCCGCACTGCCCCGACCCTCTCCTCCTCCTTCCTCCTTCCCCCAGCGGCCGATCCAGCTCCGCAGCTCTCCCAGCCGCCACGAGCCAGCCGCCGTGCCTCCGCCGTGCCTCCACCCAGCTCGCCTCGTCTTCCCAGGCCACCTCCGGCCAGCACCGCCCCGTCTCAGCCGTCCTCCGGCCAACCCTCCGCCTGAAGTCCATAAAACCTAATCCTAATCCGACCCGGACACGACACAGGACACAGGACACAGAGTCCTCGTGTCGTGTCGGACACGGTGAAGCCCCGGTTTCGAGCCCTGTTCAGGTACTCATATCTTTCTGCTCGTAACCCCGTTTCTGATTCCGTAAATTGCGTTGTGAAGCCTGTATGACCCTCTCGGTGTCCGGACAAACTATTCTGGGTATCGCGCCCTGTGGTGATCGCACACCGCGATCCAAAAATAGGAAAAAATCAGACCCTGTTTTACCCCGAAACTGAGTACGCCCCGCCAAACGGGACGACTTGGTCACGTGCGGTCTTCGCAGATACGTGCGCACCGTCGATACGGACGTGTGAGATTTCGCGGAAGCTGATTCGGGTGTGCGTGCACACCGGAATCAACGCGTATCCGCGGACATCGCCCCGTATCCGAATTTTCTGCAATTTGCCCTAACTTCTTGTACACTCGTCGGATCGAGACGAAACTTGCGCCATCGGACTCGTAGCGATACGCTGGTCCTGTGGGTCAAGTTTGGTTCAATTCTGAGAACGTTGACGAAATCGCGTGTCGTGGGCCCCACAGGCCCCGCTCGACGGGCAATTTTGTGATCGGCTCATCGGAATCCAATTCTGGAAGTTCTGTTGGGTTCATATCAGCGTTCCTGACCTGTTGACACTAAGTATGGTGAATTTGGAGACCTTTGACCCGGACACGTTTTTCGGTGCAAAGCGGGCCCACCGGCGGACCCCGTTTTGACCCGAAACTGCCGTTTTTGCCCTTGTCTCCAAATTGGACCCAAGGACAGGCGTTTCTAGCTATTTGACATCTTTTGAGCGTGATGGTAATATCTGTTTCAGCTTTTGGGCTCATCTCTGGAATATTTCCCCGAAGTACAATTAACTGGATCCAAACAACAGGCAAGTACCTGCACTTCAAGTTTAATCTTTATATTGTGATAGTTAATTCCCTGCTCTACTAGTCCCCTGGATGATTACACGTAGTGCTAGAATACTGGATTTCATGTCTTGGATACTGTATTTTATGTCTTGCTTTTCATGTCGGATGGGAGAATACTAGGAGGCATGTAGTTTACCTTTTCCCCTATTGTTGAATAGATGTTGGTACACGACTGTCCATCAGCCGGATCTTGATTTTCCCTGTTTAATAGCCGTTTATGACGGCCGGATTAGCCTTATAAACCCCTACATGCCAACTATGTATTCTAAAACAAACACAAGTTCACACAGATAGTTTCTAGATCTTGTTATATTTCTTGCTGACTGTTGTGGTTTCATTTCCTGTCTCATTTATTTCGGTTTTCCCGTATTCCTGTTTATAAGCATTAACTCTGAGATATTGATGTTCTTTATGCAACTTTCTTAATATGATGCCCAATTTAATTGTCATAAATATTTAGTTTAATCTTGTTGTGCACTGTGTACTTTGCTCCTTTCCTGACTGGATCCGTTGTTTTAGGCGATGATGAGAACTTTGCCCTACCTATTATGGCCCTATGAGTTAGCAGGTGACACATATGAGGAGCCGGTTCCCACTCAGGAGACTATCTTTGAGGAGGAGTAGCCAGTTAGTTATTATTTTATTTCCTTTCAGCATATACTCGGGTTTGTCCCCGATCTATCTTCTGGTTTTGTATTAACTATGGATCTGTTGTCACAATTTGTTCTATAAAAGTTAGCATTCCTATTTCCTGTTACTTTCCTTGTCTATTTATTGTGGATGAGATAGATTTAAAATTACCTGTGATGATGACCTAGACAGCGTACTACCGCCGACACTGCGGCGTAGGCTGGACGTGCCCACGCACTCGTGCCCGAATAACCGGGTGCGGGTCGTGACACGTTTTTGTGGTGGCCCATGCAGGTCGACGACTAAATTGTTCAGTTTCAACTCAGGGACCGAACAGGCCTGCAATAAAGCTAGAATAAGTTTATAGGATCTCATCTACCTGCTTGAATCGTTTTTGATATCTGTATCGTATTCGAACTAACATGAACTTGCATCTTGCCTTGATTCCTGTGCGCCTCTTATTGGTTATTTTGGATACAGGGAAATGGACCCACAAGCCAGCAACGAGGCTCGTGCAGAAACACCACAAACTGTTGTGGTTACCCAAGAAGACGAAGTGATACCAGTCGGTGAAGGCCAATTATCACAAGGCAGTCAAGCAAGTCGGCCTGCCTCAATAATCCGTCAAGATGGCATTCCACCCTCGATACAGCCTATTCCACCGATGCCTTCCTTCCCACCGGGACCGCCTATGGACGAACAGCAGATGTTCCGCATGTTCTACATAATGATGCAAGCCTATCAGAAGGTTCAACAAGAAACTCAGTAAAACCAAGCGGAGAACTTCATCGACAGAATTAGCTCCGAGTCACGGAAGCCAAGCAGTTCAAATGCAATTACCTTCGACGATGACGTTCTTACTGCCGCGCGACCTGTGGAGTGCACCACAAGGATCGAGTCCAGCCGGAAGCGGTCGTCTGCGTCAGCACCAGACCAAGCACAACAGGAAAAAGCTGCAAAGCGACCACGGATGAATCCAACTCAAGGACAGAACCAACAAGCTCCCACTTGTGGCTATTGTCGAAAACAAGGTCACATTTGGCAGGATTGTAGAAAGAGGCTAGGTGCCTGTCTATATTGTGGATCAGCAGCACATCAAATGAAGGACCGTTCTGCTGCTCAAAGACGCAACTGCATAAAAAGTTCTAGTTCAGGCCAGGCCCCAGCAGCGCAGCAGAGGGCACCACCTCAAGAACACTGACAAGCTTACACGAAGACCGTGGAGAACGTGCAGACTCTTAGAGTAACTAATGCGCGTAAGTGATTCGTAGATACCATTTTCTAGTATTGTTTTAGCTTGTGCCTACTGGTTCGTGACCTCAGCCCCAACCTAGTAACTTTAAACTTGCTAATAACCTGGAATGCTTTTGTTGGATAACTGTAGAGGTTGTAAAATCTTTTGTTACTGAGCTTATTGTAGGTTGTTTTGTGTGTTTAAATAATTTGTAGCTCCTTTCATCATCATCTAGCGTATTTATATTCGTTGCACCTTGACTTATGCTGCTATTTTATAGCCTAGTTTTGCAAGCTTACTCTTTATCGAGCTTGTTCATGACAAGTGTATTATTGGGGAGGCCCACAATGATACATTTCAGAATCAGTGTATTACGGTCTGATCAACCATAGTGCGCTTGATTCGCCCTTCGAAATAATACTTTACGTGGATTGAGATATATAGTTGACTCGTTGCCCTCTAGACATGTCCGAGCATATCGTATCGATTACATAACTGTATTAATACGAGCATGTGAATAGGAATTTCTGAGATATGATTTAATCCACAATCGCTTGACAATTCCCACCTGAATACTTTAAAACGCATTGACCCCGATATTTCTTTTCTATCACCCCACCCTTGAACTCTTTATTATTGATCTTCGTCTTCCCTTATTTTCGGAAAGACGAAATCTCGTGCCTGGTATAAGTTAGTACATAGATAGTACTAGATATGCCACATAGGCCGATCACATACTTGAGGATTAAACTTTCGTAATTGAGGACATATCATATGTGACATGATCGACGTTGAAGTTCGAGGATTGAATGACGTAGGTAAACATACTAAGGAATATTTTCTTAAGGTATATAGTCTTTTGTGATGAATGAGTAAACTCTAAGTTGGGTAGCAATGCAATTGTCAACTCGAAGCAAGCCATTATAATTTTGAAAATTTAGAGGAGTGGCTAAAATGATTAATGAATTGATATCGAGGACCCAATAAGCTGTATCTTGGATACATGATTTAAATCTTGAATAAATGAAAGTAAAATCGCCAAATTGAATTTAGGGGATATATGATTCAGACTTGAACAGTAGTGGACTACACTTAAATTATCTTTCAATTTGATGATTTGAATTAAAATTTGATGGTTGGACTACCTAGTTGTAATATTGAGGATGTGAATGGAATTTAAAAAGTTGTGAATGGAAATACTACTGGACTCGAATCACTTCTAGAGAAAATTTTGACAGTTAGACTCGTGAGGAGCGTGTGCAAGTCTTGAAGACGTTATGATGGACCAATTAAAAATTTGCCTGTGGGTAATTTGAGAAAGTAAGAAGTGATAATCATAGGTTGAATTTCTGATTGGAACAGTAGTCACCTTAACCTTGAAGTAATTGCAGTGGATAAGAACAGGATTTAATTGTCGCAAGGAGATTGCGAGTGACTTGCTTTATGTACATGAAGGATTAACAGATTATGGCTTAATTTTAAATTTTGAGGACGAAATTTTTATAAGTTGGGTAGATTGTAAGCCCCTGATTTTTCAAAATATTAAAATTAGGATTTTTCACAATTTTCAGGAATTTTCTGAAAATTTTCTGAAATTAAAAACAGGGTTTTGAATTATTACATGATTTTTATTTGATAATAAATAATATTAAAATATTATGAAAATAATATTTTTGAGTGTAAAATGGAAAACTGGACTTAGGGTAATTTTTCTGGAATTTATTGGGCCCCGGACCTATTTTAAAATACCTAAAAACTATTAACTATTTATTATTTATTTATTCATTTAATCATTTATTTATTAATTAAAACCTAAATCTAAGCCCGGCCCAGCCCAATACCCCAAACCCAGCCCAATACACTAAACCGGCCCAGCCCTTATCTTAACGGGTCGGGTCGGGTCTGCCCGAACCCGACCCGCACCCGCCACCGACCCGCTACCCCTGCCCTCCCCACGACCGGCTCCCACAGTCGCGTCGCCCGCCGGATCCTCCGCCTCCGGCCACGCCCCGCTCCGCTCCACCCAGCCAGCGCCCACGACCCTCCCTCTCTCCTCCGCCTCCTCCGCCTAACGTCCCCTCCTCTCCCCTATTAAATCTCCCCCACCGAAACCCCCCGGCCACCAAGAACCCCTACCGGACTTCCCGCCACCGCCTTCCCCAGCCGCTGCCAGCGCCGCCCGTCCACCGCCTCGCCTCGCCGCACTGCCCCGACCCTCTCCTCCTCCTTCCTCCTTCCCCCAGCGGCCGATCCAGCTCCGCAGCTCTCCCAGCCGCCACGAGCCAGCCGCCGTGCCTCCGCCGTGCCTCCACCCAGCTCGCCTCGTCTTCCCAGGCCGCCTCCGGCCAGTACCGCCCCGTCTCAGCCGTCCTCCGGCCAACCCTCCGCCTGAAGTCCATAAACCCTAACCCTAATCCGACCCGGACACGACACAGGACACAGGACACAGAGTCCTCGTGTCGTGTCGGACACGGTGAAGCCCCGGTTTCGAGCCCTGTTCAGGTACTCATATCTTTCTGCTCGTAACCCCGTTTCTGATTCCGTAAATTGCGTTGTGAAGCCTGTATGACCCTCTCGGTGTCCGGACAAACTGTTCGGGGCATCGCGCCCTGTGGTGATCGCACACCGCGATCCAAAAATAAGAAAAAATCAGACCCTGTTTCACCCCGGAACTGAGTACGCCCCGCCAAACGGGACGACTTGGTCGCGTGCGGTCTTCGTAGATACGTGCGCACCATCGATACGGACGTGTGAGATTTCGCGGAAGCTGATTCGGGTGTGCGTGCACACCGGAATCAACGCGTATCCGCGGACATCGTTCCGTATCCGAATTTTCTGCAATTCGCCCTAACTTCTTGTACACTCGTCGGATCGAGACGAAACTTGCGCCATCGGACTCGTAGAGATACGCTGGTCCTGTGGGTCAAGTTTGGTTCAATTCTGAGAACGTTGACGAAATCGCGTGTCGTGGGCCCCACAGGCCCCGCTCGACGGGCGATTTTGTGATCGGCTCATCGGAATCTAATTCTGGAAGTTCCGTTGGGTTCGTATCAGCGTTCCTGACCTGTTGACACTAAGTTTGGTAAATTTGGAGACCTTTGACCCGGACACGTTTTTCGGTGCAAAGCGGGCCCACCGGCGGACCCCGTTTTGACCCGAAACTACCGTTTTTGTCCTTGTCTCCAAATTGGACCCAAGGACAGGCGTTTTTAGCTATTTGACATCTTCTGAGCGTGATGGTAATGTCTGTTTCAGCTTTTGGGCTCATCTCTGGAATATTTCCCCAAGTACAATTAACTGGATCCAAACAACAGGCAATTACCTGCACTTCAAGTTTAATCTTTATATTGTGATAGTTAATTTCCTGCTCTACTAGTACCCTGGATGATTACACGTAGTGCTAGAATACTGGATTTCATGTCTTGGATACTGTATTTCATGTCTTGCTTTTCATGTCGGGTGGGAGAATACTAGGAGGCCTGTAGTTTACTTTTCCCCCTATTGTTGAATAGCTGTTGGTACACGACTGTCCATCAGCCGGATCTCGATTTTCCCTGTTTAATAGCCGTTTATGACGGCCGAATTAGCCTTATAAACCCCTACATGCCAACTATGTATTCTAAAACAAACACAAGTTCACACAGATAGTTTCTAGATCTTGTTATATTTCTTGTTGACTGTTGTGGTTTCATTTCCTGTCTCATTTATTTCGGTTTTCCCGTATTCCTGTTTATAAGCATTAACTCTGAGATATTGATGTTCTTTATGCAACTTTCTTAATATGATGCCCAATTTAATTGTCATAAATATTTAGTTTAATCTTGTTGTGCACTGTGTACTTTGCTCCTTTCCTGACTGGATCCGTTGTTTTAGGCGATGATGAGAACTTTGCCCTACCTATTATGGCCCTATGAGTTAGCAGGTGACACATATGAGGAGCCGGTTCCCACTCAGGAGACTACCTTTGAGGAGGAGTAGCCAGTTAGTTATTATTTTATTTCCTTTCAGCATATACTCGGATTTGTCCCCGATCTATCTTCTGGTTTTGTATTAACTATGGATCTGTTGTCACAATTTGTTCTATAAAAGTTAGCATTCCTATTTCCTGTTACTTTCCTTGTCTATTTATTGTGGATGAGATAGATTTAAAATTACCTGTGATGATGACCTAGACAGCGTACTACCGCCGACACTGCGGCGTAGGCTGGACGTGCCCACGCACTCGTGCCCGAATAACCGGGTGCGGGTCGTGACATTCCTTCACAATAACATGTATATATAATACTTGTTGGATCTGAGAGACCGCATCCTGATCGATCTATAACTTTTTTTCGGATGCTAAAACCGTTATTTGCTGCATATTCCTAATAGCAATTTTTTGCCTCTTGTCAGGAATTAAAAATCTTACCAACGAATAAAACTTGGTCTTCGACAACATTGTTTTGATGGAAAACTACTTCAGTTAAATTCTAGACACTTTTCAGACTCGTCATTTCATTAAACATAAGTTCTGTTGAATAAACCGAAAATACGAGTAGCATACAGTGAATAAACTAAAAAGCATGCTACTAAATGGTCGGTTGTGTAGAAATTATAAAGTAGCTGAGGTGAATATCAAACGACACATCAAAATTAAATGTTTTTAAAAAGGAGAGAGAAGCATTTTGAGTTTACAAGGCAGACATTGTTAGCACATATCAATCAATATTAATATGTAAGAAATCATGTTAATTAGTTGTTTATTCAAATCTTAAAAAATATCAAAAAAATCAAAGTCCGTCAAGGAACACAGATATTTGTCACATTCTTTAAATAAATAAAAATATTGTCTGCCATGAACACAGACGTATGCAAAATCCTAAAAAAGTTCAAAGAATACAATTTTTTTTTTTCGATTCTCAAGAAATTTTTGAAAAAATGTCTAGAAATATTAAACAATTGTGAATTGTTGATAACTAAATTTAAGTTAGATAAAAAGTTGAGGTTACACATTGAGATTACTGATTGAAACATTAATTGAAAAATTCCAATATGTCAAATAAACTTTAAATCAACACGGACGGATAACCAACCCCCATGGGTTGTTTGTTTGGCATGGTGGAAATACGATCCAGAAGCTGAAAACTCTTATGCTTGCACTTGCACTTGCAGCTTTCATTACCATGAAGCCAAACACGTGCCAAATTCTTAAAAAAAATCAAAAAAATCGAAGTCCAACCATGAACACAGACATATGACAAATCCTAAAAGCTCAAAAAAAAAAAAAATACAAATTAAAGTCCGGTCAGGAACACAGACATGGCCAAATCCTAAAAAAACTTAAAAAATATAATTTTATTCCTTCGATTTCTAAAGAAATTTTAGGAAAAATGTTTAGAAAAAAAAAACAAAAAAAATCTTCTAAGAAGAAGGAACATAGAAGAAGAATGGAGAGGAGAGAGGAGAAAGAATACCCTATATGGTCTTCAGCGAGAAGGGAGCCGGATTTTTCCTTTTTCTCGTCTTTGAATAGAAGGGAGAGCAAAGAGGAGAGAGCGGAAGGAGGCGAGAGAATTTTTTTGGATTCTCCACAGGAAGAGCAAAGAGGAAATGTAAACTCCCTCGACCAAATTTCAATAATTTAGGATTAATTTTGAAATAATTAGAATTAGTGCAACTTTTTAAAATTTTTATTTATTATATATTATATTGATTGTGCACCTGTTCATTACACAATTGACTAGGGCATCACACTAGCTGTTAACCCTAAACAGATTTCACATTCCTGCTCTAGACTAGTCAGACTACTTTTTCTGTATTCTGTGCAACTTCCAGAAACCTCGTTTGATGCTTCGTTTTAGTCGCACAAATATCGTTACAAACGTATGTATTTATTTCCTATTTAATTTTCTGCTCTTTACCCATCTCTGTACCCTTAGAGATTTGAGGACCAGTAGGCACCTGATTGTCCAACCAAAAATACGATAATATTCTACTCTAATTATACTTCAATTATCGTATTGACACCGTAGAAAGATTATGACTCTAATAGCCTCTAAATAATTAGTGAACACCGTGCGCAGTATTTATTAAATAATAAATACGATGACTGTATCACCTGCAATATCAGACCCTGCACCTGCCCAGAATCACTCCACACTGTCCAAAATATTTTTCCCTAGCTAATTCCCTCATTTTTGTACAATTTAGAATTTCAGGAAATCAGTATTTAAAATCAGGTAAATTGCGAAATTACGCAAAATACAATTTTATGCAATTATGCAATATTTGAAAAGTTAGGGGTTTATATGCAAATTGCATGCTAGGTGGCCAAATCCTATTGGCTAGACCATAGGTGGGTAGGACCCACCATAGCATCCAGAAATTTCTGCTGGAAAATATCCTAAAAATATCAAAATACCAAAATACCCCTGAACTTCTAAATATTTACAACTTTGCCATTAGGCAAAATCCTATATAAACCCTAACCCTTCTATTCAAATCACCTACAACCCTTCCCTCCGGCCACCTCCGACCACCGCCTCCGGCCAAACTCGGCCCAGCCCTTCGCCACCCTCCCCTCTTCCCTCCGGCCAAGCACCACCGCCGGCGCCGCCCTGCTCCGGCTGCTACAGCCCCCGCAACTCCCTCCTCTCCTCACTGTCCACAGCACCACCTCCACCCGAACCACCTTCCCCCGCCGCCTACGGCCGTCGCCGACCACCGCCACCCTACCCAAACCCTTCGCCCCGACCTCCCCTACCTACCACCACCACCTCAGCCCTCCACGTCACCGCCTCCGGCCGCCCTAGCCCCCGCAGCAGCCACCCTCCCCTAACCCTAGCTGCTGCTGCTGCCCTCCCCGACGCCTCTAGCCGCCACCAGCACCACCGTAGACCCCCGCCACCACCGCCAACCTCACCGCCAACCTCACCGCCGTCCTCCCCTCTACCGAACCCTCCGCCTGCCCGGCCGCCTCCGCCATTCCTCCGCCGGCCAGCGCCCCCGCAAGCTACAACTGCTGCTGCTGCTGCCAGTGGCCACTGCCACTGCTGCTGCTCCTCCGGCCGCCTCCGGCCAGCTCCGCCGCCGTCCTCCCGCCGGCAGCACCGCGTGGGACCCCCCTTGCCACCTGTAAAGGTATATATACCTATACTATACTAAAATACATAAAAAATTTCTAATACATGAGTATATGTAGATAATATATGTATATATATGTATATATATGTATATATATATATGTATATATATATGTATAAATACTATGTATATTTATATATATATCTCTATATATATATTATGTTATAATATATATACTATTATTATACAGTATATATTATATAATATATATTATATACTTTATATACTTATGTATATATATATTATATACTATACATATATATATAATTATATATGTATATATGAATATATATATATATATGTATATATGAATATATTATAAATATATTTAATTCTGTTAAAATATATAAATATATGTGTATACATATATTTATATAATTGGTATATAACATATATATTATTCTACGCATTTTTCCATTTATTTATTTTCTGCATTTAATTTCCTGCACCTATATTATATTATATATATATATATCTATATATATATATATTATCTATATATATATATTAAATATGCTGGATAATACAGCTTATTTATTTATATTATATTCTTGCAAATGTCATTTCAATTTATAGTAAATATATTGTACTGGATAATACAGTACCTATACTTATGTATTTAATTCCTGCATTTTCTTTTATTCATTATATATTTATATATAAATATCTATATACATATTTAAATTTCTGCACTATTATATATATATATATCAGTGGATATACCCTGAGTATATATGTATTTTAATTCTGCCCTGTCATTTCAATTTATAATATTATATATCAGAGGATACACCCTGATAATATTATAATACTATATTATCGCAGTGGATATACACTGCTACTATATATATTATTGCCTGCATTTATCTATTATATATATATATACTACTATATTTATATTATATCTATGCCTACTAAATATATATATCTATACTATATATATGTATATATATGTTTTATATTACAGCCTGGATATTCACGAAACCTATCTGTTTTAACAGAAACCAACTTCAGCACAGCTAGTGACCCCCTGTCACCAGCACCTTCACAACTGACTGTAAAATCAGGGTTTCAACACTATCAGGGAGTAGGCAAGTATACCTTGCCAAGTTAAATGTTTAAATTCTCAAATATTGTTATATGCTTCTTGCTTCTGAAATTCATATACCATGACCACCTGAGACTGCCTTGGGTACAGTCAACTGTTATGTTGACATGATATTACAGACTCACCAACAGCTGAGAGAATATCCTAATATATTCTCCTAAACCCTATCACGGAAACACGCAACATGGTTGCATTTACATATATGGATGTGAGCTGCGTATTTGGTTAGCTACCAGTACGTGTGACCCGCATCACGGATTAGAATAACTCAGGAAATGTACGATTTGACATTTAGATTCATTGGGATGGGAAAGATAACTAGTTGACGTATGGGACACCCCCTCCAATAATGTTTTATACCTTCGTACCAATGATGGTCGATTGCAGAGTTCCCTGAGTCGGGGGCATACGACACCTATACTAGCCAGTCGCCACGATTGGTGAATTACGTCAGCGTATGTCTAGCCTCACATTCCCATGCGTACTACTGGATCTTTACTTGCATTTTCACTTAGTATGGTTAGTACCCTGTATTTATTTTATTTCTTTATTCAGTATTTTTACATTACATGGCATGTCATTTTTCTGTATCTTGTTACGTCCCACTGAGGACCTGGTTCCTTGCCAGATCTAGATGAGGCTTTCTACCCCACAGTGTACGGGCCTGATCAAGAGGCCAGATGTGCTACTGAGGAGGAGCTCGAGGAGACACCCTCAGAGTAGGCTTGACCCTAGATGCTGCTACCTAGAGATGGAGATGTTTTGATCAGATAGACACTGCTTAGTCTATTTGATTTTTCTGCGCTATTATCAGTTTTTGTAGTAGGCTTGTAATCTCACCAGTTGTGTACTGTATCAGACTCAGTTATATATATATTTCAGCATTTGTTTTCTGACATTTTGTTGTGGATGAGATAGCTTTACCTGTTCTATACTTGTAGTAATTTAGGACAGCGTAGCACGTCCCTTTGGGTCCATCAAAGTGGATTAAGCCCTTAGTGACGTGTCAGCTGGCCAGTGACACGTGGCCTAGTTCCTGACATTTTGGGACTGGGGCGTGACAGGAAAGTTTCTTCTTTTTTAAATATTTTTTTTTCTTTTTTGGATTATGTATATGGTGAAAGAATAGTCCGAAAATTAAGAAATTAAAATTAATCTATATCGTACAATGTTACACATCTGATGACTATTATTTTGGGGATTCTTGGAGATACTATATAGCGAAAATTTCAATCCCTCCTCATATATATATATATATATGTGTGTGTGTGTGTGTGTGGGGGGGGGGGGGGGGTGGGGTCACTGTCTACATTCCGGGGGTGGGCTAAATCACTACCTATATTCCAAGACAAAGCCCTTGACCATTTCCCATGTACGTTGTTCAAAACTGGACAGAAAAAATCCCTCACGAAACAGGAGATGGGACTCAATTAGCTGACCCAACAATAAAGTAAATAAATAAAGAAAAATTTCAATTTATCCCCACTTTATTTATTACTATTAATGGTGCACCTCACATTGTTTCCATAATGTACAAGTCTTCCAACTTTTGACAGAATCCGTCTAGCAATTATGGTCAACTGTTTTGATTAATTTTTTTTTGACCAAAATGTCTCTCATTTCTTCTTGCTCTTTCCTCTCACCCCCCTCTCCCACGGGCAGGCTATCGCCGCTCCCTCCCTCCCTCCCCGCCACCGCCCCCTTTCCTACCCCCGACCTCCCAGCCAACAGCAGCTGCTCGCGCGCGCCGCCGCTGCTCTTCGCTACTGTTGCTGTTTTTGCTGCAAGGGAGCGGGGGCGAGGAGAGGGAGCGGCGGGGAGGGAGACGATGGTGGGGCGGGGGAGGGGGGGCGATGGCGGAGAGGGGGAGAGGGATTGCGAGCGACTGAGAGGAGGGAGCGGGGCATGCGGCGAGGAGAGGGCGGTGGCGGAGGGGGGGACCTGCAGCAAGAAGGGAGGAAGAAGACATAAATATTTTCGTCCAAAAAAAATAAGTCAAACGAGTTGACGGTTAGAAAGAGACGATTTCCATCAAAAGTGAAAAAACTTGTATATTATAAAAACAATATGAAATACATCCTGAATATAAATATATAAAATGGAGGATAAACCAAAACTTTTCATAAATATATATATATATATATATATATATATATATATATATATATATTCAACAAAAGTAAAAAAAAAAAAAAAAAACCAAAAAGAGAGAAATCCAAATCCCAAAGTCGAGACTTTTCCTCCTCCTCCTTCTTCTTCTTCTTCACTCTCATAAAAATAGTCCCTTTTTTTTCCCCCTCCATCCACAAAATTGCAACCTTTCTTCTTTGATCGCAAGAAGCCTGGAGGAGATGTGCGGTGGAGGGACTGTGTCAAGTAATTTGGCATAAGCAGACTTGTTGTCCTCCTCGATGAAAGAGAGAATAAACCGCGATTTAAAAACAAAATTTCTAATGGGACTAATGAGTTCTTAATTTTTAAAACTCGACCATGAAAAAATATTAAATTACATACATATTGTCTTTTAATATTTTTGACTAAATTATAACTTGATACTATCACCTAATCAAAATATTAACTTAATATTCTCAACTTTGATAGATTCTAACTTAATACTCCTTCTCAACTATTATTTTTAACTTGGTATCATTTGTCGTCCTAATGTTAGTTTTAACGTTAAAAATAAATAAATTAAATTAAATTAAATTAAATTTCTAAACTATTCTTCCTCCCAACCCATCCCCCTTTCCCAACACCGCCACACCCCCACGCCCTCTCCTGCACCCACCCACCCACCCACCCACCCACTTCCCCTGCTGCACTTCCCCCGCGCGCCACCACCGTGCACACGCCACTCCCCTCCTTCTCTCGTACCCCTCCCCGACCCCCCCCTCCCCCCCAACAGCTGCCGATGCAGGAGAGAGAGAGGGAGTGCCAGAGAGAGGAAAATTTTTGTTATTCATTATTTCAGTTTGTACCGTTATGAAAAAGGATATCAAGTTGAACATTTGAAATAGTTGAGAGTATCAAATTATAATTTAATCTATTTTTCTTTTAAGGAGCTAAAAAGTAAAATAAATACATGTCACATCAACATGGTAAGTTATTATTTTGAATTTTTATTTGAGTTTCTGCCGTGTAATTGATTGAAAAAGACTTTAGCAAGGGCACTATATTTGTTGTCACCAAATATTTTTAACAGTTCTTATTGTGCTTAATACTCTCAAAAAAATTGTTCTCAGTCCTGGACTGTCAAAAATTTGCTCCACTTGACAGTCATATTTTGTTGAAAAGTAATCACACCTTAACAAATCTTGTTGCACTCTTAGCCTAGGCCTTTAAAAAGTATGGTTGAAAGTAGAAATAATCTACATGGTGCCATATTAGCCCAAAACATGTTCTCGGCTTCCCATGGTAATCTCCCCCGTGTCCTACAATCCATCAGCCAATAACATTATTTGCCAAATTTCGTTGAATCCGCTATACCAATGTTAAACGTAATATGTAATTAAATATGGTATAACACCAAATAGCCCACTATGATATAGTGTAAATACTTGTGGATGATTATATTAGTGTATCTATTGCCTAAATAATTGCTAAATAAACAAGTATGGTATTAAAGTACGTAAATTTGCCAAGGTATCATATTAGTATGATTGGGTCAAAATGATGATTGATATCCCAATAATCAAAATATTTAACTCCACCCACAACAACAATCACACACCGACATCCATACAAACGAATCCCCCATTGTCTGAAAATGGGGAAAAAAATAAAAAAAAATCAAATATGGTTTCATGTTTCCATACATATACGCAAACTCTATACTTACTTAAAGCTTTCAAGCATATAAAGAAGTCGATGGGTGAAGAGCTTGTGTATATCCTACTTTCTCGCCAAGGACTCCGACTTGTGCTCACTTCCTGATGTAACAACATAACCTGCTCCAACCTGGAGGAAAACAGAGAAGGACAAGCACAGAATGTAATCTCCTCTATATAATGCCAAAATTAGGCTTCACCGTGAAAAATTTTCGTTCCAAAAATACCCTTCAACATATTTAGTAATTAAAAAGAATACCTACAATAAATTCCACTGACAACCATTTAAGAGATGCAATAATGACAACCATTTATGGAAATCAAAGGGTTCATGCTACTTGCTAAGTCTTTTAAATTGTTACCAAAGAATTCGAAGGGTTGAACCATTAACCTATATAATTAAAAGCAGTAGAAATAAACTAACTCATCAACATCATTCACTCCAATATACGTGCAAAACACGTGCATATATACTAGTAAGTAATAACTCAAATCTTGTAGAATATTCAAGCATTCTTTTCTTATAAAGGAAATGTGATGGAATCAAGATTAGCCAAAAGTTGATTAAACTAAGTTTATAATATATACTATACATATTTTAGTAGTACTATATATCGAGCATGCTTTGTAACATTTGCATAGGCAAGAGTATAGCATGTATGTATTATCGGTTAAAAACAATAATGGCCTATTTTACACAAAGCGATTTAGTTCAGCGTTAGCTAGCTAACATCATCTTCTTAGAGCATCATTAGTAGATGGAGCTCAAAAATGCATGTTGAGACCCAAATTTATAACAAAAAAGTAAATCTAGAATGGCTTGGATCTGTATGGGAATAGTAGAAAAATGATAAAATGATCTTTTGGTCAAGCAAAATATCTTTTGAAGGAGTATCGGTGAGGAATGTAAAAGATAAAAACGTAAAAGATTTTTATACAAAGAAATGTTACTTTTTAATATCTCAATTATTTTTGGCTCGACTTCGATCAAGCAAAATCTCTTTCAACCATATTATAGGGCTCTCTTTAGAGTTTTAACTTGGATGAGCCAAATGTTGAGAAAATGTCTGGTCAGATACATGTGAGATTCGGGTAAAAAAAAGGGGATGCAGACTTTTGGATATTGAACAAGTCTTATAACGAAACCCAAGAAAAACGCAGACAAAGTCCACATGTAGTGCATCTATTACTGGCATACTTAAAGAGTGCCAAATCTTCTAAAAAAAGGATTAGCTAGCCAGCATTACTTGTACCAACAGTTTTGAAAATAGAAGCCAAGCTTGGTAATCTTTTAGAGCATCAATAGTAAGGCTCATCCCAATTTCTAGATTCTAGATTCAGAATGTAGAAATTCATTTTGTAGAAAAGTAGGACTCAATTGGAGCTCCATGATGGTCTAATCACAGCCACATGAGCTATAGCTTGAGCCTCATAATTTCTACATTCAGATTGTATTCCAAATGAACTCATTTTGTAGAATAGTAAGGCTGAATTTGGAGCTCCAATTTCTAGATTCTAGATTTTATTTTATTTTATTTTATTGAAAAAAGAAAGATGGGACATGGGACTATATCCACTCATCACATTTGAGCCTCATTTTTTTTTTACTATTCTCATACAAAAACCCAACCCCTTCTATATTTATTTTTGTATTATAAATTTGAACCTCAAGATGCATTCTTGAACTCCATCTACTACCAATGCTCTTATTAAAAGATTATATTTCCTTACTAAGAGCCACCTCAATCTCAGGTTTCTTTATACTTGAGAGGAGCCTTCCCATCAATCACCGAGAGACTTGGAACCTTCAGGCATTATTTAATACAAGAGGAGGATCAGATCCTCGACAGGATGCACCAAATATTGCAAAATATTGAAACTAATATTTCCCAGGAAAAAAAGATAACAAGCCATCATTCAGTACACCAAACAATCAATCCTATGTTGATCTCTAGCAACACCCTTTCTTGAATTTCTTTTTTACAGCTTCATGTGGCCACAGTAGATAATAAGACTACCAAACTGTTTTCTTACAAGAAAACAATCTTCCATCTCTCTCCAAAACCACCAGACAACCGACTTTGAGCAACAATCCCAACACATAACATGTTCTCTATTGCTGGTAGTCCCTTTCCCATATCCAAAATAGTTCCAGTAAATTGAAAGGTTAGTTAATAAAAACAAATTATGTTTGCAGATAAACCCAACTATGATAGTCAATCACAAGAGATAATGATAACTTATTTCTCTTCCATCTCACACGGACAACAAAGTTGTTAAGAGAGATGAGATCAAGATGCCTTGGAACGCAGAAATCACAGAAAAGAACAGAAAACCCGACCACAGAAAACACCAACCGTACGTGGAAACCCTAAAAGGAGAAAAAAACACAGGAAACAACAGAGTAATTCACTAAACATGTGTGGAAGATTTAA
This sequence comes from Iris macrosiphon, assembly GCA_036927795.1. NCBI lineage: Eukaryota > Viridiplantae > Streptophyta > Magnoliopsida > Asparagales > Iridaceae > Iris > Iris macrosiphon. The sequence continues at coordinate 12,537,141 of JAYESA010000019.1, read as the reverse complement.
TAGGCTCACACTTTTAGATTACAAATTTCCAGATTTTTTTGATGATCTAATGTTCTTCTTATGGATTCTATCTATAGGTTCTCCTAATTCTAAATTGGAGCTAGGTATATTACTATCTGAGGTTCCCAAAGAAACATAAAGTTTAGGTAGAAACCGATTAGGACAGAAGTTAAACTACACTAACCCAAACAAGTTTAGGATTTAATACATCTTAAGTGAATCTTATGCTAACACCTTTTTGAAAATATTGGTCATAGTCAAAAGTCTATTTTAGAGGCTCACTTCAATGGAACTTATTTGTCCCATGACCTTTTCGCCAATCCCCACCTGCCACCTCAAGGCTTTATTATATTATAACTCAACATAAGATTTTAGAGGCTCACTTCAATGTTACAAAGAAATTGAACCCGAGAACCTAGAAGAAATTTTGTAAATATATCAGCTATATGATCGTCGGTCCTCACATAGTGAAACTTTATCATCCCTTTATGATACTCACGGACAAAGTGAATGTCGATTTCAATGTGCTTTGTCCTTTCATGAAATATAGGGTTAATAGCAATATGAATAACAGACTGGTTATCACACCACATATCTGCTGCTTTATATCCTGCTTCTTCTCCCAGTTCCTGTAGAATATGATGCGGATATAGCACATCTGTTGTGCCATGAGCAATTGTCCGATATTCCGCTTTCGAGCTTGATCGTGCAATCACACTTTGCTTCTTGCTCTTCCATGATACCAAGTTTTCGTCAATGAAAACCGAGTAGCCAGATGTAGACCGTCTATCCGTAAGACTGGTATCCCAGTCAGCATCAGTAATGTACTCAACATAAGTATGCCCCTTCTACTCCTTCCGAATTTCTTTTCCCGGATTCTGAACTAGATAGCGCAGAATTCTGAGAACTGCCTCCCAATGTGGAACTCGTGGTGAAGACATGAATCTACTTACAACACTGACGGCAAAGAAAATGTCTGGACGAGTCATAACGGCCAAGTAGTTGAGTTTCCCAACTACTCGACAATATTAATCCGGATCGATCATTAGTGTCCCCTCGTCGGGAAGTAACCTTATCCCTGGGTCCATGGACGAGGTTGCTCCCTTAGCTTGCATCATTCCTGCATCATTTAGGATGTCAAGCACATATTTTCTCTGAGACATTACAATGTCCCTCTTACCCCGTGTGACTTCTACGTCAAAAAAATAGCTCAGCGATCCCAAATCCTTGGTTTGAAATTGTTCTCCTAGAAACTTCTTTAGTTCTGCAATGTCCTGATTGTCGTCTCCTGTGATCACAATATCGTCCACATAGACACCATGTAGTATCCTCCCAGCTAATGTCTGACGGTAAAATACTGAATGATCCTTCTTTGATTGGCACAAGCCAAACTGAGTAACCACATTTGTGAAACGACCAAACCATGCACGAGGGGATTGTTTGAGACTATAATGGGCCTTCCACAGATGACACACTTTACCCTCCCTTGCAACAAACCCGGGAGATTGCACCACATATACTTCTTCGTCAAGATCTCCATGAAGAAATACATTCTTGATATCATTCTTGATATCCAGCTGTAGCAACGACCAGTCATAGCGAACATCTAAGGTCAAGAGGACGCGCACAGAGGTCATTCGAGCAACTGGGGAGAATGTCTAAAAATAATTCTCACCATAGGTCTGAGAATAACCTTTTGCCACCAGACGAACCTTCGGGCGATCAAGAGTGACATCCAGTTTTACCTTAATATTGAACACCCATTTGCAACCCACTGCCTTCTTACCATGAGGTAAATCAACCAAGTTCTATGTATGGTTCTCCCGAAGTGCTTTTATTTTCTCTTCCATAGCAGCACGCCAGCCGTGATGTTTAAGACCCTCTGCATAATTGGGAATCTAAATTCCATCAATAGTCGCCACCAATTATTGTGTGAGGCTCGCAAGCCCTTTGTAATTGTGAACGTACAATGGATAATCACGAAATGTACGACAAGGTCGAGTTGGCGGATCAGGCGAAAACAAATCAGTGGAGCTAGAGGAGGATGAAGGACAACCCTCCGGAGACGACTGATCCCACATTTGAGCAGTGGGAGACAGATGATAGTCGACTGTTTACATAGTTGATGAACTCAATGGAAGCATCGGTGGAGGACATGGTTCAGAACACAGACACGATAAAAGAGTTATGGGAGGTCCTATCGACGACGTTTGATGGAAAACGCGACTTGTCTCGTATCTACGACTCGATCGTCGACGTCTACCGGACGGAACAGGGCGACAAGTCTCATAAAGGGCCTTCCGCAGATGACACTTTATCACCCTGCACTTGATTCGACTGTCGCTGGATCTTCCCAACCCCAATAATCACATCAACTTTACCGATGCGCTATCAACGTGGCCAAAACCGTCACGCGCATGGAAAGTAGAGATCGTATGGGGATCACACAAGCCAGGTCACAGAGGTAACCCAGGTCACTCTCTGTGTAGATCCTGATGTGGATATCGAAGTAGGACGGAAACAAAGATCTACGTAAACAAGCAACTTGTCTACTCCTTGTTAACTCCTGGAGCCGTAATCTAGGAATAGAGGTTGTGCAAACAAATTATTGTCTATCCTCTGGCTTCGATATACGACCTTTTCTTTTTCTTTTTTTTTTTGAAAATTAGGGTTCATACAGGAAGGAGGGGCGACGGCTGAGGATTAGGGATGGTGGCAGGGAGGGGGCGGCTGAAGGTGGGGGGTTGGGGTTGGCGGCTAGGGTTTGGGTAGAGTGAGAGAGGTGAATGGGTTATGGCTCTGATACCATGTAAAATGTGAATGATAGATTCATACATTAAGAGGAGAGGAGAGTACATTATATAGGAGGCTAATCCCTCTCCCTATTAGTCTACCCCCTCTCCCTATTAGTCTACCCGATGTGGGACTAAACTCAACTTAACACATAACTCGACATTATAGAATGATTTAACATACAATACTCCTTATGATACTTCCTAATTCTACCATCCTCTTCCTGCATTAAGTAGACAGAATTAAGCACATTCATACATGATGTGCAGTTGTTGAATCAGTTATCTGTTATAACATGAAAAAGATGGGTTCCATCCCCATCAATCTATTCCCGCTCATTAGCTAGAGAGCAGTGTCTCGTGCAATGTTAAAAAAGAGAGGGAAACTAGCCCCCTAGCCCCCATCTTTACAACCGAAACTTACAGAGTTACCACTCTCACATAAGATAGCCACTTATCTTTGAATTTATATTTTCTTTCCATAACAACCTTCCAAAACCAAAAGGATGGAGCAATTTGTATTTTTTTCCTCATCCAGTGCCGAAACTGACCTGGATTAATATTTACCAATCATATTCACATGGCCATAGTAACAATATTTACTACTTTTTTTCAAAAAAGTCGCAAATAATTCGTGTATACAACATTTGTTGTATACATACACAAATAGTTGCTTATTCGTGATCAATTCGCTGAAATCACAAATAATTTGTGTTATAATCAATAATTCGTGATTAATCACGATGGCTGCTCGTTTCGGCTGATTGACCGGGCCTTTAACCAAAAGACCACAACCATGTGCAGCACCAAAACCATAAGGTCTTCCTTCTTTGTTTATAATTGTAGAAGATAGTTATTTCTTGTTCATTTTATGGCCTAGAGACTTTCTAGTTTTTCTCTTACTTTTAGTCTCAAGTTGGAATGTGAAAAACACTAGGAAGAGTGAGTCACCACTGCCTATATATTGTAATCTCCATTCTCAAATAAGTCCATTAGGTTGAGCCAACTTCCCAACATGGTATCAGAGCTGCGCAAGATCCTCTTTGGATCTAACTATTTTGGTTCACCACCATCATTGTCATCGTCACCACCAGAATCACCATAATTTTCAACGGCCTCACAGTCAATAATTGTTATCGTTCAAGTCACGTCACCCTCGTCAGCGACCGTTTTTTTTTTTTTGCCGACAAGTTTTCAGCCCTTGCTAGACCTTCTCCCAACCATTGCCAACAGTTTCCAACCAACCACGCCCTCCTGACCATCCAAACCTGGACTACAGTCAGGTCGAGGGCCTCCACCTCCGACCTCGCATATCCACAACCTTGCCGACCTGGTCGCAACACTCTTTGTATAGTAGTCACCAGAGGACAAGCACCCAGCTTCAACCATCAATTGACAGAGCACCCACTGGCGTTGGAGCAGACGCCATTGACGGGATGCACAGTGTTGAGAACCAGAGCACCTTGTCATGACCTGTGGCGCCCAGGTTTGTCAGGGCGCGTGCCCGAGTGCGTCATTGCACGCCATGGCGCGCCTAGTAAAAACCAAATACAAACAGCCATTTTCGTTTATAAAAAATCTGAAATCCAAAAATGACCTATAGCAAACCCAAACCCAAACTCCAAAATTAAATCCCAAGTCCATTTTCTTTCTTATTTCTCATCCCAAGGAGCACCCAACAAGACCCCCAAGAGGATAAAGAGTATATAGTATACAAAGAGGCAAAAGCCAATACAACTTGCTATACGGAATTGCATTCATCTCTATGACAAGGTCCGGAACTCGATTTTGATATTGGTTTCAGAGCCTTCCAATGAGTATAGTTTCGGCAAATTCAGGGGGGTTGGGAGGTTGATTTTGGTAGTTTCTGCGATTTTTGGTATTAACCGACTTAAAACCATAGTTTGCAGTATCGACCGATATCGATCCGATACGGCCGATACCGACACGGTTTGATATGTCCCGATCTGATACCGACTGATACACGATATTGACCGATACCGACATTGGAGGTCTCTTTTCGGTCAATTCCACAGAGAAAATTGAACGAAAAAGACCAATTAGCAAGGTGTAAAAGCATAGTAAGGTTGTAAAAAAAACATGTAAAAGAGAAAAACTTATCTATCGTATGTAAATCAACCGGCAAGGGTGACTACTATTTCATTCAATTTCAAAACTATTAAGAAACAACACTGGAAATACTTAAAATTATGCCTAAATGTATAAAATATATTTTCTAAAATATTAATAATTTACTAATAGCTATTTGCTTTCCGATACCAAAAAATCCGATACTCCGATCGAAAACCGCTGATACTATCGATAACGTTTTTACCGATACTCATAGGAATGGTCCGATACCGATTCCGATACTGATACTTTGAACCTTGCTTAAAACCTTCAACCATAGAGTGAAACCTTGCCACCAAAATAGGTATTTAACTGGGGACATTTCGCCAAAGGATGGTTATATGACTTCTGGCAGAGGAGAATGTGCTTCTGGACTGCAGAAATACATTGCTAAATAGAGTTGAGGAAGTTTCTAAACAACCAAGTCGTCTAACTGACCAAAAAGGTAAGATTTTGAAAAGATAGTAGAGAAATAGACTATACACGTGAAAAACAATATTTCGATATTAAAGCTTTACCATTAGTCCAATAGAATAAGAGCAAGGGTGGTGTACAATCAAAAGTATGATGTTAGATAGTGAGAGACATCACATTGCAAGCAAGCAAGAGAACAAAAGAAATCTAAATAGTAGGAAATTTGTTTTAATTTGTAAGAAGATATCTTAAGTATGATGTAATTTGTAAGAAGAGAGTTGTGTGAGAGTTCACCTGGCAATCCTTTAAAACAACGCGCTCTTGAAGTTGGACATTGCTGCAAACAATGGAACCTTGAACTAAACTCCCATCTTCAATAGTGACATGATTCATCACAACAGAATTAACAATCTGTAAGCTCAAAAAAAATATTATGGATTAGGATTGTAAACTAGTAAAATATAAATACTTTAGCTACAAGAATGATGTTAGAAGGAAAATCTATTGCAGGACCTAGCTCTTGTTTGACTCTGGTAGAAACGTATCACAGCAATAACCATAACATGGAAGTGGCAGATCAACACTAACACATACAAGTAGAACTAAGTAAATTAATATTGCTGAAGGAGAAGTCTTTATGACTTCTATATTAAAAATACCTTTACGTTGGAACCAATCCTGCAGTGGCGTCCAATAACAGATCGCTTAACACTACATTTATCACCCAATTTTGAACCTTCAGCAAGCATGCAATGTGGGCCAACCTAAACCATCAACATAAACAAGTTACAAGGAAAGAGAACATAGAGAAAGCCCCCAGAATGGGACAAAACTTAGCAAGAAACAAGAAGAAATTAAGAAGAGTTCCATAAATTGTGCCATCAAAATGGAAAGAATAATGTTCTCTGCAAGACAATGAGTTTCGAAAAGAAAACAGGTTAAAAAACTAATTAAACTGAAACATAAGTAAAAGTAGCAAAATTTTAATCCTGATATGCATACAATTACAAAGCTTTAGCAATTAACCAGTGTACAACTACCTAAACCAAAAAAAGGGGATGAACAGGCAGATATATCAAGACCAGTTTCTCCAACTAAATGTATAATACTGTTCACAACACAAGATATATCAACTAGAGCATATTACAATATTTTTCTTTGATCTCGTCATAAGCAACACAGAATCTAATGTAATATATGATTATGATGACACATGGAAGAGTTCTTGGATATTGTTCATGTAGAAACTACCACATCTACTCACAGTTGTTTTAGATCCAAGTTCAGCGGACGGATGAACAATGTTATTTTGCGCAGAGAAAGTATAACCAGAAAGGTGACTAGCCTCTCCTACAACCTACATTCAGGGGTAAATGAAACATAATCCATCAAATGCTAAGTGTGGAAAACTCAATGGGAAACGGTCAAGGAAGAACAGCGCAAAGGAGCATGGCTTGCATATTGCTTACATCGCGGTTGATATCACTGAATGCTTGAATAGAATTTAAACGAGCACAATACTTGCTTTTGTTGGCAATGTAAGCACAGCATTTATGTGTCTTCAGAACAGAAGCCGAATCTTTAGGACCCAAAGCATGTTCATGGAAAGCAGAGGGAGCAATTTCTTTGTGTTGAGACAGCCATGCCAAGTTGTTCTGTGAAGAAAGGGTACCATTCCAGCCTTCTTCACCGTGATACACTCCATTTGCCCATGCTTCTGATGCCTGATTCATATTTTGTCAATCGTTAACATAAGGAAAAACAACTTTGAGCTATGGCCAATAATCTCACTTAGCACATACCAGCTGGGTCCTAACAAGATATGGTAACACATCATGCCGAATACTATGAAACGTGTTCTTTTGATCCAATACCTCCTGTAGAATGGTCCTGAAAAACAATCTTAATTAAAAACATAAAAAGAGAATATCCAGCCCAACTATAGCAAAAGTTTAGGATAAGGTTGGAGATTACATGAATTGAAATTAGATCTCTGTGTATATGCAACAACAACAAACCTTTTGAAGGCATACATATGAGCATCCATGAGATCAGCACGAATTTCCATCTGGAAAAGGTTCAATAAGACCATGTTGTTAATTAACAAACATAAATTCATATATAAAATTGTATGAAAGAGTTGATTGACTAACAGCAGACATTGTTGATACCTGACCTACAGCACGGAGTACGCTCTTCTGAACCCGAATATCTTTATCGACCTCAGCTCCTGTTGAGATTTACGAAATATAATGATTACTCAAAATAGCTGCTTCCAACATGTAGGAATAGTTAAATAAGAAAACCTGAAGCTACATGTAGCAAGAACTGCCTTGTAGGATCAAGCCCCACAATATTGTGTCTGACTGGTTTTTTCGCCTTGTCCTTTCCTCCAGAAGATCCAGACTCGGAAGGTCCACTGATAGGAGTGTTGCATAACAATGTAGTTACTACTGCACCATGCCTTCTATGAGTTGCTGCCACTGCCCCAGGTGGCACATCAGAAACAAGGTCACCACTCACAATCTACAGAAACCAAATTTGGTGTAAGGTAGTGGGGAACAATTTTTGATTTTTAAGAGTTACAGAAGTTCTGAAGGGTGAAGTGTCTACCAGAACATCATTTGCTGTAAGGTGGTGAGCCACTGCCCGTAATGCCCCAGCAGTTCCAACATCCTCAGGGACAGCAGCTACCTGCAGTAAATCACAGTTAAAATTCAATTGTGATCTATCTACACCCGCTAACATTTGAAAGACACCACTACTAACGACCAAAGGAGACCTCCATGTAAGGTCGTGCACACTAAACATCTCCAACCAATCAAATACTCAACCAAGAAAACCAGGATACAGCTCCAAAATTGATGATTGAATCCAAATCTCAGAATTTTATGTAATTGCTCGTCCTTTGAAAATTTGACAACTCACACGCAATATTGTTAGTATCTTAGGATACACGATAATATCTTACGTTATGATACGATACACGATCATTTCCTTACGTATTGAATGATTGATATGATACATGTAGGTTGATAGGTCCTATCGAGTCATGTAATGTATACTTTAGAATATGGGCTCTGGAACTAACATATACATGCAAAGATGAAACAAGTAAAAAATCTATGAGAAAATTATATTTATCGTGTTCCTATATGGACTTAGTAGTATAGCCCTAAACTCCTAGAGTTATTGTAACATACGATACACGATATCATAAGTGATATACGATACGATATGCAAGCAAATTGATACATGATATGAATCATATAATCCACGAGTTGACAATCTAGCTCATAGCCTCATACGATGTTCTGCATGTGGTGGCGGTGGTGGTGGTGGTGAACCACGAGGTACTTTAATCCTAAGTCCGTGAAGAAACAGAACTCTATCTGAAGTCCAGATCAAATAAAAGAAACTAAAAGCATATTGCAGTCATTTACTGCTACTTTTTTTCCTGTATTATTGGTAAACAATTGTTAAGTTTTGCATCTATGAACTGCGGAGAGATTTCAAAATCATCATCATCGTAACCTTCTCACCTCCTGAGCACAAGAAAGCTCCACAAAACGAAATGACAATGTTTTGTGTCAATAATTAACTAGTGAACACCTTGGCATAAAACCTAGAGAACCAATTGTAGGGTAGGTATAAGCAAGGTAGATATGAGCAACAGACCTTTTTGGTTATGAAGTTTAAGCTTCATGCAACCAATAAGTAATTTCCCCGGTAAAACAGCCAGTCTAATTTGATATGTCATATAATCGAATCAGTGGATACAGATTTGTTTCGTTACAGATTCTTTTTTTCACTTAAAATTCTCATGAGTCTTGCGTACTGTTTCCATGTACTTGGAGGTTATTTTTCCTTTTTTTTTCCGTCTTTTTTTGTGTGTACACGTTAACCTTATCATATACATATCACAACAGACATCTTTGGCCAACATTCACATGGATTAAGCTTGTGGGTGTTCCTTCTTCATGTAAATGTGTAATCCATATCGACAAATTAGCGTTTCTATGTCCTACTGTCCATCATTAGTTTCTGGCTTTTTATTAGTATTGTACTGATTTAGTTATTAATTTTAGCCTATACGTGAAGGATATCGACAAATATTTGAGTCCAATTTTGGCTTCGAATGCATAAGCATAAGGAGGTGAATTCATAAGTATATAGGTCAGGCTAGAGTAAATCTAGACAAAAGAAACTGCATAAGATTGATTGAACCGCTTCCTATTCCTTATCTTTTAGCTAGCATTTGGATGAAGGTTTTGTATTCCTAGGAATCCACTTCATATTTCTTTCCCACAGAAAAGTAATTCAACATTCTCATACCCATGTTTGGTTAGGTCGGGAATATGTAGTCTGAAAAGGTCAATTTTTTCATTCTCATGTTTGGTCCAGACAGGAATAGGAATCTTAATTTGTTTAGTTTTCCATAAATACCCTTTCATTAATTTCATGATGTTACTATTACCTAAATTCAGTTGGTATCATTGAGGGAATTAGTGTCGAAAAATATTGCAATTAATGCACCCGACCAATATTCCCAGGAAAGTAAAAAAAATCAAAGGGAGCCTTGGGTTTTACTTTCCTACATATGTGGGAATATGAAGCCCCCATATACATATTCCCTCCCAATTCCCAATTCCAGAGTTACCAAACATGGGAAAGGAATCCAAAACTCATTCGCAAGTCTCTAAAACATGAACCAAACAGCCTTTTAATGGATTGTCATTCATCCATCCCAGCATTCTCGTCTCTAAATGTAGAAATACTTAATTGATTTATTTCTTAAAGAGAGGGTACATTATATATAGGAGGATAGCCTCCTCCTTACTTTCTATCCAATGTGGGACTAAATAAGTTTCCATAACTCAACACTCCCCCTCAAGATGGACGATAGATATCAATCATCCTCATCTTGTTACAAAAGATGTCAAACTCTCTAGAACCCAAACATTTAGTTAAACAATCAGCTAACTGCTCCACTGATTTCACATAGCTCAAAGTCAAAACTTTTCTATTCAGTTGCTCCTTGATGAAGAACCGATCAATCTCCACATGTTTGGTACGATCATGCTGCACTGGATTGTTTGTAATATCAATTACTGATTTGTTGTCCAACCAAAGTTGCAGGAAATCTCCTCTAAATAAACGCATCTCAGCCAACAAGCTCTTCACCCACATCTTCTCGCACAGGCTAACTGTCATAGTCCTATACTCGACCTCAGCTGTAGATCTAGCTACTACATCTTGCTTCTTGCTGCGTCAAGATACAAGATTGCCTCCAACAAAAATACAGTAATCTGTAGTGGACTTGCGATCGTCCATACAACCGCCCAATCGGCATCATGGTAGCCTTCAACTCTTAGATGTTCAGAACTTCTAAACCATAACCCATTTTCTGGACTTTCTTTAATATACCTGAGAATTCTGCGAACTGCCTCCATATGCTGCTATCTGGGATCATGCATATATCTACTCACCACACTCACGACATAAGCAATATCAGGTCTCGTATGACAGAGATATATAAGCCGGCCAACTAATCTTTGATATTGCTCCTTACTCACCGGATCACCACCCTCAGCACACAACTTGTGATTCTGCTCGATAGGAGTAGAAGCAACCATGCAACCCAACATTTCTATCTCTAAAAGAAGGTCCAGAGCATACTTTCGCTGAGAAAGCACTATAGCCTTTTGTGACATTGCAATTTCAATTCCAAGGAAATACTTCAACTGCCCCAGATCCTTAACTTCAAATTCATCTCCAAGTCTTTTCTTCAGCCGTAGGATCTCCTCAGTATCGTCTCCAGTAATTACAATATTATCAACATAGACTGCAAGAACAGTGATACGAGTCTTGGAGTGCCTGTAAAACACAGTATGATCTCCATTGCACTGCATATACCCCATAGCACAGACTGCAAGTCTGAATCTATCAAACCATGCTCTCGGAGACTGCTTTAGCCCATACAAAGACTTCTTCAATTTACATACCTTCTCCGTTGCTTGTGAATTAGCAAATCCTGGTGGAATCTCCATATACACCTCCTCCTGGAGATCCCCATACAAAAATGCGTTTTTGACATCTAGCTGATGTAATTACCAATTGAAGTTGGCAGCACATGATACCAACATTCGCACAGTGTTCATCTTTGCTACTGAAGCAAATGTCTCGTCATAGTCGATACCATAAGTTTGGCTATATCCTTTAGCAACTAATCTGGCCTTATACCTGTCAATCTTTTCCTCTGAAGTCTGCTTAACAGTATAAACCCATTTACATCCAACAACACGCTTTCCAGCTGGCAGTAGTACCAGCTCCCATGTGTCGTTCTTCTTCAAGGCCTGAAGTTCCTCCTGCATGGCACTCAACCACCTAGGATCTTACTTAGCTACCTGCCAGTTGTTAGGTACAAGCACTGAATCTAATAATGCAAGGAATGACTTGTATGCAGGTCGAGTGGATGCATATGAAATGTAATGTGCAATGTCAGTATCCCAACTGCCAATTAGCTGGAGGTTTTCCAGCATTGACTCTAGAAGTTCTACGAAGCAAGAAAGAAGTATTAGAAGCATCAGAGGAGGAATTGTTACCAGGTGACTCAGGTGGAAGGGCTAAAGAAGGTCCTGGAGAAGAGGAACTTGGGACATCAGCATTTGTGGGTACTGGCCTAGGCACAAGAGGAAGCTCATGCTGCTCCGGCTGCTCATACTTCCTACATACTCTCAGCTCCCCCTGACTGTCGGCTCCCCCTGAGACACCATCACTCCTCGGTAACTCAAAAGGATATGGAATCATACTAACAACGATGCCACTCTCATTCTCCCCCTCTCTACTAGCATTAGTAAAGTCATCCTCGAACAAGGAACTTAACTCCGTCTTCTCCCCATAAAATGGTTTAAACTCCCGGAAGGTCACGTCCATACTGACAAACAGCCTTCTTTCAGTGGGACACCAACACTTGTATCATTTCTTACTTGATGAGAATCCCACAAAGATACATTTTACTGCTTGTGGATCCAGCTTGCTCACCATCATTATGTGATCTCGCACAAAACATGTGCAGCCAAACACTATGGGTGGAACAATAAAAATATTAGAGCCCAAGAGCATCTCACATGGTGTCTTCATCCCTAATACTCTTGACGGCATCCTGTAAATTAGATAAGCTGCTGTCATAACAGCCTCACTCCACAAGAACTTCGGCACATTCATTGTCAGCATCAAAGAACGTGCCACTTTTAGCAGATGCATGTTCTTGCGTTCAGCCACCCCATTCTGAGCAAGAGTGTCTGGACAAGTAGTTTGATGAAGAATTCTCTGACTAGAGATAAAATTAGCAAACTCCTTGTTGGTGTACTCAGTCTCATTATTTGTTCGAAAATTTTTCACATTTACTCCAAACTGGGTCTTCACATACGCCGAGAAGTCTTGAAAACATTTGTACATCTCAGATTTCTGTTTTATCATGTAGATCCAGGTCATATTATGAGGAGCAATCAATGAAGATAACAAACCATTTGAATCCACTGATGGATGTAGTAGGACACGGCTCCCAAATATCAGAATGAACAAGTGCAAATGGCTCAAGACTTCGAAGACCAACCATTTTATAAGTAGAACGTGTATGCTTCCCAAGTTCACAAGCATTACAAAATAATCTTTTTTTGTCTACTTTATGCATTATCTCAGATTCTAACTTATTCAAACTATCAAAAGATAAATGCCCTAATCTGCAGTGTTGAAGCATTGCTTCTGTCACTGGCCCTCCACTAATAGTAGCAGCGAGCATTGCAGCCTCCATGTTCAAGTATCAAAGGCCATCACGCCTAATGCCAGTCCCAAGCCTCTTCCCCGTGGCCTTCTCCTGGAAAGAACACATATCCCGATAAAAAAGAACAGTACAATTCAATTGATCAATGAGAGAGCTAACAGAAAGAGTAAGTTGATCGGAAATGAAGGAACATGTAAGACAGATGACAGGATAACATATGAAGTACAATGGACCGAGCCAGTACCCCTGATGGGTTGGAATGTCCCATCAGCAGTCTGAACTGTCTCGGGATGCATATGTTTGCTCGGATAATATAATGCAAACTCACTAGATGCACCTGTGATATGCCTAGATGCACCTGAGTTTATGATACAATCAGTATGAGATTTAGTGGATGCGAGTGCCTGAACCGAGATACTGTTGCCTATATGAGCAGCGTAACCAGTAAAGTTACCCAGGTAGGTAGTGATAGCCAGATCTTGAGTGGCATGTCCCTTGTCCTTAGAACTCTCAACCTTAAGCTTGAATTGACGTAGTTCATCCGGCTTTGTCATCTCGACTCCAGTCATCTTAGTACTGGTCTCCTCTGGCACAGCTAGGAGAGCAACTCCCCGGCCTCCATGTCCCCTGCCTCCTTGACCTGTACGTCCACCTCTGTCCTCTACCTCCTCGGCCACGACCAGAATTGAGGGGTTGAGAGCAGTTGTAACTGAGGTGTCCTTTCTTCCCGCAATTGTAGCACTCCCTGTTATCGCTGATGGGAGCACTAGGAATCACCAATGCCGAGCGGACAGCTGATGAGGTCTCGCCTTTCATCACTTTCTGTCTTATCTCCTCTTGCTTCATCGATGCAACAGCCTCATCCAGGAATGAAAAAGATGGCAGATGACGCATTGCTGTCCTCCTAGCCTCAAACTGTGGATTCAGACCCTTGAGAAAAAAAGCCACACGCTTACGCTCAAGGTAATATTTTCCAAGGAGAACATCTGACAGGTTTTGCAATGATAGCGGATCATAGTGATTCAAGTCCGCCTATAAGCGGCGTAGCTCCGCTGCATAGTGGAGTACTATCTTCTCCCCATGTGTGGTAGCATCAATCTTTTCCTCAACTTCCATCTTCATCATGACACTCCCAGCTCCAGAGTACATCCCAGCCAATGTCGTCCAGACATCAGCTACACTGCAGATTGACTCCACCATCCCAGCTATGGATGGAGACACATAAGTCAGCAGCCAAGAAACCATCAGAAAATTAAGGTGACTCCATGTGCTCCACATAACACTCGTCTTATCCTTTGGCTCAGTGCACTCTCCCTTCACATATTTTTCAAGCCCCTTGGTCCAAAGGTTCAGCAGCGCCCTCCTAGACCAACTTAGGTAGTTTTTCGTTCCCTCAAATTTGATGTCATTGGGCAGCAACTCTATCTTCTTTATCACCTGCGACGGTTCTGGTGCGGGCACGACTGTCCTACTGGATGATGTCTCCTCTAATTTGGCTTGAAATGCCCTTACTATCCCCTCCAGTATCTCTTTCAACTCCTGACTAGTCACATGTGTTCACATCTCGACAGTTGCACACATGGACGAGATCAAACGCAACCCAAACACGTGTCGTGCGCCTACATGTGATCACGACTTTCTCCATCTATTTGTACACCCCCAAACTCATGCGGCATGAGAAATGCACGATGGATGGAACTTGCCGGAACAAGGACTAGAAATAGAGATTTGTGCAAAACTTTCCATGAAGTATGCTCTCTAATCTCAGAACCCACGTTGCGATCGAAATCAGAGGATCACACAAGAGTTCCTCTCTGGTTATCCACGATCCAACGACGGGTTTGACGACACCCGTAGGGAACGTCGACGACACCCAAGGGTGAGGGGGGGGAGGACTTCCACGCACAGAGGAAGGCGGGAGGAGGGGGGGGAGGGCTCGGGGGGAAGGAAATTCTCCTTATTTTTTGGAAAAAAAATTGAAAAAATGATTCAGAGCTTTGGCTCTGATACCATGTAGAAAGACTGAATTAATTTATTTCTCAAAGAGGGAATACATATATATAGGAGGAGGCTAGCCTCCTCCTTACTTTCTATCCAACGTGGGACTAAATAAGTTTCCATAACTCAACACTAAATTTGTAATGCCGTACTAATATAGCAATGTCACCACGAGCACAACAGCAATGCTTGACTCGAGGAGCCCTCGAGATATCGAACAATAGGAATCTCCCCTTCTCGGTTAGGCTCTCTTGGAGAGTCCATAAATCGACCCACATTACTTGCAACAAAATAAACGTCCTGGCATTGTGCTTAGCCGCTAACGAATTATACCACATTTTAACTTTGAACATGGATCCATAGTTATATCTATATGTTTCATCGGGCTACTACTAAAGTATCAAACAAATTTTCTTTGAAATAAAACCGACGCTATCGTAGAAACATGCTACTTCAAACAAAATAACAATCTGAAGGTTCAAAAATCAATGTTTTGGGGAGAAAGGAAAAGAAGAAGTGAGGGAAGGACCTCAACGTGGAGGCGGTCGACGTAGGCGCCGGAGATCCAGCCGCCTACGCGGAGGGCGGCGTCTTGCCCCTCGACGACCTGCGAATGAATGAATGAATGAATTGATGAAGAAATGAGTGAGTGGGAGAGGGAGTTAGGGTTAGTAAAAGTGAAACTGACGACGATGAGGTCTTTGAGGTTGCTGGACTCGAGGAGCTCGAGGACGTAGGAGAGAACGGGGCGATTGGCGACGGGGAGGAGGGGCTTCGGGATCTCCTTCGACAGGAGGGGGGACAGCCTCTTCGAATCGCCGCCGGCGAGGACCACCACCTGGAAATCCATTCTCTTTCTTCCTTTATTTCTTCTTCTTCTTCTTCTGATCGAGTTAGGGTTTTTAATTCTTCCGTTGGCTAACACTACCAAGTCATGAAGAGAGGGGTTGGGGGACTAGGATGGTTTACAATTTATTTTTTTACTATAAATACGTGTTTTGTTTTACTTGTAAAAAATAGCAAATTAGTTTATTAGAAAAAAAAATTACAGAGAATTTAAATATTATAAAATTAGTTTCAGAGAACAAAACTTGAGATAATTGTAAGCAAAGAATAAATATATATTAACAAATACGTTTTTTCTCTACATATGCTAAAAAATAATAAAGAAACAAAAACAC
This sequence comes from Iris macrosiphon, assembly GCA_036927795.1. Classification (NCBI taxonomy): domain Eukaryota; kingdom Viridiplantae; phylum Streptophyta; class Magnoliopsida; order Asparagales; family Iridaceae; genus Iris; species Iris macrosiphon. Next base: position 12,520,840 of record JAYESA010000019.1, on the reverse strand, counting down.
ATATAACGAGTGCATTTGAAAAAAAAAATTATTTCTGGGTTTAAAACGCACTTGATAGAAGCGATGGAGGATTTTATTTTATTTTTTAAATTTAAAAACTAAAAGTTTGAAAATGCATGGAGTACATGCGACTAGATTTTTTTTTTAAATTAGAAACGCATGACAACATGCATCATCAACCTTTGTTGTTTTTTTCAAAAAAAATTAAAAATAAAAGTTTGAAAACATATGTAGTACATGCGACTAGGATTTAAAAAAAAATTAGAAACGCTTGTAGTACGTGTGTCAGACTTAAAAAAAAAATTTCAAATTTTTTTTTAAAAAATATCTTCAAAACGCATGTAGTACATGCAACAGCCGTTGATAAATTTTTTTCCGGTTTTGAACGAGATTAAAAGAGGAAAAACGCATGTACTAATGTATTCGTTACTAATATGTCAGTGACATATCACTTCATGTCACTTAAAAATTTGTAGTTTTGAATAGCTACACTGGACTTTTGCACACACATGAAAAATGCTAGCAAGTCAAAAGACATTCTAAATTTCAAACGTGTCATAACAAAGTAATCCAACTGTACCCACCAAAAGGGAAGGGAAAGAAAGAAAAAAATATTAGTTAAAGAAAAGAAAAAACAGAAGGCTAAGTTGGAATATAAATTTGATGTATTATTTGGAGTGTATCATTGTGTACCAATACGAAAGAATCATTCCAAAAATATTAATTAATACAATTTCTATAAATATTAGAGTATGATATGGAGCGTTCAGACTGTGGATAATCTAACCCTGACCCTTAAAACTTTAGGATAGTGAACATGTGGGTGAAAAAGAATGGACTCAAAAGAATTTCGTGTTAGCTTTAACTAAGCTAAAAAATTGTGACAATTTTGTCCTAATAATAAATACAATGATTATTGGTAAATAAAATAAATTTCTTCCGTTATTCACCTTTTCTTACTATGTTCTACCTCTCACTCACTCTTCTCGTAACCTCTTCCAATCTCCATTAAACTTCTCATCATCTTCCTCGAGCTAGTCTCACTCTCTTCTTCTTCCCCCCTCTGTCAAAAGCGCGATCTTTGAACTCTCGCATGTGGTGTATGAAATAAAAATATTGAAAATACGCTATCAACCTGTAAAGCTAGAAAGTATACAAATAGGATCTCTCATTTACGGAATTAAGCTCTACTTGCTAAAAAAAATCGATCAAATCAATATTTCTTGTCAACAAAGTATTAAAAGAAAAGAGAAATTCCCCAAAAGAGACAATGGGAGAAGCAGCAGCAGCAGCTTCGCTTCACCTAATGGCGTCGAAAGCGAAGCGGGATGAGCTCGGAGAGCGGGGTCGGGAGCGGCGAGCTCCTGCAGACGGGACACGTGGCGCTCGTCCTCAGCCACTCGTCGATGCAGGCGCAGTGGAAGCAGTGCCCGCACTCCGGCACCCTCCTCACGGCGTCTCCCTCGGCGTACTCCCCTAGGCATATGGCGCACGGGCCCTCCGGCGACACCGACACCGACACTCCTCGCCCGTGGCCGTGGCCGTGGTATGCGAACTTGGGATAGGATGCGATAGTGGGCCCGTCCAGGCCGAGGATGACGGTGGCCGTGGGCCCGGGAGCCTGTGAAGACGACGAGGTGGGCCGACCCCCGGCAGGATCGGGTGTTGTTTGGTGGGGGTATGATTTGATGCGGACGCAGAGGTAGGAGGCGAGCATGATTGCGGAGACGAGGACGAGGATGCCGACGGCGATGGCGATGCCGTAGCCGAGCCCGACGCCGGCGGAGGGGGCGGAGGCGGTGGTGGGGGAGGGGAGGTCGGGGATGGAATAGGAATTCGATGATTCTGACATTGATTTTGATGTTCAATGATCTTCTTTTGTTTTGATATTGATTGTGACTGGAGAAGCGGGAGTAAGTAAGAAAAAGAGGCAGATTCTTCCTATATGATTAGTTTAAAAGCATCGATCCCAATTTTTAGATTCTATATTAGGAGTCCCATTCTACAGAAAATTACGTATAGGACATCTTATTTTGATAAAATTGTGTACAGAACATAAGAATAGCATAAAAATGTTCTTATAAATAAGAGCGTTGTTAACTATTTGTCCAAAAACATATTTTTTAAAAACATTTTTGAACAAATTTTATTACAGAAAATTTACTGTAACGAAATAAATTTATATTAAATTCTTGTAAACGAAACAAGTTTGAAAAATTTGTAAAAAAAATCATAGTCCGCCAACAGTGTTGGCGGAAAACAAAATTTCTGTACACGTAAGCAGCAAAAGAATTAAAAAAAATTAAAAAGTGGGCCCCACGGCCAATTTTCGCCAACAGAGTTGGCTGAAATTGGGGGGGGCCAATTTCAGCCAACTCTGTTGGCGGAAATTGGCCCCGTGGGGCCCACGTTTTTTTTTTTTTTTTTTTTGGTTTGGTTTGGTTTACGTTTTTTTTTTTTTTGGTTTGGTTTGATTGATTTTTTTCGTTGGTTTATTTTAATTAGTTATATTTCTGTTTTATTTATTTAGTTTAGTTTAGATTTGTAATTAAATTTAAGTAAAAATATTTTAATGAAATAAAATTAAAATAAATTATTTGGAAGGAAAGAAATATTTAGAACAGACATTAAATATTTCTAAATTTTTAATAGACATTAAATATTTGGAAGGAAATAAATTATATTTCTGTTTTTTTTATAATAGACATTAAATATTTCTAAATTTTTTTTTGTAGATCGAAACATCGTTTTAAATCCGTGGGCCCCCACATCCAATATAAATTTATTTTCCTACAGTAAATTTTAAATATTCAAAAATAATATTACCGAAAGTCAAATTTGGAGGTCAAAACATCATTTTTTGACGATTCTAAAATTTTCCGAAGTCCGTCAAACGGTAAAACCGTTTATCCTAAAGTACTTTTCCATACGGTCATTTTGGCTCAAACTGGAGCTTGTTTCGATCTCCCAGTCAAAAGTTATGATAGTTTGAAGTTTTATATTTTATATTTTTGCCTATAACATATGCGTCTTGTTTCGGATAAATTTTTTTTCTACATGATTTGTGTTACTCTCGTCGAAAACATACAAATCGACTTATTATTTAACGAAAAACGATTCCATAACAAGTACTTATGGTCGTTCGAAGTCTGCGACGGCAGACGTAATAATCTTACGACAGATTATTATTATTATTATTATTATTATTTTAACGTCTGTTAACGACGAAAAAATTTACGATAAAAATATAATATTTATAAATATAAACGTCCAATTCATATTGATATTTTTTTCGTAATTTTTTTAAGCTTTTATGCTTTAGATGGAATTTATACAAAACTTTTATGCTTTAGATGAAATTTATACTAAATATTTCTTTCCAATTAATTTATTTTAATTTTATTTTGTTAAAATAATTTTACTTAAATCTAATTACAAAACTAAACTAAACTAAATAAATAAAACATAAATATAACTAATTAAACTAAACCAACGAAAAAAACCAATCAAACCAAACCAAACCAAACAAAACCAAAAAAAAAAAAAGTGGGCCCCATGGGGCCAATTTCAGCCAACTCTGTTGGCGGAAATTGGCCGTGGGCCCCACTTTTTAAATTTTTTTAATTTTTTTCTGCTTACGTGTACAGTAATTGTGTTTTCCGCCAACACTGTTGGCGGACTATGACTTTTTTTACAAATTTTTCAAACTTGTTTCGTTTACAAAAATTTATTATAAATTTATTTTGCTACAGTAAATTTTCTGATTTTATTATTTAAACTGTTATTTAAATATAATATAAGATTTAAATAATAAAACTTGTTCAGAAAGACAAAGTACGTTTTTGAATAATGTTTTAAAACTTTTTTTTAAAAACGTTTTCATATTCATCTCGAAATAATTCAAATTTCTATGCTACGTAAATTTACCAAAATTTATGTTCTATACCTAATATTTTGTCCATTTTATAGAATACAAAGATTCAATCATGCCAAGCTATTGTTCTTAGAGTCCCATTTTGTAACATGTTCATCAACGATCTCCTAATCCACTTGTTGGTTTCTTGATGAAATCCTCCAAGTAGACAAAATTAAAGTAACGACAACGATCATTTTAAGTCTAATCGTTAACCAAGAATTCTTTAGAGTTGTATTAAAATAGCAACTAGTTATTCGATAAAAGGATTTATTTAAATTTTATATTTTGTTTTCATTTTTCACTGCCGGGAAAAGATGAAGTGAAAATGACACAATTGACCTTGTATCAAGGCTTTGACATGTAGCAATCTTTATTCTTTTGATTAAATTAAGCTTCGTCTTCGTCACCATGCAAAATAAAAATTAGTATTTCTCTTAATTAAAGTTAAACTTAAGACAATATGCATGTTCATCAACGATCTCCTAATCCACTTGTTGGTTTCTTGATGAAATTCTCCAAGTAGACAAAATTAAAGTAACGACAACGATCATTTTAAGTCTAATTCGTTAACCAAGAATTCTTTAGAGTTGTATTAAAATAACAACTAGTTATTCGATAAATGGATTTATTTAAATTTTATATTTTGTTTTCATTTTTCACTGCCGGAGAAAGATGAAGTGAAAATGACACAATTGATCGTGTATCAAGGCTTTGACATGTAGCAATCTGATCAATATGTCAGGGAGCGGAAAACATGCCACGTTGTCATCCATTTTCTACGCTCGAGAAATTCTCATCCATGAATTCTATTAGATCGAAATAAATAAATATGCTATACAAAAGCAACTTGGTTCCATGGTCTAGTGGTTAGGACATTGGACTCTGAATCCAGTAACCCGAGTTCAAGTCTCGGTGGAACCTAAGTTTTTGTTTTCTTTTTTATAAAATTTTAGAAAATTTACTGTAGCGAAATAAATTAATATTAAATTCATGTAAACGAAACAAGTTTGGAAATTTTTGAAAAAAAGTCAGGGGCCGCCAAAAACGCAACTAGTGTACACGTAATTAGCAAAAAAAATAAAAAAATAAAAAACGTGGGCCCCACGGCCAATTTTCGCCAACAGAGTTGGCTGCAATTGGAGGGGGGGCCAATTTCAACTCAGTTGGCGGAAATTGGCCCCGTGGGGGCCCACGTTTTGTTTTTTGGTTTTGTTTGGTTTGGTTTGATTTTTTTTCTTTTGTTTGGTTTGGTTTGGTTTTTTTTCTTTGGTTTGGTTTTGTTTGGCTGAAATTATTGGCTAAAAAAACTAAATAAAAAAACTAAACCAAATAATCAAACAAAACCAACTAAAACAAACCAACAAAAAAAATCCAACCAAAACCATCCAAAACAAACCAACCCAAACCACCCAAAAAAAACCGTGGGCCCCACACCCAAAATTCAGCCAACATAGTTTTATTTTGGGTGGTTTGGGTTGGTTTGGGTTGGTTGGTTTGGTTTGATTATTTATTTTGTTTTATTAGTTTTTTTTCATAATAGACATAAAATAATTAATTAAAATGTTTCTAAATTTTTTTTGGAGATCGAAACATCGTTTTAAATCCGTGGACACCCACATCCAATATAAATTTATTTCAGTGCAGTAAATTTTAAATATTCAAAAATAATATTACCGAAAGTCAAATTTGGAGGTCGAAACATCGTTTTTTGACGATTCTAAAAATTTTCGAAGTCCGTCAAACGGTGAAACGGTTTATCCTGTAGCACTTTTCCATACGATCATTTTGGCACAAACTGGGCCTTGTTTTGATCTCCCAGTCAAAAGTTATGATACTTTAAAGTTTTAAAATTTATATTTTTGCCTGTAACATATGCGTCTTGTTTCGGATAAAAAAATTTTCTACATGATTTGTGTTACACTCGTCGAAAACATACAAATCGACTTATTATTTAACGAAAAACGATTTAAAAACAAGTAGTTATGGCCGCTCGAAGTCTGCTCAACGACAGACGTAATAGTCTTACGGCAGATTTTTAATATTATTATTTTTTTAACGTCTGTTAACGACGAAAAAATTTACGATACAAATATAATATTTTTAAATATAAACGTCCAATTCATATTTATATTTTTTTCGTAATTTTTTAAACTTTTATGCTTTAGATGGAATTTATACAAATTTTGATGCTTTGGAAACAAATTTCCGAAAATAATATTTCTAAATATTTCTTTCCAATTAATTTATTTTAATTTTATTTCGTTAAAATAAATTTACTTAAATCTAATTACAAAACTAAACTAAACTAAATCAATAAAACAAAAATATAACTAATTACAATAAACCAACGAAAAAAACCAAACCAAACCAAACAAAGAAAAAAAACCAAACCAAACCAAACAAAACAAAAATATAAAACGTGGGCCCCACGGGGTCAATTTCCGCCAACTGAGTTGGCTGAAATTGGCCCCCCCAATTTCAGCCAACTCTGTTGATGGAAATTGGCCATGAGGCCCACGTTTTTTATTTTTTTGGCTGCTTACGTGTTACACTAGTTGTGTTTTCCGCCAACACTGTAGGTGGACCCTGACTTTTTTTAAAAATTTCCAAACTTCTTTCGTTTACATAAATTTAATATTAATTTATTTCGCTACAGTAAATTTTCTGTAAAATTTTGGCAATTAGTGATCAAACTACTTACAATACCTTGTTTGTCTGCTTGCCAAGAAGCAGCAGCAGCTGCTTCTGAGAGCCGCTTTCAGAAAATTATCCGAAAATAGTTAATAAATTTAAGAAAAAAAAATAAGCACAAATCACAGTTTTCAGATTTTTTTTTTTTTTTGATAACCGGTTGGGGGGAGATTCAACATTGAAAATATCTTTCCAGTTAATTCAGCATAACAAATTGAATGAAAAAATACAAATCTGCAATAGGATAAAAGTATATTAAGTCTCTAAAAACATATAAATGAAAAAAAAAAATTTATCCTAGCTAAATCAACTTAACCGTGGATATTATTTCATTCAATTGCAAAATTATTTAGAAAACACAGGGTACTTATTAAAATTATATCTAAATGTATAAAAAATTAAAATTTTGATAATTTATTAATAATAATTTATTTTTTATACCAAAAAATAATAAAATTTTGAACTGAAACTGTCAATACAGATAATCATAGGAAGGATCTGATACGCGATATCGATACTGTGAATCTTGGCACAAACATCATTTGAATGTTACTAAACAACTTTTACTGCTTTTAGAAGAAGAAAAAAATGCACATTAAGCCATGCCAAAAACGCTCGTGTTCTGTTTTATTTTTATTTTAATCATGAACTACCCATATATAATCATTCGCTAATTTAGTTACTAAATCGAATACTAAAAAGCAAATTATTGTTTTGTCGTATAATCTAACCATGTTATCCTATACTAGTTTTCTATCCAATAAATTATTGGTGGTGATGCTCTCTAATCTCAATATAAGATGTAGTTACTGGTAAAAAAATAATAATTGTTGATTTTAGTGAAGTATTTATTAATTTTCCAACAATACATTACAAATTACGAGTATTTCCGGAAAGATTAGGGCAAAAACGAAAATGGAAGTGATTAAATAGAACAGAGTACCATTGACAGAATAAATAGTTTTTTCAATATTACTTGGCAGCCCGAGAACTGAATCAAGATCGTGCAGACACATGACGTGTTCCGATTGGTCGAAACAAATTCAATGACGTCAGCCTACCATCTGCTAACTTTGGCAAAAAAATTCAGTGTTCAATGGAAATCATTGATGCAAACAAACAAACAAACTTCTATCAAGATGTTCTATTCAGATGAAAACAAAACATCTTTTTCAGATTCAAACTTAAAGACTTCAGAAGACAAAACAAACAAGTTACAATCACATGTATCATCAGTTAAACAAAACATCTTTTTCAGATGCAATAGGTTTACTTCACTCCAATGAAGGTATTGTATTGTATTTGAATCAGATTGCTTCAGATATCTTATCGGATACTTGCAATTTTTTGATATACCAAGGACACTACTGCAAATCGCAGATACAATGACGTTGTGTTTTACGATTTTTGGTATGGAGCAGTATTATTGCTGACTGTTTAAAGTTATAAGATAATGTAATCAATATTTGATAGAATTTTGGAGAATTGTTTGTTTTTTTTGGGTGTGGCTTATAAGAGAGAGAGAGAGAGAGAATCGTAAAATAAAAAAAAATATTAGAAAAAAAAAAGTCAAAGAAATACTCTGCCCGTCTCCCATTAGACGTTTTTTTAAGTGTGCCCAATACACCTCTACAAAAACCTTCAACTATAGTTTTTTTTTTTTTTTTTTTTTTTTTTTTACTTTTTGAGATAATGTACGGATTCCAACGTAACATTCGAAATTTTTATTCACACTATATTATATGTCTTTGGATTCACTATCCTCCAACTTCCATCATTTATAAATGAAAGAAATAATACGCTTCCGTGATTCGATCCACTGATTTTCTACCACCTAGCCGAAGTCTTATATTTTTCTCAGTAACCACAAAAGTCACTTTAGTTCAATACAATGATAACATTTACTTCTCATTTTATAATTTTAGTGAACGTTCCAATTTCAATAATATGTATAAAAATAATTCTGTAAAAGGAATTAAAACAAGACATCTCTACTAATATAAGTTAGCTGAGAACAGCTTAAAATTGAGCTGCCGTTTATAAATACTATATTAATTATTTTAAAAAATTAATTAATTATTTAATAACTAATCTGATTTATTTATAAGTAAATTATTTAAATGTGTGAGATAATTTATTATTATTATTCTTTAAGTTCAATTCTCTTAGAAAAAATAATATTTATAATAAAATTATACTTAAAAAAAATCAATAATTTTTTTTTCGCGCATGCGTTTCAAATGAAGAAAAAGACGGAAAATATATATTGTTCAAAGCAAAAAGATAAAAACAAAATAATTCCCTTTCTCCTTTTTGAATAGCGGTAACCTCACCGGAAGTAACACGTGTATCCGGACCTTCAGCAATCGACGCAAACGCAAGCTCCGCGCCGCGCGGCGAACGGAAGGTCCGGCCCCCGGTTCCACTTGCCACCGGCGACGTCGTAGACCATCACCGCTCCGTTCATGGCGTCCGCCACTTCCTCCTGGCCCCTCCACCCTCTCGACGACACGTGCACCACCGCCACCATCCTCCCCTCCCCGACCGCCGAGCACCCGAACCGGACCGCACCTCCGATCCCTCCCCTCGCCCCGACCGGCGGCGGCTCGAGGCGGCTCCACCGGCCCGCCTTCGTCTCCTCCCAGCTCCACCTCCAGAACGACAGCTCCAGCGCGTTGCTCGCCAGCACGTAGACGCTGCCCGGCCCCACCCCGCACGCGCCGACCACGCACCCCCCGCCGGGGACGGCACGTGCGGACGACGGGACCCCTCGGAAGGCCCACGTGCCGGTCCGCACGTTGAAGGCGTCGATGCTGCCCGCGCTGGCGTGGGCGGCGCGGGAGTCCCCGTCGGAGGAGAGGGTGAGGCCGCCGACGACGAAGAAGAGGTCCCCGGCGGCGGCGCCATAGCAGGCGTAGCGGTGGCGGATCTGGGAGGAGGGGGAGACCGTGCGCCACGTGGCGGAGTCGGGATCGTACATGTCGATGGAGGAGGTGCGGGAGGTGCCCCCGGCGACGTAGAGGCGGCCGTTGACGGCGGCGGCGGCGAACTTCTTGCGCGGGGAGAGGGGAGGGGGGAGGGGGGCGGAGCGGAGGGTCCAGGCGTCGAGGACGCGGAGGTCGCGGGAGGAGAGGAGGTAGACGTGGCGGCCGACGGGGACGGCCGCGGCGGCGGCGGCGGAGGGGATGGGGTGTGAGGTGGTGGTGGAGGAATCTAGGAGGTGGTCGAGAGGGGTGAAATGGAGGGTGGAGGAGGATAGAGAGAGGAGTGTTGGTTTGAGGAGGTGGGAGTGAGAAGAACGGAGGAGGGAGAAGGAAGGGGAGGAGATGAGGAGAGAGAAGCGGCGGGAGACGGAGAGGAGGGAGGGGAGGGAGGAGAGGTGGGCCCGGGAGAGGCACTCGAGGAGTAGGTCATCGGGGAGGGACGAGATTGCGGGTACGGGTCCAGCTACGGGTACGGGTATGGGTTTGTAGTGGAGGTGGTGGTCGGAGGAGGAGGTGGGTTTCGGGATGCAGGAGTTGACGAGCCATGAGAGGCTGCGGGAGTTGCAGCTCTCCGGCATTTGTGGTGTATGTGATTGGAGTCTTTCTCTGTCTCTGGGGAAGTTGGGACGGAGCGAGGAATCATGCACGAAGACTCACGAGAGATGGGGAAAGTTGCTTGCTTTCTTCTACTTCAACCAACCAACGGGAATCGTTGCTTCCTTCCACTGACTAATAATCATCAAAAATACACGAGATTGGACCATGTAGCAATCGTAAACTAAGGATCAAGTGAACTCTAATCCAATCCAAATAAGTATAAGCTGTTTAATAAAAATCAATGAATAAATAACTTAATAAATATATCTATATTTTAATCTACAAAAAATAAAATAAAAAAATGGATAACGTATATCACAGTGTGCACTCTCCACTATAGCTGTCCGAATAAATTCAAAAAAAATAACATGAGTCTACAAATACTATACTATATAAGCAGTAAATAAACATTAAGAATATAATAGATGAACAACGAAACACTTGATACGAATACCTAATAATGATACATGTATATCGAGATGATACTCATCAGCAGCTCCAACATAACTCTACGTCAATTAATACTGCAAATCTGTAGGGGTGCAACTCGGACGGACTAAACCCGAACCCGATCAGGTAAACCCGTTAATGGGTTGGATTATGGTTGAAGATACTCGAATTTTGGCTCGGGTCCGGATTAAAATATTTGAACTAGATCAAAAATCGGTTTTGGCTCGGGTTCATTTGTCTGATTATCGAAAGAACCCGAAATCCGACATATATATATATATATATATATATATATATATATATATATATATATATATATATATATATATATATTATTTCATACTTCTTAAATTTAAAAAAAAAATTAAGCCTAAATTTCACCACCCAAATTTTAATTCTTTTATCCTAAATCTCATTTCAATTTTTATTTTGTAATGATTGAGATTTGATTACGATATGATTATATTTTTTATATTATTCTTGTTTAAAATTATTTCAAATATTATATTAGAATCCGATAAGCTCGATGGATCCGAGTCCAATCCGATCCTCTGGACTTGATCTTGGCCTACATATTTGAACCCGAGGTCAGATTTGACTTGGGTTTGAATTAGACTTATAATTAATCAGGTTGTGTTCGAATCGAGTTCAAATCCGATCCAATTTGTCTGAGTTGCACCCCTACTGACTATCTATCTATCGTTTTATTTTTATTTTCAGATCTGACTGGATTTACAGTTTCAAACACTTTCATGTGTCCGTGTACGTATCGTGTCATACATGTATCGGAAACTGTAAGTGGATGTTCGGATTTGCAGTTTCGCCTAGTTTTCAATCGAATACTTGCCAACTTTTATGTTATTGCTCGTTGCTCCGTTTTTTTATGGTGTGGTGTCAGTGTATCGGAACAACTCGAGGGTTTCGGTCTGGTGTCAGCGTCTTAGTTGTAAAGATAGAGGTGACCACCTGACACGTGCAATTAAAATATATCGACCGACTCTTTTGTAAATTACCAGTGAAATAAAAGCAAAGGGAGTTAGCAGCAGGTGGGGACCGCATCACAGCTGGAAAATCTTGACTACATGGACAGTCAACATCAATGTTGCGGAAAAAGCGCAACACACACTGTCCTTGTTACTTACTTGTCTCTGCTTTCCTTATTTTAGTCAGTTCTCTTAATAATTGATGCTAAAATATTGTCTCTTTTCCTCTCTCTCTCTCTCTCTCTCTCTCTCTCTCTATAATATCTGTCTTAAGATTGGGTACATTATTAATGATTAAGTTCTTAATAAATAAAAATAGATTTTTTATATTTTTTTTTAGGAATCTCACAAAGTATTTATTTTGTTATTATTAATTTTTAGGATTTTTTCGTATAAAGTAATAAATTTATATAAAATTATAAAAAAAGGAAAAAGTTAGGAGTAATTGCAGGGATGAGGAGGACCCGCCAACTGAGTTGGCGGGGTGCAGTGGATGAGAGTAACTCGCCAACTGAGTTGGCGGGGCGCACTCCTCGAGAGGCCGCTCGCCAACTCAGTTGGCGAGTGATGCTGAGTTGGATTATCAGCCCGCCAACTCAGTTGGCGAGTGATGGTTTAGGTTGGGTTAAGTGACCGTTGTACTCTCATCGCCAACTCAGTTGGCGAGTAAGGATCCGTTCACACAATTAGCTGTTGCACAACGGCTATTACATTCAACACTCTTGTAACGTCCCGCTCCAAACGGTTACTTATGGAACACTAAGCTGCTTCGACTCGGTTGAGAATCGAGTCTCCGGAAAACCTTACCGCCAGATCAACACGGACGAAGTGCAATGAACCGTTCGAATTGATCGAACGACTTCTATTGAAATAAGTCCAAGAGTTTTCGTTGGTTGCTTTGCTTCTTGGTTTTGTGTTCCTTTGGGTTTTGAGTTGCTTTCGATGACTTGGTTTTCATGATTTCGCTTTCTCGCTTGCGCTTTCTTTTCGAATCGTAAGGGAAAGAGATTGAAGTATGCTAACCAGGTATTGTTGCATTTTCAGGACGCATAACCAAAGAGTGAACGTCGCTTAAGGCTTTCCCATCCTCTCGTTCGATTCATTCGGTGAGTGGCTTAGGCCCTTCGATGAATCTTTCAGTTCACATGCCTAAATGAAAAGAATCTCTAGTTCACTAAATGTTGCCTCACTAAAAAGATAAGCTAAGAAATGAACTGCATGCTATAAATAGAGTTCTACTTTACTTCAATCGAATGTTGCCCCTTACTTGTTACATCACTATATCATGCATTGAGCCTTCATGGTTAGTGTTTGTGTCAAGTGTAAAAAGAAGAAGAAGAAGATGAGTCTAGTAGTCCGCCCTAACGTCCGGTCCTACGGGATCTTGGGGGTGTGGCTATTAAATTGTTATATGCTTGCTATGTTGTGCATCCTAAGAGTTGGTTTATAAATGTTTGCTTGCCATGCATGGGTCTCGGACAACTTGTGCACAAGGTATATAGTCTCTCGATCGGTTTCTGGGGCACTGGAAATCGGTCGGTCCGGAAGGGATTGTGGAGACACCGTGACGTCCGGTCCTACGGAGGGTGTTGTTGTCCAATAATGGGCAAACTCATGGACCGTTATATAGATAAGGCGCATGCTAGGTTTTCCTTCTTGCATACCTATCATTTGTGACACCAAGAAGATTGATTCATAAGTTTATGCATATATGCAAATTGTGCCTAACTTGTGTCTGCTGCAGGGATAACCGCTCGGCCGTGGGTAAGAAATATCATATGCATATGCCATATATCGTCTATGTTTCCTTACATGAATTGTTAAAAAGAAACTAGACAACCAGAAAGATCACCTAATAATGCTAGTTTCATATGCTTACTTAGTGTGGATTTCTAGGTGAGTTTGGCTACGGTCGCTCACCAGTACATGTGGTAGTACTGACCCACGTTTGTGGGCAAATATTCAGGTGCTGGAAGCGAGAGTTTGGCAAGCTTCTTGAATCTGAATCAGAGTGTGCGCACCCTTCCTTAGGACTGTGTTCGTGCTGCTCCTCCGCTGCTTACCTCTCCAGTGGGCTACTTTCTCTTCTGTTAGATGTTTTGCTATTTTGGTCCTACTACAAGGACATTATGTAATGGGCGTTGTGGCTAATTTTGGGAATGTAAAAAGAATTGTAAGCCTTCTAAGGCATATTTTGTAACTCAGCCAAGCAATCTCTTGTAATCCAATCTTCAAGTATTCAATGAAAGAAAGTATTTTGTGTGCTATCAAATGTGTTCAACTTTGGTTTTCTGCATTTATTATGTGCCTATTATATGTATATTTTCGTCTCTCTTGTGTCTTGTGCAGGTACGTTGCCTGGTGCAAGCACAACTTAGGCTTGCACGACATCGCGCCCAAGTGAGGACGAATGGTTCCGTAGGGACCAAGCGAGGACGATCGACCCTACGGGATCGGGGCGCGACAACTCTCCCTCTATATATTTCCTATCTCAACCAAATCATCTCACACTCACTCTATTTCCTCTCCTCCCTCTAAATCATCTCACACTCACTCTATTTCCTCTTTTCCCTCTAGCAAAGTCTCCAACACTCTCTCTGTCTCTCTGCCGCTAGCAAAGCTTCAGTCAAAGTTTTGCCTGCAGCTAAAGTTCATCTAAGTTTCCTGTAGCAAAAATTCTCAACCATCATGGATCGTAGCGAAAGAATTGTATGCTCGCACGGCGGTAAAGTAAATGGGTTAAATTACGAAGGAGGAGAAAGTATAATTTTTTTAACTTATCCGAATATTATGCTACGAAGGAGTTAAATTACGAAGGAGTTAAATTACGAAGGAGGAGAAAGTATAATTTTCAGTCAAAGTTTTAATTGTATGCTCGTAATCGACGAGAGATCTACGTTCAGTAATTATGGTGCTATGGGACACAACCGAAGAAGATGTACTAGTCAACCGAGAGAGTAAAATAGAATTGTTCAATACAAACTTAAAAATATTGTAATAGTGAGTTTGATAATGAGTGAGTAAAATAGAATTGTTTAATACCCAAATAATGCAATAAAAAAACTTTACAAATCATACAAATATTGTAAACCCCCTCGATTAATTCTATAGATAGTCAGGTTTGGATTTGGAAAATTTTGGATTTTTCAACAGATGTTGAGGTTTAGAGTAGTGTTGTCTGTTATTTTATTTAATTAAACCCTTGGCACGCCCTACCTTTGCTATTTTATTCGGAGCCCAATATCAGCCCATAAATTATATCGGACTATTGTACTTCTGACTTGACTAGCCAATTTAGGCGCTGGACTTTTTCGTCACTCAAAATCAAATTCGTTGTGCCCTAAATTAATTGCACAACTTCCCGTATCCTAAAATCCATATTTAATTCCGTGTCGGACACCTGTGTCGTTACCCTCAATTTTGAGATACCAACTTAACCCGTTGAGCCGGACCAACTAAAGGGTCCAAGACTGACTCCAAGCCCCCGTCATTTTTGACCTTTGCGTCATTTCTAAATTTTGACCCCAAGTGCCCCCATTTAAATTAAAAGCACGGGACACTTTAATTCTATTTAAATCGAGGATACCAATTTTGCCTAATCCTATTTTAATCCCCAATTAATCCCGATGGCCATTAAATTAAACCCATGCCAAACACCCAACACTCCCTCACCATGCAAATCACCAAACACATTTTTTCTCCACAATTTTTTGTATTATTTTATGTGTTCGTGCAATTTCCCGAATTTAAGGGGCTTAGTTACAATTTATTGATTTTAGGTGTCCTCACCCAATTGGCCAAGACCAAATGGAGAGGCTACCAATTGTTGACCGTAGTCAACATTTTCCTCCCCCTTCCTTTGCATGAAGAAACCAAGTTTTCATGTGAAATCATAGCCATCCAATTTAGATGGGAACATCCCCACCACACATCCCTCACACACCCCCCTATAAAACATCATCTTCTCCCTCACAACAAACCAAGCAGGCCCTAATCCCTAGGTGTGGAAACCCCCCCTCTCTCTCCTCCCTCCTCCATATTATTTCTCCATATACAAATTTCTTCTTCTTCCTCTCTTCTTCTTCTTCTTTTTGAGGAAAGAAAGAGAGAAATAAAACCATCTCCCCGGCCACCACTGTGACCTTCAGCCCGGTCACCGCCGTGCGCCGTCGACCCCGCCGGCTTTGGGCTGCCACTCCGGCCAGCCTCTCCACTGCACCGACCCCCGTTGTTCTTCTCCAGCGACGGTTTACTGCTGACCTGCACATCAAATCCGGACTGTGCAGTGCTCCGGCCGGCTGACTTCACCGACCCAGCGGCGGCTCCGGCTACAGCCCCGCCGCTCCACTGTGCAACGCTTCCCCGCCGACCGCTCCGGCAGTGCACCCCGCACCGCGCAGCTCTGGCTGTGCAGCCCCCCCGACTCTTCTTCTCCCATTGCTCCGGCGGTGCAGCCATCCCCCCCCCCCCGCTCCGGCCAGTGCTACCTCGACTCCACTATGCACTGACCGCTCCGGCCAATGCTACCTCGACGACCCTGTGCACTGACTGCTCCGGCCAGCGCACCGCTTCGCCTCCACAGCAGCTCTCATCCGGCTGACCCCCCCTCCCGACTCCCTGTCAACTCTCATCACCACCACCATTACACCTTCACCATCACCGCCACTTGGCACCACCCCACGGCCACCCTCCGCCGGCCACACTTCGTCATCTAGCCCGCAACCTCGCCGCGTAGAGGTCGACTTTCTCCCCCTCTCTTTGTGTATTCCAGATTTTGATATTGTTTTAATAGGATTTTATTTATATATATTCATGTGTTAATGTTAGCTAGGGTTTCACCTATGTATATTCATGTGAGCATAGTATTAAGGTTTCATTTATAGAGCATGTTGATGATGGATTAAGGTTGATAAAGGACATGGGAATATGACTTGTGATATGTTGTAGAGGTATAATGTGATAGGATGAATGTAGGTTAGGGTTTGGCTTCGACATGAATTATAACAATTTAATTAAGATATGTGTTCGTGGAGAAATGGGTTTTGATCTTTAAATAAATAATCAGGATATATATTACATGGTGGTAAAATGCTAATTTATTTACGGAGAATTAAATTAAGGAGAAACAAGGCTCTGAATTGATTGAACATTGATGAACACCGAGGAGCACGGGATTGATGAAGGATTTATGTGTAGTGTAAAATGCTCAATTTAAATGTATGATTAGTAAGGATAGTAGGTGAATGACTGATTGAGGACTAGTGTGATCAGTAATTTAGAAACTGGAAATTTAAGGTGATTAACTTAGGGAGGCACCTGGTGATTGGTAACAACGATATTAAACGAAGAAATTAAAATCATAGACTGTGTTTTGAGGATGGCTTGATGATGTGGTACTGATAACTAGATGTTTTGACTATCGTACCGATAGTCAACTATGGTCAACCCCCCTAGTGTCTTGTCCCTGTGAGTCATAGCTGAGACTGAGTTTAGGTGTAGATGTGTGTAGCATCCCTGTCTGTCGTGGAATAGATTATTAATTATTGGTTTGTATCACATCTCTAGGTACTACGGGACCTGAGGACTTGGACGTGGTACCGGATCCCCGTCATCAGCATCCGCACGTATGCAAGTGTACCTTGCCACCCTGTATTTCAGATTACCGATACTTGTTGTTCTTTATGTACATTATGCACGTATTTATGTTGACGTTCGATACTTCACGTCCGGATCACAACTGGGTGCTAACATTCGTTGTAACGTCTTAGAATAATTGATAGATGCTTCGTAGCACCTCGATATACGTACTTGAGTAT
Organism: Iris macrosiphon; assembly: GCA_036927795.1. Classification (NCBI taxonomy): domain Eukaryota; kingdom Viridiplantae; phylum Streptophyta; class Magnoliopsida; order Asparagales; family Iridaceae; genus Iris; species Iris macrosiphon. The sequence continues at coordinate 12,503,403 of JAYESA010000019.1, read as the reverse complement.
ATCGACACCCCAGGACACACTCATACACTGTGATCATGCCAGATTCCTGCATCCTGATACTGACATCATGACCAGAGACTGGGATGACCTTAGGGTCGTGTCTGTTGAGTTAATTCTGTGTGTCGAGACTGTTGATAGAGATTCAGGTTCAGCGCACAATCGTTGACCGCTTGGAAAGGGGAAGACAGTTACTAGACGTTTGGGCTCCTCTGCACGCGCTTATATATGTATGTAGTATCTATGTAGTGATCCTGTATCTAGTGTAGTGGTATCACCCGTGTGACTCTTTGCCCGGAGCTGCGGTACGTCCCGTGTGTTTTCGTCACTACCAGAAAAAGTCAAATTAGCGACGTCAAAAAATGTCGCTAAATGATAAAAAAATGTTGCTAATCACGTTTAGCGACGTAATTAACGACGTTTTACAGAAGTAAAAAACCAGCACGTCGTTGAAAGGAAAAACGTCGCTAAACGTCGCTATACCGACGTTTTTTAGCGACTTAAATGTGTCGCTAAATTAGCGACGTTTAGCGATGCAGCGTCACTAATTAGCGACGTATACAAACGTCGCTAAACGTCGCTAATTAGCGACTTATATAGTGACATGACAGCGACGTCTTTAATGACCTGGCAGTACTACCATGTCAGCAATTTGCGACGTACTGCGACGTATTTAGCGACATATTTAGCGACGTCATTAGCGACGTCTAATAACGTCGCTAATTAGCGACGTATTTAGCGACGTTTATAAACGTTGCTAAATACGTCGCTAATTTTATAAAATAAATAAATAAAAGAATAATGAATTGTTTCCAAACTATTATTCCTGCAATTTATGAATTTTTAATTAAAAATAGATCCGGAGCAATCCTCCGTTGAATTCTCTGGGTTCGCCGACCCCTTCGGTGGAACACTCAACACCGGTAAATTAACATCATTTAATATGAATAAAAAGTATCACAGTCATACAATATACACAAATATTATAGACAGACCTGGAGCAACCCTCCATTGAATTTTTTGCGTACAAAATAACACAAAAATTATATAAAATATCACAGTCACACAATACTCACAAAATAAAAGTATCACAGTCACACAAAATGCATAATATATAAGTATCACAGTCACACAATGGACATAATATATAAGTATCATAATCACACAATAACCACAATAAAAGTATATGAAACATCACAGTATCAATCTCGAGGATATCCAATACGCTGTGGCACATAACAGTCCCTCAGATACTGCGCATAAACAGCGTCTATGTGATCAATCTCCGCTATAGGTGCTGGGTGACTGGAACTCCCCGTCTGAGATACAGCCGCTATAGGTGCTGGGTGACTGGAACTCCCCGTCTGAGATACAGCAGGTGGTATCTCTTTCTCCTTAACAGTAGGAGGCATCACTTCCTCCTTAACAGTAGGAGGCATCCCTTCCTCCTTAACAGTAGGAGGTGTCTCTCTCATGGGTGCCATTTGGTAAGATAGATAAAAATAAAGAATATAATTGATAACAGATATTACTTAAGACATACCCTTAATAATACAGAATGGAAGAATTAGATAACTTACAAAGCCGATCCCAAAAAATTAAAATAAAACTCTGTTTTTGTTGTTGCAACAACCTTACACGGAGCTCGTACCCTTTCCAAAATTTTGTGTTATGATATTCAACCTCACCGTGTATCAATCCAAATTGATGTCATGCAACATTTTGTTTATCCAAATTCAACCTACATAGACTTGTGTTATGATATTCAACCTCACCGTGTATCAATCCATAATGTTCCAATTTTTAATCTCTGATTACAAAGAAATTGTACTGATTAACATAGCAAAAATTCTCATATTGATAATTTTTACTATCTTGATTTGTAGTAACATGTTAGCTCATTCTTTATCTTATACTCTCTTTTCTCGGTTATTTCAGTCAGCTAGTTTTTTCTTACCGTGATCCTGCTTGGTCAAAACTTTAATTCTTATCGTTTCTTAGTATTTTTTGAGATATCTCTAATTTCTTTGTATTATTTGGTATATTTTGATCTATATTGTTATCAATGCAAATAAATAATTTAACTCTAAAGACATAAAATATGATCACGGATACCTATGTCCTCTCTATAATCGCTCATCTTAGGTAATAATTTTCGTGTTTATTCCCAACAATAAGGCTGATGCACATGGATGATAAGTCTGATGGCATATCCTCTAATTTATGCAGTAGTCTGGGAGGATAACTTGCAACAGATAAAACACTGAAGGAAGCAGACATCAAGTGCTTATAGGATATAGCTTGCACAAAATACAAATATAGAGGTATCTACACTAAAACCATAATCATCAGTCTCATCACCATTCAAGCCTTTTTCAAGCAGTATGAGGCCGGCTCAACATTGGAAATTTCTAATAAAGAGCTTAGTTTTTGTAACGCCCCACAACCGCTCGGAGCATTACGCTGAGTCGGACTGAATAAATCAAATGCTGGTTACATTTGAAATATTGGATTTTGGGAAGAAGGATTAATCGAGTTGGTTTCAATGTGCAGATGGCTAGCGGGTTCGATGGAAATCAGGTGTTCGTTCAGGAACAGTACTGAATAGCTGAATGGAAGCGATAATGCCGTCTTCCTTAATCCGATCGGTCGGATGATTTGGAGAGCACGGTCTGCTCGCACGGTCATACCAGTTGAGTAGATCGCGCTTGCATCGGACCACGGGTTCAAGGGATTGGCCGTATCGGCAGGACAGGATGCCTAACGGGATCAAACAATGTGAGTGGGCTCTTTCCCTTCTCCTCTACTCCTTCATTCCTAATAATATGGAAACACGTAAAAGGCTTGAACACTTGGGCTGAAATATTGGGAATCACTACACTGAGGCGTGCATAGAGTGTACGTCGTTGTCTTGGTAGGATTTTGGCTTGAATGAGTTACGCGTTGGATAGTTGGTACGATGGTGGGATTATACATTTGAGGCAGTCGGTTGGATAATTGGGATTATACTTGGACGGTTGAAATTATACAAGTTGGAATGACACAATGGAATATCGGGAATCCGGGCGAGCGAGCGTGCATCCGTGCACGAGTATCACTGGGTTGCTTTGTCTTGCAAAGCGAGTAGTTGTGGTTCGAAACCGAACAACTGCATCGACGAGGGTATTGTGCCACTGTTGGGGCATTGTGCCACAGGATTATTCGGAGTGTGGGGTGTTGCACCCAATGTGAAACACTGTGTTGGGAAGCGGCAATGTGAAGTATGGGCATAACTTGGGCACAACTTGAGAGATTGTGCTTATGAGTATTTTGGTGCCTTGGGATATATATATTGAGGTCGAGATTTGGAATCCTTGGGGATATGTTGGAAGAATGGTTATGGATGCTTTAGTTGGATATTCGGTTGAAACGAGTCTAGGATCGCTTGGTGGGGCGAGAATGTTCGATCCTCTCGTCATACCTACTTTCTGTATGTCACGGACAACCTGTGTACACAAGGGTTTGACATTTCCTCGAGACGGCTTCCCGGGGCACTGGGACCGTATCGATCTGGAGGGAAATATTGATTCGTGCTAGTCACAGTGCTAGTCACGATGCATTGCGGGACCTCCAGCGGGGCTTGCTACCCGGGCTGATAGGGCGCGCCGTTAATGCTTGGATTTTGTCCTTTATGGCTTTGCCAGTGACTTCATATAGATAAGAGTTGGCTTGCTTTTCTTTTGTTGCTTTGGCTTTCGTGTAGGCGCGGCCACCTTGCCTCGGCAAGAGTGTGCACTCGAGATTGGGATATAAACTGTTGGTTGAGGATGGATATTGAGGCGAGACTGTTGGTTCGATATGTTATCGTGCAAGCGATGGCATTGAGTTAGACGGGTCGGATATATATAACTGCTTGTCGTTTGGTTTGAGTTGAATGCTTACATGCTTAAACTGCTTTACAGCTTTCCTTAACATGTCATCCCTATGCCATGAAAAGAATCTAGGATTCAACTAGAAAGATCACCATATAACTGTTGTATTCACTATTTTACTTAGTGTCGGCTTAGACGAGTGGGTTACCCCGTTCACCAGTACGGTTGTGTACTGACCCACGTTTGTGGACAATATTTCAGGTACACAGGCGTTGTGGCGCTGCTTGGATATACGAGACAAGATGTATGAAATATAAGTACCTTTGTGGGCTAGAGAAAAGAGGAAAAGCATTTCATCGTCTTCGTGGCATTGCCTTTGTGGCATTGCCTCGGGGCATTTTATTTGGACCCTATCGTGAGTTTCGCTGCGTATACTCTGATGTGTGCTCGGTACACAATACTTGACTTCCGCTGTAACTTGGTTGATTCAATGATAATATTTGGTGTTTGACAACATCGCCTTGTAAGAGCGCAACTCCAGGCTCGTACGGCATCACGTCCCGATTAGAACGATTGTCCCGCGGGAGAGCTGCAACGTGGTGATTCACGTCCAGCGGGGACTGTCGAGCTTGCGGGAGATTGGGGCGTGACAAATTGGTATCAGAGCGCCCGGTTTATTTCTTCGGACTTGGTCCTTCGCTTTATCACAAACTCTAAATAGCTTCCGCGTGTCGTTTAGCTCTTGACTCTACTCGGTGCCGCATTGGATGTTTCATGCAATAAGTCTATTTATTGCTTGTTGTGGCTGCATATTATTCTATGTTGGGTTGCCTTGGTTGATTTTCGTAGGATCGCTTAGCCTCGTTAGGCGTTGTTGCATTCGTGCAGCAAGTTGGTTGGCGTTGTTG
>JAYESA010000019.1:12267273-12498547 GCA_036927795.1 Iris macrosiphon | reverse complement strand
ATCAGGTATATGATGGTAGTAAAAATAATTGAATAAGGGACACAGTAGCAGCATCAAGGGAGAAATTTCTAGTGTACTCGGTAAATACAGGCCAAGTATCAGTCATCAGTTGTAAACCAAATATATTAGAACTATGTGAATATCAGTAAATTAAGACAATACTATCTGTGTTGTGTGTTAGTCTTAATGTGCTCAGAGATAGGGAGAGTGTGTGTATTATAATTCAGTGTGTTTGAGTTTGTACAGGGACTGTGTATTATATTGCAACTTGTATCATTGAACTGGAAAATAATAGGGAAAAATAGGCACTGAACACTCAACACCGGTAAAATAACATATTAATATGAATAATATAATAAAATTTGAAGAAAAGAAAGCATCCAGCAAATCTCATCGTAAAGAATATGGCAAATTTATATCCATACAATCGCATCCTAAATAATAATAAAAATATAAATATCCAGCAACTAGCTATACTACTGCGGATCTGCAGGAGGCTAACCACCGGCGTGCCTGAAGGATAAGAACTGCTCATACTAGTCCCGTGGAATCGACACCAATGTTGATGGAGAAGGCAGTGACGTCGGTGGAGTTTGTTTCGATGTAGGCGCACCAGGAGGTCATGCCCCCTCCAAGTCTGTGAGTCCCTGGTTGTAAAAATCCATGGTAGATAACAGCCTCGTACTGCTATGAACCATTGAATCTTGCATCATCGTCAGCCTCTCGCCTATTGTTAGCTGTGATGCATGCAGCTCCATGATGTTGCAGTCTGTCGAGGCTCTAATATCATTTGTCAAATCTCGGAGCTCCGTCATGCTGCGGTCGAGCATATCGAATCGTGCGATGAGCGTCGGATCGTCCGCCTGCGGCTGGGACCGGGGCTGCTCCTCCATCCTTCGCAGCAACTCGTCACGGAGAGACGTAATCTGACGGTCAATGGCCTCCTGGACGGCCTCCTGGACTCTGGCCGACGACTGTGAGGACTGCGACTGCGAGGGCTGTGTGGAATGCGCACTTGTCGGGGAGGCCCTAGATGACTGCGTCACAACCAGGGTGCCATAGGAGCCCGTACCGTAGTACGTACCCCTCTAGAGACCACCAGCTGCGGTCACCCATAGGTCGTCCGCCGACGGAGTTGGAGCGGGCTGCGACGATGTACCAGCCTCTCCAGGTATAGGTACACTAGCAGTCGCCCGCTCACGCAGCCTAAGATACTCGGCCTAGAAAGGTTTGGAAACTCAATAATTGACTAAGTTATATTAAAATTAACACAAAGCAAAGTAATACTTACATAGGTCTGCGAGACCCTCTCATCAATGAGATTTCCGTCCTTGCGATGGGTGGCCAAGAAGACGGTCACCATGTTTGCATCCTCACCCCTCTGTACCTGTTAAAAATATATTATTTAGTACTAAACTTAAACATTTTTTCCAAGTACCATTTTATGGTATTTATATTAAAATAATATATTTTAAAAGAAAAAAAATACCAAATGACAAAAATGTTCCGTCATCGGAATCGAGCCACCACACCACTTGGCAGCATTCCGCCTAGCCGCCTTGGCCTTCTTAGACCTTTCCTTGTAGACCGGATCGTCGAATCTAGCCCTCATCGCAGTCTACTGCTCAGGCATGATCCAACCTTGGATCGGTTTTCCAGCACGATCACGAGCCTTCTGGTCATCCAGAGCATCTCGGATAAGCTTGGCGGCAACGGTAGGAAAGAGCCGCTCAATCAACTCGGCCCGGTGCGGAGGATAAAAATACGTTAGCTACAATAAATAATTTAGTAAGTGAGCATCACGGATAAGTTATATAATATGCATAAATTAGAGGATTTATTTAATATACTTTTACTTGGAAGTGCGCAAACCAGAATGCCTTCCTCTCCTCCGGAGCCTCAGAGTAGTTGATCCAAGGGCCACAGTAGTTGTTCCTCAAAAATTGGGGCAGGCGTCTCTGAACCGACGATGGATGATATCTATACAGAGATAATTATTTGGAATACTGAAAAAGTCAATATACAATGAATAAAGAAATACACGATCTATATTATACTAAACCATCTAATTGACTTACTTTGCACCATCGGCCCAAATCTCTGTCCTCGTCTCCTCCGGAGGTGCGCATGGAGGATCTTGCTGATGTTGGGACAACGTGGGCACGACCTCTTCGACAAGCTCATCTGTCCCCATGGTTCCGTCAGCAGGAGGAACGCTGGACGAGGGTGTACTATCACGCTTGGAACTACTCGTCCCAACAGTCGGAGATGTGAGTGATCGATATACTGGAGTACTGGGCGACGATGATCCGGAACCAACAGTAGGCAGTACCGGAGAAGCACTCTGTCTACCTCGGGACCTGCCGAATCCTCCGGGTCGTCCTGTCATATCTGATAACAACATATGATGAATATAGAGAAACACAAATATATAGTACATTCTACAGTCGAAATGTGATGCATATCTCAAAGCATTCTACAGTCAAAATATAATACATATATTCATTAAAATAGTACATATACTTCGATAGCACTTGGTAAATCTTTTACCTCTTCCCATATCGTGTATCTGGGCCACCTTGGCGGTGGATTGGCCTTCTCCATAACTCCCGCACGAAAAGCATTACGGTTCCTCTGGTACGGATGATCCTTCGGCAAAAATTGTCGATGACAATCGAAGAAGCACGGTTTGCCTCCGTATTTCAAATGGAAAGCCTGAGTACGGTCCATGCAATACGGACATGAGAGACGACCATGGGTGCTCCATCCCGATAACATTCCATAGGCCGAAAAGTCGTTGATGGTCCACATAAGTGCTGCCCTCATCTGAAAATTCTGCTTTCTAGAAACATCGTACGTGTTGGCACCTACTTCCCACAGCTGATTTAACTCATCTATTAAAGGCTGTAAATACACATCGATGTTCCTCTTCGGATTGTTCGGACACGGGATAATAACGATTAGGAACATATACAGAGTCTTCATGCACATTCAAGACGGTAGATTGTACGGAGTGACGATCACAGGCCAATACGAATACTGGGAGCCCGAAAGTCTGAATGGGGTAAAACCGTCAGAGGAGAGCCCCAATTTGACATTACGCGCTTCCTCAGCAAAATGTGGATACTCTCGATCAAAGTGCTTCCATGCTTCTCCATCGGATGGATGATCCAATACTCCTTCGATCTGTTTTCGCCTGTGCCAACTCATATTTTCTACAGTCTCCTTAACCATAAACAACCGCTGCAACCGCGGCGTCAAAGACAAGTAGTGCATCGAATCGGTAGGCTTCCTTGTACCGACAGAATTTCCTCTAATAGTGTCCTTGTAGCGATCAGCACCAAAAAATCTGCACGCATCTTCATCCTTGTCGTCTTTGTAGTACAACATGCACCCGTTGCGACATGCATCGATATTCTCGTATCCCATCCAAAGTGATCTCACCATCCTCTTAGATCGATAGAAGTCTTTAGGCAACTGTGCACCCTCGGGCAAGATCTCTATAATCAAATCGAGTAGTCGATTATAGCATTCTTGTGACATGTTAAAATCGGACTTGATGCTCAATAATCTTGTAACCACCTCCAACGGTGAATGATCCTCACAACCAGGATATAGTGGAGTCCTTGCATTCTCCAGCAACTCCATAAACTTTGCAGCATCGGCATTCGGTGCCTCCTCAGCTGCATCATAATTGTCCGGATTGAAACTAGGTCCCGCCGCATCATAATTGTCCGGATTGAAACTAGGCCCCGCCGCATCATAAACCATGTTCACCAACCCATCGTCGTAAGCATCGTGGTCGTGGACATCCATATACTGCTCTACATAGGGCTTCGACTCCGATGCTAGAGATACAAGTTCTCCGTGCGCAGTCCACTGATAGTAATTCGGCGTGAAGCCCTTCGAGTACAAATGATATGTAACTTTCACTTCTGGATAATATTTCCTGTTGCGACATCTCACACACGGACACTTAATTTTGGTACCGTCCATGTACTGAGAGAACGCCTTGGTGAACTGCAGGAACTGCTGTACACCCTCAATGAATTCATCTCGCACACTGCACATGTCATCAGGATGATGGTTGTACATCCACAAACGATGACGCAAATAGTAATTCATATCCATTTCTAGATACTTTTGCAAAAATGATAGTATGTATCATATAAATCATTACATACAGTGGTTTATCACCTAACTTCATAACTTAACCGTACTATAAAAATTATAACTGATATAATACATACTTTTATTTATCAAAGTCTAAAATAAGCAATATTCAAAACAACTGACCATTTATCAAAGTCTAAAATAAGCAATACTTTTATTTCATAACTGATATAATACATACTTTCATTTATCAAAGTCCAAGAGCCCTAGATATGGAATATAAATGTTAATGAGTGTTTTGAAATGATAAACAGGGTTAACTAGTTAATGGTGATGTTTCTATGCCACTTCTAGATCCATACTAGTTTATACTAGTCAATACTAGGTTAATACCTTGCTACACTATGTCTTCTAGGTCGTACTAAGGAATTCTAGTTTATATTAGTTAATGCCTAGCTAATACTAGTTATTACTAAGTATACTAGTTAATATTAGCTATACTAAATACTACTAGTATAACTTAACTAATATCCTACCTTACCCCAACTCACATCTTAGCTCATAAATGTATGTCACAATAATACCTTGGTCCCAGTCACTTGTTACTCCCACTTGATACTGGACTACTAGGATATTCTGCTTTGATATTAAGTACTCTACTATCCACACTGAGAGCCTCTTACCTGAATACTCTGCACTCCCAAACTGCGACCCCTTGGCCTGGCACCTTGCACTTCATCCTTATACTTGCTCACTGGACTACAACCCATAGCAGTCACTCCTCCCTGATACCACAGTATCAGTTCACTTCACAGCACTGTTGTGATCTAATTGAACTACACTGCACTGATCACTCTTGCCAATTAAATCTCTGATACCACAGTATCAATTAAGGGTTGTATTGACATGCAACAAGTGACATGTGAACACCTACCCGATACTTGGCTATACCTTAACCCAAACACATGCCTGCAGACCCTAACTAAGTCTGCAACCTCTGATAATTTGTACTGCTGCTGTAGTGGCTAAATCTTCCCTTCACTTAGTTGTTTTCAACTGCCCTTAGCTACTGCCATGGGTCACAGCAGTGCTTGCTGCTGCCTTGCCATTTCTCAAGCATGTATGTGTTTGATGCTGCTCAAGTGTGCACCAACACTCTCCCACTGCAGAAGATGACAGGAACCAATCCCCTCCTCATAGTGCCAACCCGACACCACTGTAACACATTGCCAGCTTGCCTAATGCACTAGGCCAAACTGAATTGAGTTCAGTTCCTGAAGCCTCATAGTTCAGTAGTGACACCCACACACAACTCGACTCTTCTACCCTCTTCCACATCAAGCACAGCTAGAAGACACTATACTATGAACACCAACACAGATAACAGTAGCTATATACCTATATATATATATATATATATATATATATATATATATATATATATATATATATATATATATATATATATATATATATATATATATATATATATATATCGAGATACACCTATATATGCATATACTCTCTCATATGCAAATAGATAATACACCAATTTACATATACATATCATATGATACTCTAATGCATAAATAGACACACACACACACAACCACTAGTCCAATTCACAAACATTTGGTGTGCAACACCAAGATACTCTAGGATACATCCTTCATACACCACACCACCATGATACCAACCCTCAATTCATATGGACACATCCAATAGATCAAATATTGTATGAATAAACTAATAGTTGACAATATTGAATAAAATAGATGTATAGGAATCAATCCTGATCAAAAACCCTAACCCTTACCCCAGGTCAAAAAACCTAACCCTAACCCTAGGCCCTGATCAGTGTTTGTGTCAGTGTGTGTGTGTGTGTGTGTGTGTGTGTGTGTGTGTCGTGTCAGTGTCAGTGTCTGTGTGAGTGTGTGTGTGTGTGTGTGTGTCGTGTGTGTCTGTCAGTGTCTATGTATGTGTGTCGTGTTTGTCAAGTGTGTGTTGTGTCAGTATCACATGTGTGTCCTGTGAGAGAGAGAGAGAGAGAGAGAGAGAGAGTTAGGGTTTACCTAGAGCTCGAGGAGGAGGAGGGGGATGCCGGAGTAGCCGCAGACGTGGAGAGCCGGTCGCCGGAGGGGGGAGAATCGAAAGTTTTCAAAAATTTTGACAGATGGGGGAAAAGAAAACTGAGCCCTAATCGTCAAATAAAAACGTCGCTAAAATAAGCTTTAGCGACGTCAAATACGTCGCTAAATACGTTGCTAAATATTTTTAATATATACGTCGCTAAATATGTCGCTAAACGTCGCTAAATTAGACATATTAGCGAAGTTTAGCGACCTTAATTGAACTTATAGCGACTAATCTTTTAAAATCTTAATAAAAGTCGCTAAATGTCGCCATTTAGCGACGTCTAGCGACGTTTTTATATAGAGTCGCTAATTTACCTTTCATTAGCGACGTTTTTACATGGAGTCGCTAAAATGCGTCGCTAATCCCGCTTTTTCTAGTAGTGATTGAAAATTTTGTGACGTTAGCGACGTCGCTAAAAACGTCGCTAAAAATCGAAAAAGTAACGTCGGTAAATACGTCGCTAAACGTCGCTAAATCAGAAAACTCAGCGACGTTTAGTGACGTTAAAAAACTTATAGCGACTATTCTTTAAAAAACTGAAGTACAGTCGCTAAACGTCGCTATGTGTCGCCAACAATGACGTATAGCGACATTTATTTTTGGAGTCGCTCAAGTCTTTAATATTAGTGACATTTTATTATGACGTCGTTAAAAATATCGCTATTTCATCATATTTTGGTACTGTCGGATGGACCTCCATTAGTTAGTTAATCGCCCCTTCTCTAGCCTCAAGGAACAAGAACCATTAAAACTCAAACAATTGAATAATATTTTGGTAGATTAGTTTATAGCAGTATCTAGAATTACATGTATAATCATGTTTTACTAGTTAAGTTTCTTGCATATAGGAAGCATATGTTGTCGTTTTAGCTTTGATGCTCTTGGTCATAGTAAATTAATCCAAAAGTTAGAAAGAATCATTATCAAGTGAGATTGTTTGCAACATTTATTTGCTAATAGTCCTCGTCCCCCCAAAAATTCAAAATTGACGGACGATGTTACAACTTTTGGAGATAATCAACAATATTGATTATCTGAAAGAGACTATATATGAACAGTCCTAGGATTGAAAATTTCTAGACTCTGATGCCATGAAACACATCAACAATAATGATTTTATTACTTGGATGATATCAAAAGCCTTACAATTATAAATACATATAGATGGAGAACAAATCAATATCCGTATAGAAAAATGAATTTGTATCTTCATAGGAGAAGGAATTTGTATCCGTTTAGGAGATTCATAAAGATAGACTCCAGTCTAATCATAAATCTAATCATATCTTAACAGAGGTGGATGTTGGGAGTTATATATATTAATATATGTAATATTATTCCAATAACTAATAATATTATTTTTGTTCAGAATTCTATTTGTTAAATCTTTTCTAATTTCTGCTATAAGATATTGTTACATTTATGAGCAAAGGTTACTACTCGTATTAATTGTAAATAATGTTTTTAGTTTACTGCATGATACCAATGGGCTGTGCCTTATATTGTATTATATAAATATCTAGAACTTCAGTTTAATTGGTAGGGGATCTATTAATTGTTCTTCAATCTAGTGATTCATTCAATGTGTTTGATGACCTAAATAATTCTGATCAATATATATATATATATATATATATATATATATATATATATATATATATATATATATATATATATATATATATATATATATATATATATATATATATATGGGATATGAGTCATAGTGCTCATTTTTCTGCATGAGCCATGCACATGTGGACCAATAGGAATATACTTCCACATCCCATGTGCACCCATATGCACTAGTACACTCTATTCTTATTGGTCCACATGTGCATGGCTCATGTAGAAAAATGAGCACTATGGCTCATATTCCGTTTACCCATATATATACGACTATGAATTTTTTTTATTTTTCTCTTGTCTTCTTCTATTTTGTTATTTGAGTTACTGTTGGTATATTAGAATATTATTGGAATATTTGTTGGGATATTAGAATATTCTACATGAGATTTTAATGGGATATTAATGTTAGATGAAGGGCTGTAAGGCTATAAATAGCCAATAGATTATTAATAAAAAATATAACAATTATTTTAAAATATTTTACATGGTATCAGAGCCCAAACCGTAGCCACCACCAACCAAACCCTAGCAGCCGCCACCGCTGCCACACCGTCCGCCACCACCGATGCCGTACCGCCATCACCGTTGTCGCGCCGCCCGCCACCACCGCTGCCGCACCGCTCGCCCGCCACTACCGTCGCCGCTCGCCCGCCACCACCACCGCGAAGTCGCGACTCCTGCGGAGCCTTCTGTCATAATTTCTGGCATCTTTCGCGGGTCGTTCCAGACGTTGACATTGAAGGCCTAGATCTGATGGGGGAGAGATATTATCGGGTCTAGGAGAGGAAGAAAAGGGTGAACGTGAATCGTGGGACGGGTGTGAGATAATTGGAGAAGAGGAGGATCGATGGAGTAGATCATCAAGAAGTTGGACTCTGCGGAGGTCACAAAGTTGATGAACCTGATGAAACTGTCGGCTGTTGAGAGCATGACATGAACATTGGCAAAGTTGGAGCTTCCATCCATCGATCTAAAGCTTGATCACCTACCTGAGTTGGTCACGACGGGTGAGAAGAACCCGCACAAGGAAGAACCTAGAGGGTTTCTTCTCAGGAAAGAAGACAGAGCTGGATGAGGGCTCGGCAGGACGCGACGAGTGGAAGTCCACTTATATGGTGGTATACATTTGGCTCCTCAATTCTTTAGTCCATTCGATCGTCGCCACAGTGGATGGCCTTGAGATGGTGAAAGACATGTGGGAGAAGTTAAGGAGAACCTACGATGGTGTGGGGAATAACTTGAGGGTTTTTCATATCAAGGGAGAAATCGACGACACCAAACAGGGAGAGAATATGTACAGGAGTATACCAGGGAGTTGGAGATTCTGTGGTTGGATTATGATCACTTCTCAGATCTGGCGAGCTGTGAGCACCCGAAGTGTAAGGAAAGACAGATATGTCTGCAGGAGAGGATGATGAAGTTTTTTAAGGGGCTGGCTGTAGTGTTTGCTCAGAGGATAGCACTACTTCTAGCCCAACCGAAGATTCCTACACTTGAGGAGGCTATCTCGGTCATGATCCAGGACGAGACTCGTATCAAGCTACAGGCATGGACATGTGGTCCTCCTGAAGTGAAGACAGCACTGACGGTTGTCAATTCAGGCGGCACAGGACCTAAGGGAGACCTCCGGTAGTGTTACATCTGCAGGAGGTAGGCCATCTGAGGTATGATTGCACCAAATCACCCAAGGAGGGAGATTCAGGTGGCGGACACGGACAGTTTGGATGATATAGTCGTGGTCGTGGGGGTCGACGGGGTGGTCGAGGAGGTTATCGAGCAAACCTGCTAGTAGTAGAAGGCAAGGAGGGAGCTAATGGTGCCTATACTGAGGAGGATCAGGCACTACATGGCATGCTGGAAGTACTCAGGAGAAAGCAGACAGCGTCAAGCGATAGAGACACGAGGAGTGGGACTGAGGTGGCGTCCACCTCAGTCTTCGCCAGAGGCAACGCTGCCATTTATATCCATCCATCAGAAGATACTGATGACTCATTCGCCCTTCCATCTATGTCTTTCCTTAGATCGTCGGACTGGATTATCAATTCGGGTGTGTCTCGACACATGACAGGGAATGCTAGTGAGTTCTCTTCCTACACTCACGTAGCATCTGCAGACAGCATTCAAATAACTGATGGTATTTTCCAGCCCGTGGTCGGTAAGGGTACTGTCGATTGTACAGGTTTAGTAGTTTATCCAATATTTTACATGCTCCTTCTTTTCCAGTTAGTCTTTTGTCCATTGGTTCTATAATCCTCCAACTAAAATATAGTATCTCTTTTGATATTTCTAAGGTGATCTTTCAGGAGAAGGAGACGGGACGAAAACTTGGGACTGGCACTTGGCATGATAGACTGTGGTACCTGTATCGGGAAGGACTGGATTCAGCATTGGTGTCTGAGAAAGAAAGGGCAGAAATGGGAGGACCAAAGATGAGTGCCGAGGATACACCGATACTCCATCACAGGCGGTTGGGACACCCCTCTTTTGGTATTTTAAGTAGGTTGTATCATGTCATGCCCCAGTCCCAAAATACCGAGGGACTAGCCACGTGGCAATGGCCAGCAGCACACTCCAATAGGCAAACCCAATTTAATGGACCCGTTAGAGTATACTTAAGCTATAAAACAAATATAATGGTCTACGATACATGTCATAGTCTAATTCTAATCTCATCCATAGAAGTTAAACATAATTCAATTGTCAAACTAATCAAAGAGAAATATAATCCAACAAGTCTCAATAAAAATATCTCAGGGAACAACCCGATAATGAGTTTAATATAGTAATCCACGAGACAGTAAATAGAGTATCAAGAAACAAGAATAACTGAGTATATAATAAAATACTCAGGAAAAATCCTCTGGTATCACCTCGTCCTCTGGTGCTGCTACTGCTCCAGTGTCTGCTCTTGTCCCATATACCTCGGGGTAGATCTCCTCTGCTATACCTGGGGACATAATCCGGATCCAGATCCTCAGGAGACATAACAAGGTACAAGAATAACTCAAGCAAAATAAATGTAGTATATAAATATATAATAGCAGAGAAAACTATGTAACCAACTATGTGATATGCAAATGAGAGTATCACTAGTACTCAGGCTGAGACCACTACAAGCTCTGTGTCGTGGAGCCTGTAGCAGTGATATCACATAGTAAGCCAAGCTCTGGAACAGAGGCTAAAGCACCACAATAATAAATATATATATATGTAATCAGCCTGTAGACTCTGTGTCTCTATCCACCCAATATAATCACACGTCTCATGTACATAACACGCAAGATCATGACCTCTAACTATTACAGCGAGTCATAATGATATCTATGTATATACAAGATCTATGTCACGGATCCTGTAAACCTATACAGAATCACTATGAATAACTCAGGAAAGATTTTGTCTCATGAATAGTGTCAAGTGTCCTAGGGTATAATGTACTTAATAAATCAAGCACGAAAATATAGGATCGTAATATCAACTCTCTAAGTGGCGTTACACGACTCCGCGTACGGCGTCGACACCCGAATATTATTCGAACGCTAAGCAATGTCTCATGGTCCTAGGTTGAGCAGATACATCACAGAAATAAATTAAGAGAATAATATGAGAGCAAGTACTGCAAGTTTGGCAAGGTACACTTGCTTGGGGTTTGAATTCCTCCAATTGCTCCAGTAACAGTGAGATCTTCAGGTACTCCTCTGGATGCCGAAATAAATATTACCATCATTCTCAGAAGATATAAAATAGCTAGGATTGCTTACCCATAAGTCCAATTTGGACACATGGACAAAATTGACAGTTTCTGGTCGAAGCGGGGTCCACATGTAGCCCACTTCGTACCAAAAAATATGTCAGAGATAAAGTTCTCCAAATTCATCAAACTTAGTGTCTACGAGTCCAGAACGATGATACGAACCCAACAGAATATCCAGAACTGGATTCCGATGAGCCGATCAGAAAATTGCCCGTCAAGTGGAGCCGTGGGGCCCACGATACGGGATTTCGTCAACGTTCTCAGAATCAAAATAAACTTGGGTCACAGGACCAGCATAATGCTATGAATCTGATGGCGCAAGTTTCGTTGCAAAACGATAAGCACACACGAAGTTACAACGAATTTTAGAATAGGTCTGATACGGGATAATTTCAGCGGATATGCGTTGATTCCGGTGTGCACGCACATCCAAATCAACTTTCGCAAAATCTCACACGTCTGTATTGACGATACGCACCTTTTGGTATAATTCGCATACGACGAAGTCGTCTCGTTTAGCGGGACGCACCCAGTTTCAGACATTTTGGATTTTAAAAACCAAAATTTTGGTCAACTTTACCCGCAAATAAAACACAACTTACAGCACAATAAAATAAACTAATTGCAGGGTTTAAAACTTGGTAATATTGTCTAATTTACTGTTCAAGTTAATTTTAGAATTATTAAACAGGTTGGACGTTCTCAAGAGATTCCTAGACATCTCTTGCCTTCTCTTTCTTATTATAGGACTCTGCCATCGAGTCGTCCATTGCTTTAAGGATCAATAGTCTGCAGAGGTCATTGTCCTCCTTCCACTTGGAGCATGCATCCTGCGCCATACCAACTTCGATCTTTCTCCATCGTCAGGGATGGTAGGTTCAGGATCAACCAACACATAAGCAACTTTGACAAGACGAAGATTTAGGGAGATCTTCATCTTCCAAATGTTGTAGTGTTCGCCATCAAACTTCTAAAGCTTGTGAAAGCTGGTATCGAGAAGGTTTGATCGGTTCTCCATCTAACTCGAATTTTGTTTTGAGATTGTTATTCCCGAAGCTTAATCAAAGATGAAAGAACGTGTGGTCGAGATCAGAGGTTCACACAAAAGTTTTCACTCTGACTATACTCGATTTTCACGAATAACTATATAATGATCCTGATTACAACTTGCTCTCAAGATTACAAAAAAATCAGAAAAAATAAACTCCACGTTCTTCCTTGCACTCGAAGTTGCAGACGGACAGACCGGAATTACAAATAGCAGAAGAGAAGAGAAATGAGAAGAAGAAAATATGCTTAGTGGGGTGATGAAGATCACCATTGCTCAAAGCAAGATTCGCCCCCACACGATCTGCTTTCAGGAACCAGCAAGTTAACGTAGAACTTCTAGAATGTTCGTTGTCACCTCTTTTTCGGACTCGCACGAACTTCCTGGACTCAAATGGCGGAGGCAGCAACAACTCTCTTCGTCTCCTGATTTTCGAAGTAAGTTCTCAAAGAGGCACGAAGAGAGTATTTATAGAGAGAGGGTGGAAACCCTAGCCGCCCATTAGTTACGGAAAGATAGGAACAAATTAATTATGAATTCCTTAAAGATAGGCACGAATTAATTTTAAATCCCACAAAAATGGATCTAATTAACTGTCCATATCTTTCTATAACCGTTCAAATATATCTGAAAGCAGCGGCCACGCAAGCAACCTCACATGTGGCCGCTCACGGAGGAGCAGTCCATGCGGCAGCGCATGCGGCCGCCCATGCAGCCACGCATGCGGCAAGTGAGCCAACAAAGCGTCACTTTGCGCTCTTGAGCCCGAGTCCGAAGGGCTTAGCTCCTATGAAAATAATTCCAAGAGCATGACAAAAAACATAAATACTTTTATGTGGAGTTAATCCTTTTTTCTCCTAGGAAAACACCCCCACATAGCACCCATGTACCCCACCACACCACATGTGCACACCTCAACTCATACAAAATATTAAATTTAGATACCCACTTGGTGGTGTAGCCAATGTGAGACTATATTTACTAGTCCAAAGGAAACAACACCAACAATATTTACTTTGTGAAACAATTATCATACTCATTTATATCTCTAGTAATATAAGTTGGTTGATTTAAAATCGAACTATCTAAGACGTTTATAAATATTCCATTAAGTATTTAAAATATCAACTAATTATTTAATTATCCAATGTGATCTTATTATAGTTAAATATTTTTATCTCAAGTGGCTAAAGTGTAAGCTATTTTTTAAAATTGTTTGAGTTTAATTATGCAGGATATCTATAATAAATTTAAATTAAAAAAAATTAACAATTTTTTTTGGTACGTGCAGTATATGTACACGTTACTAGTTATATAGTAGCACATACTTTATGGCAGTCCTATCCAATAAAATTATTTAAGCTCATCGAGTAGTATGTTTCATGAAATCGTTTTAGTGTAAGTATGTACTTATGATTTCATTATGCGGATGCACAACAAATTGGTTTCTTATATTTTACCTATACCTAAAGGGTTCTGATCTTATGGAACTGGCTATATTTTTCGTTTTCAATCAAAAAAATAGTCTCAAGTCTATTTTAAATATTAAGGAGCTAATTCTCATAAGTAATATTGCAACTAAAATTTACAGAAACAAATGCCACCATCAAGAATGCCTAATAAAACTCGAATCACTGTTAGCACAGCTAATACATCATTTGTTGGTGTTTTTACTTTGGATTAGAAAGAATAGTTCCACATTAGCTATACCACTAAATGGATATCTCAATATTATGTTTTATTTGTGTTGAGATGTGCACATGGGATGTGGTGGGGCACATGTGGGTGCCATGTGGGGATGCTTTTTGTCACTCTCTTGAAAAAAAATTCTTATGAGGTAAGTCCTAACGACTCGGACTCAAGGCGCAAAGTGGCACTTCGTTGGCGCACTTAGCAAGTCAGCAATTTCGCATGGCGCTTGTGCGTATTTGTTGCACTCGTGTGCGAGTTGCATGCGCGGGCTATGTGCAACTATGCGCAGGCTATACGCGTATGCACGTCTATATGCGCCCAACAGCACAGCCACATGTTTTCGCTGATTGCAGGATTTGAACGGTTATGGAAGATTGGGTCGTTAATTCAAATTCGATTGTTATGATATTTGAATTTAATTAGTTCCTATCTTTCCGTAATCAGTTTGCGTCTAGGATTAGGGTTAGGGTTTACACCCTCCTCTATAAATACTCTCTTCATGTCCTTTTGAGAACTTACTTTGAAAAAGAGAAACGAAGAGAATTTTTGCTGCTACCGTCATTGGAGTTCACATGAGTTCGTGCGAGTCTAGAAAGGAGGTGACGACGAACGTTCCAGTAGTTCTATAAAGAACTTGATGGTTCCTGAGAACAGATCGTGTAGGACGAATCTTGCTTCGTGATCGTCATCACCCCGACAAGCGGAGTTCTTGAGTTTTCTTTTTCTCCTTTCTCTTCTCTATTTGTGATTCATTCAGTCTCAATTGTAACTGTGTTTGCAAGAAAAAACGAAGTCTGCTTTCTGATTATTGTAATATTGTCAACAAGTTGTAATCAGAATATTATTATAAGTATTTTGCTGAAATCGAGGATAATCAAAGAGAAAAGTCTATGGGTGAATCTCTGATCTCGAGTACAACTTCAGGATATAACAGAGGGCATTCTGAAAGGATTACGTGAACTTCTGTTCCTGATCTCGTTCTACCATCTTTTGATTAAGGCTCGGGACTAGCATCATGTTTATATAATTTATATCTTGTTTAAAGCTGAAGTGGTGCAACTTGTTAGGAATTTATATGTTATAAACGGGCTTCTAAGTTTCTAAGAGTTTAAGTTAATTTTAAAATGCGGAAATTAATGAACTTCACTTGCACCTTGGACCGACCCAACGATAAGTCAGACAAGACTTCGGACTTAAGCAACCCTTTCCATAGGATAATCCTTCGTGTCATTTGATTTTTTTAGGATTAGTTCAGTCCAAATCGAACTTAAACCTATATTTTTTTTAAAGAAGAATCAAAAGACAACCAAAATTACCTCTGGCTAAGACAACAAAATGTTGCGGGCGTCTTTGGCACCTTGACAAAATGAAGATGAATGTGGCCATCAATAAACTTTTATGAATCTTAAATCATTCGGAAATCAGTAAATTGTGTTAAGCAAATCCTACAATTGGGCGAGGAACAACTGAACTGGAGGACACAAATATTCATGGTTTTGCCAAATGTACCTATTCAATAGGCAGAACCAGAAACTCAAGACATGGATGGCATCTTTATAATAAAGATGAAACTTGTACAATAATTTAATATCCAACACATGCAAGTTAGCTTAAGCTTACAAGAATTTTGGTAAACTAAGATGTGAGGAGTTAATTTAATGACTCGTGGAATTTTCATAGAGGGAATTATTGGAGATTGAATTATACAAGTACCCGCTAGGCATGCTCACTTTGTTGGCCACAAAATTTAACTGCTACAAAAAAATATATCATTTATTTTACTATTTTAATTTTATTTAGGTGAATCGTTTTAGATCCAGTCTCCATTCAAGGTATGTGAAAGAACAATATTTTTTTTTAAGAGTGGAAGACTAAACAAAAATAGTAGCGGCAGTATACTGAATCGGTGAGTTCACTTCAGAATGTATTATGTGTGTCTGGTGGTACACCGACGGTATACTGTCTGTCGGGATTCAGTTTAGACGTGGGCCCGAACAACATTAATAAAAATCTTGTGATCAAATTTGGACAGCCATGATTAGTGCTGAAACTATTTTAGGATTTTTCAAATAGGTTTCTTAACCTATTTATAGAGGTTGAGAGGATTGCCAAGAAGAAGCTCATACGGAAGATTTAATGGTGCAAGTACAGAAAACCAAAGAGAAAGTTAGTGTTTTGCTCTTAGGACTCTTCGTTCAAGATAGTTGAAAGAGGACATCTGTAAACCCCCAGAATTTTCAAATTATTAAATCTTGGGTTTTTCCCAATTTCTGGAATTTTCTGGAAATTTTCTGAAATTAAAATCAAGGTTCTTAATTATTAAATAATTTCTAATTGTTAATAAATAATATTAAAATATTATGGAAATAATATTTTTGGGTGAAAAATGAAAAACTGGACTTAGGGTAATTTTTCTGAATTTTTCTGGGCCACAGACCTATTTTTAAATGCCTAAAAACTAATTTTAATTAATTATATAAATTACCGTTTATTTATTATTATTATTATTTTTTTTTTTTTTTTATTATTTTTATTTTTTTCCTTCTTTTTCTTGGGCCCGGCCCGGCCCAGGGGGCCGAGCCCAGCAGCCAGCCCCAGCCCGCCTTCCTTGCGGGTCGGCCGGGTCTGTCCGGACCCGTTAGCCGCCCGACCCGACCCGCACAAACCATTCCCCCCCAGCCCCACGCTGCCCGCATCCCGCGCCGGCCTCCGCGCACAGCGCCGCCCGCTCCGGCCTGCTCGCCCCGCTCCCCGCGGCCACGTCCCCCTCTTCCCCGCCTAGCTCGGCCCCAGCAACCGCCTCCTCCCCTTTTTAAACCCCCCCTCTTCTTCTTCTTCCCCACTTCCTCACCGGAACCCTAACCCTAATTCTCCGCCGTGCCGCCGACCTCGCCGCCCTGCCCTCGCCGCTGCCCAGCCACCCTGCCGTCGCCGTCGCCTCCAGCCGCCTCCCTCCTCAGTCTCCGGCGTCCACAGCAGCGGAGATAGCATCAGCAGCCGCAGCAGCCGCCTCCGCCGCCTCCGGCACCGCTGCCGACCGTCCCCGCGCGCCCTCTCCCCGGCGAGCCACCCTCGGCCTCCCCGCCGCCGTGCCGACCACCGGCCGCCGCAGCAGCTCCAGAAACCCTAAACCCTAGGTTCCCTGTGTCCGACACGAGTCGGACACGTGTCGGACACGACTCGACCCTGTTTTCGGGTCCCCTTCAGGTACTCGTAACTTTTTGTTCGTAGCTCCGTTTTTAATCCGCAAATTGCGTTGCGAAGCCTGTATGACCCTCTCGGTGCCCGGACAAACCGCTTGGGGCACCGCGTCCTGTGGAGATCGCACAACGCGATCCAAAAACAGGAAAAAACCAGACCCTGTTTCACCCCGGAACTGAGTACGCCCCGCCAAACAGGACGATTTGGTCGCGTGCGGTCTTCACAGATACGTGCGCGTCGTTGATACGGACGTGTGAGTTTTCGCGGAAGCTGATTCGGGTGTGCGTGCACACCGGAATCAAAGCGTATCCGCGGACATCGTCCCGTATCCGACTTTTCTGCAATTCGTCCTAACTTCTTGTACACTCGTCGGATCGAGACAAAACTTGTGCCATCGGACTCGTAGCGATACGCTGGTCCTGTGGGTCAAGTTTGGTTCGATTCTGAGAATATTGACGAAATCGCGTGTCGTGGGCCCCACAGGCCCCGCTCGACGAACGATTTTGTGTTCGGCTCATCGGAATCCAAATCTGGAAGTTCCGTTGGGTTCGTATTAGTGTTCCTGACCTGTTGACACTAAGTTTGGTGAATTTGGAGACCATTGACCCGGACACATTTTTCGGTGCAAAGTGGGCCCACTAGCGGACCCCGTTTTGACCCGAAACTGTCATTTTTGCCCTTGTCTCCATATTGGACCCAAGGACAGGCGTTTTTAGCTATTTGATATCTTTTGAGCGTGATGGTAATGTCTATTTCAGCTTTTGGACTCATTTCTGGAAATTTCTCCGAGTACAATTAATTGGATCCAAACAACAGGCAAGTACCTGCACTTCAAGTTAAATCTTTATATTGTGATAATTAATTCCCTGCTTTACTAGTACCCTTGATGATTACACCTAGTTTTAGGAATACTGGATTTCATGTCTTGAATATTGGAGTTCATGTCTTGTTTATCATGTCGGGTGGGAGAATACTAGAAGGCATGTAGTTTACCCTTTTCCCTGCCATGTTTAATAGCTGTTGGTACGCGACTGTACCTCAGCCGGATCTCGATTTTCTCTGTTTAATAGCCGTTTATGACGGCCGGATTAGCCTTATAAACCCCTACATGCCAACTATGTATTCTAAAACAAACACAAGTTCACACAGATAGTTTATGGTCTTGTTATATTTCTTGCTGACTGTTGTAGTTTCATTTTCTGTCTCATTTATTTCTGTTTTCTCATATTCCTGTTTACAGCATTTAACTCTGAGATATTGATGTTCTTTTATGCAGTTTCTCAACATGATACTCAATTTAATTGTCATAAATATTTAGTTTAATCTTGTTGTGCACTGTGTACTTTGCTCCTTTCCTGACTGGATCTGTTGATTTAGGCGATGATGAGGACCTTGCCCCTACATATTATGGTCCCTATGAGGGTACAGATGATACCTATGAGGAGCCAGAACCCACCCAGGAGATCCCTGCTGCAGAGTAGATAGCAGTAGCTACTTTCATTTATTTGCTCTTTATCTTAATAATCGGGTTTGTCCCCGATTTTATTCTGATTTCTGTACTAAACATTTGAATCTGTTGTCGCATTTATTTCAATTGCAATCTTAAGTATCTGTTTCCCTTTATTATATTGCCTATGCTATTTGTGAATGAGCTAGTTTAGTTAAGTGTGGATTTGATCTAGACAGCGTACTACCTCCGACTCTGCGGCGTAGACTGGACGTACCCACGCACTCGTGCCCGAATTTCCGGGTGCGGGTCGTGACACGTTTTTATGGTGGCCCATGCAGGTCCTATCCTTAAATAGGGTAATACCCTAGGACATGGTATGGAATAAGATTGAGGATTATAGGAAAAGCTCATTCACAGTATAGTGTCCTTATTTCAATTCTTGATATCATTTCTGCTCAATTTTTCTATCGCCCTTGATTTCCAAGTAATCTATTCTGATCTTCCTGTCCCTTAATCTTTCAGAATGGTCCAGACAAGGAACACAGTAGGAGGCACATCAGAACCAGCTGAGCAGAATGTGCCCGAGACTCTTGCACTCCCGCCGCCTCCATCTGTTCCGGTAGTTACTCTGGATGGGGCACAGCTACTTGGAGTGTTCCAGGGACTGGTGGAATCCCAGAAAGAACAGACTGCACTTCTGCGGACCAGCCTCTCAGAAGCTCTTAGGTCCCAGGAGTCGCCACTCAAGAGGCCAGGGAGTGCCAAAGACTTCAAGAATCTTAGGCCCCTGGAATTCTACGGAACTGAGGGCATTCTCTATGCCGATGAGTGGATAGAGAATGTCGAGAGACTCTTGAAGACTGCTCGGGTTCCTGATGATCTCAAAGTGGAATCTGCAAGCCTGCAACTGTTCGACATAGCTCGAACCTGGTTCAGAGATGAACCCCAACTATCTGCTCCTGACCTCACCTAGGAGGACTTCAAAAGGCTATTCAAGGAGAAATTCTAACCCGAAGTGGCTCGGGAAGCTCTCGAAAGCCAATTCGAGAGACTGGAACAAGGTAACCTGTCTGTTGATGAGTATATTGCTGAATTTAGCAGGTTGAGCCACTTTGCGGAGTACATGGTTCGTACCCCGGAGGACAGAGCCCGTAGATTCAAGAAGGGGATATCTCCGGATATTCGCCTTGCTGTCACCACCAGCCGAGCTCGCACCTATAAGGAAATCCTGAGCGTGGCACAAGGCGTTGAGAGAGACATGGGGCATAAACTAAAACGAGAGAGAGATACCGGAAATGCGGGACCCAACAAACGCCCTTTTCAACAACAACAACAACAGTAGAGGGCCCCACAGCAAACTCAGCGTCCTCTCCCTCGAGCTCCAGCACCCCAACACCAGGCTCAAGGACAGAACCAACAAGCTGCTGCTTGTAACTTTTGCCAAAAACCAGGTCATACTTGGCAAGTCTGCAGGAAGAAGCTAGGTGCCTGCCTCTACTGCGGCTCAGCAGCGCATCAAATGAGGGACTGTCCTGCTGCTCAAGGATGCACCGCTGCACCAAAGGCTCCAGTCCAGGCCAGGGCCCCAGCATCACAACAAAGGGGACCACCGCTTCCAACACAACAACAACGCTTTGCTCAGCACCAACAGCAGCAATAGAGGGGTGCACCGCAGCAAGGCCGTGCTTATGCAATGACTCTGGAAGAAGCTGAAGCCACAACAGACGTGATCACAGGTTCTGTGCTTATAAATTCAATACCAGCTATTACTTTATTTGACTCTGGAGCTTCACATTCATTCATGTCAGTAGATTTCCTTATGAAGCATAGCTTAATCACTAAACCCCTTAGGAATTGTTATAAGATCATTACCGGTGGAGGAATTATCCCGGTTAGTGATGCCTGTAACAATTATCCTATTACATTATGTGGAAGAGAACTGTATGCTAGGCTACTCGTAATGCCAGTTCCCAGTTTTGATATTATACTGGGTATGGATTGGTTAAGTCAACATCATGCCACTATAGACTGCCACAGAGGTAGTATAATCTTCAGGCCCCCTGACAAGCCAGAATTTGAATTTGCTAGAGGTTCTAGAGAAATGGGTAATAACAAAATTTGTGGAGCCCTAGTAACAGAAGAATTGCCACTACCTATCATCTCTGAATACCTTGATGTCTTCCCTGAGGATCTCCCAGGCTTACCCCCAGACCGAGAAGTTGAATTCTCTATTGACTTAGTGCCGGGAGCAGCACCAGTATCTCAAAATCCCTACAGAATCAACAAGAATGAGATAATAGAACTAAATGAGCAAATCAAAGAGCTAGAAGACAAATGTTTCATTAGGTCTAGTGTCTCACCCTGGGGAGCTCCAGTATTATTTGTGCCCAAGAAGGACGGAACATCCCGAATGTGTATTGACTATAGGGCCTTGAATGCCTTAACAATTAAGAATAAGTATCCCCTACCCAGGATAGATGACTTATTTGATCAGTTAAGTGGAGCTCGGGTATTTTCAAAGATTGATTTGAGGTCTGGTTACCACCAAGTAAGGGTGAGAAAGGAAGACATCCCTAAAACTGCTTTCAATACCCGGAACGAACACTACGAATTCTTAGTAATGCCGTTCGGGTTGACGAATGCTCCAGCAGTTTTTATGAACTTAATGAACAGAGTCTTTCAGCAATATCTAGACAAATTTGTAGTGGTCTTTATTGATGATATTTTGATCTACTCCAAGACCCCCGAAGAACATGAAGAACATTTGAGGCTAGCATTGGAGACTTTGAGGAAGGAAAAACTTTATGAAAAATTATCTAAATGTATTTTCTTCCTAGACAAAGTAGAATTCTTGGGACATGTTGTGACTGGAGATGGAATAACAGTAGATCCTAAGAAGATAGCGGCAGTAGAATCCTGGCCCACTCCAGACTCTGTAGCAGAGATTAGAAGCTTCCTGGGATTAGCTGGCTACTATCGGAAGTTTGTGAAGGACTTTGCTAGAATTGCTGAACCCATGACAAAACTAACAAGGAAGGATGAAGAGTTCACCTGGACTGATGAATGTCAGCATGCTTTTGAGGAATTGAAGAAAAGGCTGACTACTGCCCCTATTCTGACCTTACCTTCTGGAACCGGAGGTTTCGCTATTTATAGTGATGCTTCTGGAAAAGGTCTAGGTTGTGTATTGGAGCAGAACAAGAAGGTAATAGCATATGCCTCTAGACAGCTTCGACCTCACGAAAAGAACTATCCAACTCATGATTTAGAATTGGCAGCTGTCATTTTTGCTCTTAAGCTATGGAAGCATTATCTTTATGGAGAAAGGGTGGAAATATTTACGGACCATAAAAGTCTAAAATATATCTTCACTCAGAAAGAGCTGAACATGAGGCAAAGAAGGTGGCTGGAACTAATGAAAGATTTTGATATCACCCTTCAGTATCATCCTGGGAAGGCCAATGTAGTTGCTGATGCTCTAAGCAGATATCCTATGGCGATGTACTTGACTATGGACCGACACCTACTCGAGGACTTGGAAAGTTTAGGTATTGAAGTAATTATCCCAGGAAAAGAAGGCCAAATGATGAACTTGCAGATTCAGTCTACTTTAATAGACAAGATCAAGGAAACTCAGTTTCAAGACGAAGGCCTGCGGAGCCTTCGAGGTCAAGTGCAAACTGGATTAGTAGAAGATTTCAGAATTCATGAAGATGGATCACTGAGACATGGCGATAGATTATGTGTACCTCAAGGAGACATAAGGAAAGAAATTATGCAAGAGGCGCACAGATCGCAATACTCTATACATCCAGGAGCCAACAAGATGTACAAGGACCTGAGGACGCATGTTTGGTGGCATGGCATGAAAAGAGAAGTAGTGTCACGCCCCAGTCCCAAAAGTACATAGGACTAGGAACATGTAAGCATGCCAGCCGCATGGATATGGCAACTCCAATATATGGAAACCAAATCCATACGTACGCTGTAATATGAATATCAAATCCACAAGTGGTATGAAATGTAATACAAGTCACAGGATAAAATCTAAATCTCATCCACCAAAATCATATAGAAATAAATAAACAGTATCTATGAAATTAGATCTCAATAAGAAGTATCTAAGGATGATAGTTGGATGGAAACAAATTCACTACCAACTCGAATATAAGAGCAAATACAATATGAGTACAACACCACAACACATACCAGCTATCCATCACAGCTCGAAGAGAAGACATCCTCGGATCACATGTAACCATCCAAATCTGCGCTCCTGCAAATACTCAAGAAAAGATATACCTGGCAGCGGACCAGGTCCTCAGAGGGACATAACAAGATACTTAAACGCATGCCAGTAAAGTACTGAAATAAATATCCAAAGGGGTCGCCTAACCGTCTAAAGTGAATGCAGTTAAGAACACATTTCCCCACAAGTGAGCTATCTGGCTGAAAACTGGGATTTGGCATGGTTCTCTTTTGAAGATCCAGGGGCCCAAAGGCACATCGTCTTTTGAACGGCGGAGGCCCGCCAATGTATATATATGGGTCATCACCGCCCGTATCTCCAGTGGAGAATCCGGGTGCACAGAAAAAAGTGTAAAGGAGCTCAAATGCGGTACTTGTTGTTCTTTCCACCCCATGCTCTAAGCATGTCACATCCATGACACAATAACACCTCTAATAACTGCCAAGTCTACTAGCATGTAAAGTTTTTAACAGCAGCTATTCCTAACGCACGGCCCATACGTACAGGAGGCCAGACCTGTCACGCAGTCCGTGATCTATATGAGACTCACACTCGTGTAACCACTGTGTCACGGCCAATGAACCTAATGGTGCTACATGATAATGGGTTAGTCTCATGAACAAGGTCAATGCAATACATAAATAAAAATATATCGCGACGTCACCGTCGCGCGCATTTTATATAACAGTTAAAATATATGAACTAAAGACAGAAAATAAAGATGCATACAACATATGGAATATAAATAACAGTACAATGGCAAGGTATACTTGCCTGACAAGGAAGCTGCAATGTACCAATAACCTGCTCCAGAAATCGCGCAGAACAATCCAATATCCTATGTACACATAAATATAATATAATAGAATCATTAGTCATTACACTAGCACATACTCAACCACATTTATACTGGAATCAGGGGATATACTAGGGGTAACACTAGTCATATAACACGGTCAATTACGCATTGAATTACGCGGGTGTCGCGTCTTCAAGTACTGTACGAAATCAGTCAGTCAACTGACAGGTGTCTATGCCAGTACGTTAGTGTACGCAAGGCAGACAATTCACAAGTTCTTAGGGTCAACATGGTCAAGGTAAGTATGGGATAGTCCACGATGTCCTAGGGTCATACAGTCTGAATATTTAGTCATAATTATCAATTAGCATTTACTTACATATATATTCATATAACTATATAATAATATAACCATTAATTTATTTTAATTTATTTAATTCTGGAATAATTACTCTAAAATCCTATTTTAATCTTATTATTCTGATTTTTATGTTAATTCCTAAATTTTGTCCAAAGAAACTAAATTTTATCAAATCGAGACTCATGGCACGCAAATCGAGGCGATCTGTTGACCAAAAAGTCAACCGATACAAACTCAACTTTCATGCATGATTTCCTGTAGATTTCAGCATCAACAACATATTGGAATTTACGGCTCGTCTGAATTCAAATTCGTTTGGGAATTATGGCACATACAAATTTTGTATTGTGCACCGATGGTTAAATTCTAACCTAGAAGTTCTACAGAATTAACAGTATGTAAATACTTCGAAATAAATTCTAGGAAAAATATATGTCGATGATCTCGACATTAGCTTTCCGAAACTTTAAACGGTTCATCATTCTGATTCCTGGTTCTCCCGAAATCGCGAAAATATCAAAACACGTCTATTTTCGAATATGCTGTGCTCTACGAATTTTCCAGAATTTAATACTAATAATTTTGAAAAACAATTTATATTATCAGAAAGCTAACCTCATTATCGTTCTAACAAAAAAAACTAGAGCATGTTTGGAGTCCGGAGCTAGGAGATATCGTCTTTTTAATTCGTCATAACTAGTAGAAAATGAGTCTGAATTTATGACGAATTTTGACTATTTTTGGACGAAAAAGAGAGGAGTTTGGGGAAAAAAAATATGAAAGATGAGGTATTTATAATGGTGGACACTACTTAATTAAATACGAATAGGATTGATTAATTTGGATAGGATTATGATGAATTTAAATAAGGATAGGATATGCATGAAGTTGATTTCCTAGTAGGTTCAGGATTTGAATTAATTTAAAATAGAGTTTGAATTTATCTCAATAATTTATAATCTTAAATATAATTAAAGATAATACAAATAATTTATAAAATCTTATTAATATCTATTAACACTAAATTAGTATCTATCTAATATTAAGACTATATATATCCAAATAAATCCTAAATAATTTTAAAATCTAAATAAATTTCTTAAAATTCTAAATAAATTACAAAAAAATATAATTAAATATTTTAAACTAAAATAAATATTTGGTAGGAACGAAATGCAAGTATGCTCGTATAGTAAATCATAAAAGTCCTAAAAATTTATGTTTTCTAAGTTTTAATTACCAAAAAATTCTAGAAAAATCTCCAAAAATCTAAAATAACCTAAAATAATTCTAAATGAATATTTATATAAGTAAATATATCAAGAAATTTATTTTCTAATTAACTAAGAGCATATTCTAAATAAATTCAACATATATAATAAATATAATAATATAAAATATACACAAAATACCTATTTTGGGTGAGGGAGTTTACAATCTACCCAACTTAAAATAATTTCGTCCTCGAAATTAAAATAAGACATAATTTTTTAAATCCTTCACATTCGTACATAAGGTATGTCAATCGCAATTTCTTCCAAAAATTTAAATAACAAAATCTATTCGAATCTATCGCGATCACTTCAAAATTAATATAACCACTGTTTAAATCAAAATTCAACCTGTCGTAATCTCTTCTCGATTTTTAAATAATCAACATCCAAATCTGACTCAAGTCTATATGACATCCCACATCAAAATTTATATCAGAATTTCCAACTATCATAATCTCCTCTAGACTTTGAACAATAAACAATTCTAATCAAATCTTATTCCTATTCTTAACTTAAGAATTTTGTACTATTCAAATATTTAAACTCAATTTACATCCTCAATATTTCAAATAGGTGACCCAACAATTAAAATTAAACTTTTAATTCAAATCATCAAATTATAAAATTTAAATCTAATTAACCAATTGTTCAAGTCTAAAATTCTATATTTATCCTCAAAATTTAAATCGATGATTCATCCTTCAATATTCAAAATTTAAATCATGTGCTCAAAGTATAAATATTGGGTCCTCAATATCAAGATTTTTAAAATTCATTAAATCCTTATTATCTTAATCCCTCTTTTAAAATTCTCCACATTTAAAAGGACTTAATCTCTCAATCTAATCCTACTTGATCATAATCTAAAAGAATTCTCCTCAAGTTTAATACTACAATTTCTACCCAACTTAGAATTTACCCATCTATCACATAAGTCTCTTACACTTAAGAAAAATATTCCTCAATTTATTTTCTCATGTCATTTAATCCTCAAAACTTTAACACCAACTATATCATATGTGATATGCCCTTAATCAATTATGAAAGATAGTCACCAAATAATGTGATTGGCCTATGGGGTATATCTTGTACTATCCGTGTATCACTTATATCCAAGCAAGAGATTTCGTCTTTCCGAAACAAGGGAAGACGGAAAGCAACGGAAAAGAGTTCAAGGAGGGGTAATAGAATGGAAGTATGAGAATCAAAGCGTTTAAAGAATTCAAATGGGAATTGTCAAGACAGTTGTGGATTGAAATCTTAATTTGGTAATTTCCTATTCGCATGCTCACATCGGTGCAGTTATGTACTTGATATGATATGCTTTGTCGTATCTAGAGGGTAAGTATATTCGTCTACTAATCACTATATATCTCAATCCACGTAAAGTAGTTATGCGAAGGGCGAACCAAGCGCACTAAGGTTAGCTAGACCCTAATACACTGATTCTGAAATGTATTATTGTGGGCCCCCAATAATACGTATGTCATGAACAAGCTCGATAAAGAATAAGCTTGCAAAAACTGGGCTATAATAGCAGCATAAGTCAAGGTAGTACAGCAAATATGAATACGCTAGATTATGATGAAAGAAGGTTCAAAACAATTCAAATTCACAAAAACAAAAACAAAATAAGCAATAATAATGAAAGACTACACAATCTCTACAGTTGTCATACTAATTCCTTGTCTAAGTCGCTAGTCGACCAATAGGGACATGGACCTCTAAATTCTATCGTCTGAATAAACACTGTCGTCTTTGCTAGCATACAATTAATGTCATTCAGTTACACTTCATCAATGGATCACAGGGACTACGTGATACTAGGTGGTGAGGTATACTATCCAACTTAAAATAATTTAACTATTATTGTATTGCCTTAAGGATACCTACAAAAATAACCTTGCACATGTACATAGAACAAAACTCTTATTAGGGTCTCCTATTGCATTATATAGGTAAGGGTCAAGTGCTCATAGAACATGTGTCAATCGTAGGGATAGAAGAGTTACTAGCCATTAAGGGGAAAGGGATTTAACTCGTATCGAGCTATGGGTACAAATTTTGTGATTTAAAGCTAAGGGGTAATCATTAGGTCATAACCTAAGGGAACTACGCAAACTATCAAATCCCAACTATCACGCACAAAATTCAAAGTTTAAATTACCAAGCTATACCCTAGCAAACTACATGTCCTAACATAGAATAAGATTACTTGGCCTTCAATCATACGAGTTATGTGGCACGAGTTAAATGATGAAGAAAGAAGAATCATAATTTAGTCGTCACACAATTAGCGAACACTAAGGTTGCAGGGGGACAAGTTATGAAATCAAAAATAGAGGGCTCTAGATAGCATCATGGTTCTCTAAGGGGGTGGCATGCTAGTTGCCATGTTCGGGGTATGATCAAGGGAAAGGGTTGATTATATTCCTCTAGGCTTCCTAGGGTGCTGTCTACTAGTAACAAGACAATGACATAAGTTTTATAGTTCTCTAATACTATCCAATTATGAGGGTTAGGTTCAGTCCTAATGTTCAATATTGGTTCTCCATTGGTTCCTCAATACTAGGGTCAAACATTATGGTAAAAGTTCTAACTAACTCTAGTAGTGTCTATACTACTCTCAAGTCTTCATAATACATCAGGGGGTAATGGTAAATCAATTCTAAAGATAAGGAATTCTAGGGTTTACTAGATATTCTAAACTTAGTGGTGTGTCTATATTCTCGTTGTATTCTTAATAGGTGTGCTACTCTAATTATTATCCTAATAACAGGGGTTCCTATATTCTAACAGAAGGCCATATATACTCAAGGAACTTATTAGGGAAGTACAGAAATCAAGCAGGATACAATTGTTCGAATAGATCATAGAGGAGAAAGGTGAATCATAGTCAATTGTGGATGAGATCCTATACTCTAGTCCTATGTGCAGGCTTGTTCGGTACAGTAACGTAACCGAGACAATATGCTCTCGACCTGCATGGGCCACCACAAAAACATGTCACGCCCCAGTCCCAAATACGTAGGACTAGGAACACGTAAGCATGCCAGCCGCATGGATATGGCAACTCCAATATATGGAAACCAAATCCATACGTACGCTGTAATATGAATACAAAATCCACAAGTGGTATAAACATATGTCACAAGTCACAGGGTAAAATCTAAATCTCATCCACCAAAATCATATAGAAATAAATAACCAGTATCTATGAAACTAGATCTCAATAAGAAGGCTTTTTATAAGGGCACTGCCAATTTTACTTGGGGCTAGCCCAGGATTGGGGCTAGCCCACTATAGAGCAAACCTTACTCATACTAGCCCAAGTTTTTACTTGGGGCTAGCCCAGCATTTGAAAACATCCCTCCCCTTCTCTCATTCTGGAAACCTAGCTCCCCCCCCCGACCGGTGCTTTCCCCCCTCCCGTCGACCCCCTCCCGCCGGCCGTTCTCCGTTGTCCTCCTCCTCATTGTCGATGGCTCCCAAAGTCTCGAAAGTACCAAGGTAGAAATCATCATTCTCCTTGTGCTATTGTATTTGAAAAAATGTCCAAAAATTTTAAGAAATCCTCTTGCATGTTGAAATTTTTTGAGTTATTTTCTTTCAAATGAGGGCATACTAGTCCTTGGCGGAGTCTAGGATGTAGTTTAGACATAGAAGTCGTTTGGAACATGAATTTAGGGCGTAGAATGTCGAGACTGCTCGACATTGTCGAGCAGTATCGAGCGGGACTGTAGAATTTCCTACAGTCCCATATATTTTTAGGACTGTAGGAAATTCGACAGTCCTATATATATATAGGACTGTCGAATTTCCTACAGTCCTAAATATATATGGGACTGTAGGAAATTCAACAGTCCTAAAAGATTAGGACTGTTGAAAAATCTGCAGTCATGTATACTTACAGGACTGTAGAAATGGCTACAGTCCTGAAAAAATTCAATTATTATGTTCAAATATATATTAATTTTTGTCTGTATATATTAATTTTTGTCTTATAGTCATGCCCCTGGAAAGGACAATGTGGATGAAGAAATGAGAAGACGCCCTACTGCGTCGATGCGTAAGGAACGCACAGTTTCGCAAGGCGTGACTATCCGCGAGGCCGAGGCACGCCCTGAAGTGAGGATACGTCCATTGACGAAGAAGATTGCCACAAAGAGACGTGCTCCTCCTAGTTCTTCCGGCTCTTCTTCCTCCTCCGATGAGGATATGCCAAATGTTCCAAATCGGCCTACTGATGGTTCAGGACCTTCTCAGCCTGCAGATAGTCCTGTCGAGAGACCTTCTCAGCCTACTGATGGTTCGGGACCTTCTGAGCAGGCAGATAGTCCAGGCGACACTCGTCCAAACGGTTGCTCTATGTTACCGTCGATCGAAAACCATATTGCATACCAAATATGGAACAATCCGGTAAGTACATTACGTTATGATACATTTATATATAGTTGTAAGTTCAAAGTTTATTTTACATAGAGGTTTAATTTCATCCAATTGTTGACTTTTCAGGAGAGTGGTCGTATGTTGACGGTAATCAACCATGGCAAAAAATGCAATACATGGCGGTATGAATTACTGGGAGATAATATGAAGTCAAAAATCAGTCCCACCGGTCTGCAATATTTGGGTAGCTACTCATATACGACGGTGGATAATGCACTGATTTCAGCATTTGTAGAACGGTGGCATCCAGAGACCAACACTTTCCATCTACCCAATGGGGAGTTGACGATTACCCTTGATGACGTCCATCATATATTGGGACTTAGGGTTGATGGTCGACCCATGCAGAATCATACTTTTAATGATTCGAGCATCAACTATTACGACAATATGGTGGATTATGTATCAGGGTGTCTGGGAGTTGATGCCACTAGTTTTACCAGTATTCGAGAATTCAAGAAGTCCTACGGACTTCCTCTAAAATATTTGGAGGAGATATTCGCTGAGACGGCCCCTGAAATTGATAATAGCGATAATGTGGCCCGCGGATATATTCAGTTCATCTTAGGGGCTGTCGGCATTACCGATAAGTCTGGAACGTCCATAAATGCGAAATATCTCATCAATTTGGACAACATTGATACGGTGGAGCAAATTTCTTGGGGAAGCGGTATACTGGCATACCTTTACCGCGAGCTTGGTGCGGCATCCCGTGTGGGTTCGAAGACTATTTCCGGATGCCAGACTCTACTCCATGTATAGATATATCTTTGTCAACTTGTTTACATAAATTGAAATTGTGTTGTTTATTTTTGGACTAATATATTTTCGGTAACGTGTAGGCATGGATATACGAGCACTTTCCAACCCTGCAGCGGGCGAGCCTGAACCGAGGGTATGACGAGAACATGCCTAGAATGTGCCGATGGAAGCCAAGTAAGGTAGATGCCAAACGTTCTCACACATTGGCCGCTCTACGGCATGCACTCGAAGAAATGACTACAGAAGAGGTGAATTTAGACCTAATATTGTACTTAATTGGTATGAATTTACTACGTTATGCTAAATGACGTTATGCTACATTTTATGCGGTGCAGATTGTATGGGATCCATACCGTGATTTGCGACAGACTACCCGTCCGTTGCAACCAGTCGCCTTATATCACGGTGTTATCACTTGTCATGAGATCGAGGAGGCTTATATGCCGGATAGAGTGCTACGTCAGTTTGGCTACGTAGAAACTGTCCCAAGGCGAACTTTGCAAATGATAACTCCTCCGCGCGGTACAAAACCGCTAAACTATATACCTGCACAATTCAACTGGGTATCGCACTTCTTCACCGAGTGGCAACGCCACGTCATTAGAGATACCGGCCGGCTAGCAGCAGTCAATATGGCGGAGTGCAGCGACGACTACCTCGCCTACTACGCCGGTGTCGGACTACCGACCTTGTTCCAATGCGGAGGGGATATTGTGCGTGTACCGTCAGATCTTCCTCCCAAATCGGTCTTATATACTGCACTGGTCAAGATGGTGAGCCTACTTGTAGACCTTAAGTTTGATATTTGTAACTGAGGCTAACAATTGTTTTCATTTTTCATGAATAGGCAAGGAAAGTTAAGAAATTGGGAAGAAGCCTCGTCAGTTGCCAGGGTTCCAATTATATGATAATCAATGACGAACTCCAAAATATCGACAACGCTGAAGAATATCCTTTCTTGGATACTAGAGAGCAACGCACGAAGAGGCGCCATGACGTTTGAACAATCATTTTGAGAATTGTCAAAATTAGAGCTGTAAACGTTGTAAAAGTTTGATTGAATATGAATTTTGAGGATATTGAGGATTTGAGTTGTAAAACTTTAAACTATAATTTTGCCTACTTGTGACACTCTGAGTTATTTTTGCCTTTTTGTTACTATTTTGATCTGTATACTTTGCATATTGGTCACTGGGTTAAACTTTACTATTTTGATCTGTATACTGTGTCTTTTGATCTGTATACTGTGCATATTGTTTACACTAGGACTGTCCAAAATGGACACTGAGTAAACTTTAGGACTGTCACAAATTTGGCAGTCCTAGTTTACACTAGGACTGTCAAAATTGTGACAGTCCTAAAGTTATATAAATGACAGTGGGTAAACTATAGGACTGTCACAAATTTGGCAGTCCTAGTTTATACTAGGACTGTCAAAATTGTGACAGTCCTAAAGTTATATATATGTCATAATTTACAGTGGGTAAACTTTAGGACTGTCATAATTTTGACAGTCCTAGTATACACAAGGACTGTCAAAATTGTGACAGTCCTATAGTTATATAAATGTCATAATTGACAGTGAGTAAACTTTTGGACTGTCACAATTTTGACAGTCCTAGTTTACACTAGGACTGTCAAAATTGTGACAGTCCTAAAGTTATATATATGTCAAAATTGACAGTGAGTAAACTTTAGGACTGTCACAAATTTGGCAGTCCTAGTTTACACTAGGACTGTCAAAATTGTGACAGTCCTAAAGTTATATAAATGACAGTGGGTAAACTATAGGACTGTCACAAATTTGGCAGTCCTAGTTTACACTAGGACTGTCAAAATTGTGACAGTCCTAAAGTTATATATATGTCATAATTTACAGTGGGTAAACTTTAGGACTGTCATAATTTTGACAGTCCTAGTATACACAAGGACTGTCAAAATTGTGACAGTCCTATAGTTATATAAATGTCATAATTGACAGTGAGTAAACTTTTGGACTGTCACAATTTTGGCAGTCCTAGTTTACACTAGGACTGTCAAAATTGTGACAGTCCTAAAGTTATATAAATGACAGTGGGTAAACTATAGGACTGTCACAAATTTGGCAGTCCTAGTTTACACTAGGACTGTCAAAATTGTGACAGTCCTAAAGTTTACTCACTGTCAATTATGACATTTATATAACTATAGGACTGTCACAATTTTGACAGTCCTTGTGTATACTAGGACTGTCAAAATTATGACAGTCCTAAAGTTTACCCACTGTAAATTATGACATATATATAACTTTAGGACTGTCACAATTTTGACAGTCCTAAGTTATAAGTAGAAATGCGCAATATACAATCAAAATCTTCATAACTCTTTTCATTACACAACATACAACATACAACATATGGTTCAATATACACTTAAACAAACATGGATCAACACATTATACATTTTCACTTGGGCCAGTATCAATCGATTAAAATATCAAAGTAGTCGTCCGACATAATTTTGGGGTCCTCCATCTTCATCATCTTCTTATAGGCCGCCATTGCATCCTTGTAGGGTGTCCTCCATGCGATTGCTTCCTCAGGTGCGTGTTTATACCAAAGCGTAGAAGGTGGCGGAATAGGAGAATGAGCGATCAACCTTGGGATGACGAAGTGTTGTCCGACTAGCCCAATGCAACATAGATTGGATACTCGGTGTTCGGCCGGGGGGGCACACATTGGAAAGAAAGTATTGTTAATACCATGTGAGATAATTACAATAGGTAACTTATACCTATTAGAGAAGACGTAAGCAGCAGGCGGGACATCCATGTAATGCTCTGGTCCGGTAACTATTTCCGTACAAGGTATGCATGCCAACAAATCTCCAACAATTTCTTCGCCAAGTATCTGGCTATAGAAGGCTAGGCGCGACTCCAACTCCTCGTACAGCTCTGCCCTAACCTGTCGCCATCCTGCTTCCACTGAATAGCCTAGTTGTCTTGCCAGTGCATGGTATCCACAGTGGCCATCCGCAGGAACATCATCAATAGACCAAATGAAGTTCCGTATCTCAGGTAGGAATTTTTCAATGTATAGACTATAAGAAACATAAATGTTTTCAACACCCTCCGCCGTGCCTGCATCTATCGTTTTATGTTTCTTCCCCCTTCGAATAGTTAGCTTAGGAGTTCGAACAACGGACTTTGCCTCCAAACTGCGTTCGATATGTTCAAATAAGGATGGATCTCTTATAGTTGACTCCTCCTCCTTCTTTTTGGCTCTACTCTTTCTTGAGTGTGGTCTTCCCTTAGGAGTTCGAACAACGGATGGCTCTTGCAATCGAGTTGTTCCCGGGACTGTAATCTCCTGGATTTTAAACTCAATGGATCTTCTCTCCGGTTCCGATGCGCCACACCACCTTGCGTGAAGTAGTTTAACTTGGGGCAACGCAAAGAAATCATCTTGCACTTCCACCGCCGGCATTATCGACAGGTGTCGCCAACGTTGATCAACAACATCTATTGGAATAGGTATAGATTCACGACGGTATTCATTGATTTCATGTGCACACGGAAGTCCGAGTGAATGTCGATATGAACAACCGCAAACCTCGGGATCATAATCCACCGACTTCGACCTCCGAATCTCCTCAAACAATAACCCCAAGGCCTTGTGAGATACCACATGGGTTAAACCATCCAAGAGGTGTTCTTGCTTGTATTCATGCTTTGCAATATTGAGGCTCATCTCAAATGATGCTACAATATCGTTCACCGTGGCAATAGTCATCAAATGAATCGATTGCCAAACATAGACAAAATTACCGACCGATGAGCGTAGATATCTTTTTAAACATGAGTGTGCCCCTTCAGCCCGGTTCGTAGTGATCGTGCCATAATGCTTCACCATGTTGGTCCATGCTAACACGAATTACTCTTTATGTGGTCCTAGCCAAGTATCTTTGATATAAGATATGCATGTCGGGTTACTTGGCTCCCACTTTTGTTGGAACATGTACCATGCTGCCTCATAACTGTCTGTAGTACTTGCTCGCCATACAAGACTCCAATCACTGTAGAATTCTTCGAAGCAAAGCATGTCAATTTTACCGTCCAAAGTTTTAAATTTTTTCTTGCATTGAGCATGGATATTTCTATTTATATGCCAAGTGCATAGTAATCTATGTGCATGAGGAAATACAATATCTATAGCATTTATCAACGCATATTCTCTGTCAGTAACAAAAACAGACGGCTCTTTGTAACCGGTGTAAAGGGATTGTAGTTTCCTCAACGCTCATGTGTAATCTGATACTGTCTCACTCTTCATAAAACAAAAAGTGACTGTAAATGTTTTTCCCGTAGAAGTAAACCCGACAACATAAAAAAGAGGCATCTTGAACTTGTTGGTCTTATATGTACAATCAAGGACCAACACGTCTGCGAAGGACCGAGCCATATGTGTGCAATCAGGATGAGCCCAAAACAATGAAAGGAGTTCATCACTTTGTGGATGTCTTCTATGGTACTCCACGTAGTGATGCTCGCCAAGCAACTTCAATACTTGCTGCATCGCCATTCTTCCTTTCATACTATTGCATTTCGCTCTGGCCAAACTATTATAGATCGTCCTCATGGTACACTTGTTCCCATCTTGTTTTTGTCGCACAACAGAAAAAATTTGTTTCGGTGCAACTCCTGAAAGGAACAGTTCTTCAACCAACTTTTTCTCATCCTCCTTCAATCGTGCCACGTAGGCATGACCCGTAAGCGTCCCTGGAATAGGATGATTGTGTCTTCCATTCTTAACTTCGATTATCCACTTCACATCTTTAACTTTTACAATCAACAGCTTCAATGGACAACCACATTTTCTCGTCCCAATATTTTTCTTGGGGATTTTCTCGTCACCCTTTTTTTTATGATGCCTAAACACACCTCCTCTTTCGCATCCAAGCTCAATATATTTTCGGCCCGGACGAGATCGGATGGATCTTGCAATGACAATAACTACGTTATGTCGTCTCCCAACTTCTCTGCACCACTCTAATGCTTCTTCATGGCTTGCAAATTCAATATCCGTTGAGAAAATATCATCCACATCAACACCAACATCAGGATGTACCACAATATCTGAACAAGCTTGGTCCTATAACAAATATAAAAAAATATAAAAATTAATAACTTCATATAATTATCAAGGACTGTCACTATTTTGACAGTCCAATTTTTATATAGGACTGTCAAAAGTATGACAGTCCTACTTTTAAGTAGGACTGTCGAATTTATGACAGTCCTATATTTACATAGGACTGTGGAATATTGGACAGTCCTATATTTATATAGGACTGTCTAATGTTTACAGTCCTAACCCGTGACTGTCAAATTCGGGTTGTCGTTTTACGTACCGTACGTGCTTCGGAACAACCAACTTGTTCTTCGGAACGTCCGGAGTGCATAATTAATGAATTGGACGATCCGACTTCGTCATCGAACAATTTTTCATGCATTGTTCCTACATTAATGAAAATAAACTAAATCTTTTTCGCACAATTGCAAATCTTATTCAACGTAGCTTGTCGAAGACATACCGGAAGAATATTCCTTGGAGTATCACCAAAGTAAATTACTCCTCCAACCACAACTAGCTATTTCCAAATTTAGGTATGGGCTTGGTGGAATGAGGGTTTCTTAGGTCTAGGTGGAATGCCAAAAATAGAAATCCATTCCACTTTTATACTTTGGTGTGGGGTAGCCCAAGTGTGGCAAACTTGTAATTTTGGGAAATGGACTGTCAAATTTTTGACAGTCCTAACAATTTTTAGGACTGTCAAAATTTTGACAGTCCTAACAAGGTTAGGACTGTCATAATTGTGACAGTCCTTCCTAGTGGTAGGACTGTCACAATTGTGACAGTCCAGATTATAACAGTGGGCTAGCCCCGATTAACTTTCATGATGGCAAACTTGTAATTATTTGTAAATTTACGATGGGCTAGCCCTGAGTTATATGTGCAGTGTCCTTAAAAATGGGACTGTCACAATTTTGACAGTCCAAACATGTTTTAGGACTGTCAAAATTTTGACAGTCCTTACAAGTGTTTGGACTGTCAGAATTTTGACAGTCCTTCCAAGTGTTTGGACTGTCAAATTCCCGACAGTCCTGATTATAACAGTGGGCTAGCCCCGAGTAACTTTCATGATGGCAAACTTATAATTTTTTCTACTTTTTCAATGGGCTAGCCCCAAGTAAATTTGGCAGTGCCCTTATAAATTACCAATAAGAAGTATCTAAGGATGATAGTTGGATGGAAACAAATCCACTACCAACTCGAATATAAGAGCAAATACAATATGAGTACAACACCACAACACAATATAAGAATACCAACTATCCATCACAGCTCGAAGAGAAGACATCCTCGGATCACATGTAACCATCCAAATCTGCGCTCCTGCAAATACTCAAGAAAAGATACACCTGGCAGCGGACCAGGTCCTCAGAGGGACATAACAAGATACTTAAACACATGCCAGAAAAGTACTGAAATAAATATCCAAAAGGGTCGCCTAACCGTCTAAAGTGAATGCAGTTAAGAACACCTTTCCCCACAAGTGAGCTATCTGGCTGAAAACTGGGATTTGGCATGGTTCTCTTTTGAAGATCCAGGGGCCCAAAGGCACGTCGTCTTTTGAACGGCGGAGGCCCGCCAATGTATATATATGGGTCATCACCGCCCGTATCTACAGTGGAGAATCCGGGTGCACAGGAAAAAAGTATAAAGGAGCTCAAATGCGGTACTTGTTGTTCTCTCCACCCCATGCTATAAGCATGTCACATCCATGACACAATAACACCTCTAATAACTGCCAAGTCTACTAGCATACAAAGTTTCTAACAGCAACTATTCCTAACGCACGGCCCATACGTACAGGAGGCCAGACCTGTCACGCAGTCCGTGATCTATATGAGACTCACACTCGTGTAACCACTGTGTCACGGCTAATGAACCTAATGGTGCTACATGATAATGGGTTAGTCTTATGAACAAGGTCAATGCAATACATAAATAAAAACATATCGCGACGTCACCGTCGCGCGCATTTTATATAACAGTTAAAATATATGAACTAAAGACAGAAAATAAAGATGCATGCAACATATGGAATATAAATAACAGTACAATGGCAAGGTATACTTGCCTGATAAGGAAGCTGCAATGTACCAATAATCTGCTCCAGAAATCGCGCAGAATAATCCAATATCCTATGTACACATAAATATAATATAATATAATCATTAGTCATTACACTAGCACATACTCAACCACATTTACACTGGAATCAGAGAGTATACTAGGGGTAACACTAGTCATCTAACACGGTCAATTACGCATTGAATTACGCGGGTGTCGCGTCTTCAAGTACTGTACGAAATCAGTCAGTCAACTGACAGGTGTCTATGCCAGTACGTTAGTGTACGCAAGGCAGACAATTCACAAGTTCTTAGGGTCAACATGGCCAAGGTAAGTATGGGATAGTCCACGATGTCCTAGGGTCATACAGTCTGAATATTTAGTCATAATTATCAATTAGCATTTACTTACATATATATTCATATAACTATATAATAATATAACCATTAATTTATTTTAATTTATTTAATTCTGGAATAATTACTCTAAAATCCTATTTTAATCTTATTATTCTGATTTTTATGTTAATTCCTAAATTTTGTCCAAAGAAACTAAATTTTATCAAATCGAGACTCATGGCACGCAAATCGAGGCGATCTGTTGACCAAAAAGTCAACCGATACAAACTCGACTTTCATGCATGATTTTCTGTAGATTTCAGCATCAACAACATACTAGAATTTACGGCTCGTCTGAATTCAAATTCGTTTGGGAATTATGGCACATACAAATTTTGTATTGTGCACCGATGGTTAAATTCTAACCTAGAAGTTCTACAGAATTAACAGTATGTAAATACTTCGAAATAAATTCTGGGAAAAATATATGTCGATGATCTCGACATTAGCTTTCCGAAACTTTAAACGGTTCGTGATTCTGATTCCTGGTTCTCCCGAAATCGCGAAAACATCGAAACACGTCTATTTTTGGACATGCTGTGCTCTACGAATTTTCCAAAATTTAATACTAATAATTTAGAAAAACAATTTATATTATCAGAAATCTAACCTTATTATCGTTCTAACAAAAAAAACTGGAGCGTGTTTGGAGTCCGGAGCTAGGAGATATCGTCTTTTTAATTCGTCATAACTAGTAGAAAATGAGGCTGAATTTATGACGAATTTTGACTATTTTTGGACGAAAAAGAGAGGAGTTTGGGGAAGAAAAATATGAAAGATGAGGTATTTATAATGGTGGACACTACTTAATTAAATACGAATAGGATTGGTTAATTTGGATAGGATTATGATGAATTTAAATAAGGATAGGATATGTATGAAGTTGATTTCCTAGTAGGTTCAGGATTTGAATTAATTTAAAATAGAGTTTGAATTTATCTCAATAATTTATAATCTTAAATATAATTAAAGATAATATAAATAATTTATAAAATCTTATTAATATCTATTAACACTAAATTAGTATCTATCTAATATTAAGACTATATATATCCAAATAAATCCTAAATAATTTTAAAATCTAAATAAATTTCTTAAAATTCTAAATAAATTATAAAAAAATATAATTAAATATTTTAACTAAAATAAATATTTGGTAGGAACGACATGCAAGTATGGTCGTATAGTAAATCATAAAAGTCCTAAAAATTTATGTTTTCTACGTTTTAATTACCAAAAAATTCTAGAAAAATCTCCAAAAATCTAAAATAACCTAAAATAATTCTAAATAAATATTTATATAAGTAAATATATCAAGAAATTTATTTTCTAATTAACTAAGAGCATATTTTAAATAAATTCAACATATATAATAAATATAATAATATAAAATATACATAAAATATCTATTTTGGGTGAGGGAGTTTACAAGT
Organism: Iris macrosiphon; assembly: GCA_036927795.1. NCBI lineage: Eukaryota > Viridiplantae > Streptophyta > Magnoliopsida > Asparagales > Iridaceae > Iris > Iris macrosiphon. Next base: position 12,458,624 of record JAYESA010000019.1, on the reverse strand, counting down.
AGCCAGGTTCGTATCTCGTTGTTTAGTGTGCCAGCAAGTCAAGGCAGAAAGACAAAGACCTGGAGGATTGCTTCAACCCCTACCCATTCCGGAGTGGAAGTGGGAACATATCACAATGGATTTTGTTTCCGGACTTCCAAGGACACCTAGCGGAAAGGATGCAATCTGGGTGATAGTAAATAGACTGACCAAGTCCGCACATTTTCTACCTTTCAAAGTAGGGCTATCTACAGAGAAGCTGGCAGATTTATATATCAGACATATTGTTAGGTTGCATGGAGTTCCAGTAAGTATTGTCTCCGACCGAGATTCAAGATTCACCTCTCACTTCTGGAAGAGCTTACAAGCCAGTTTGGGGACTCAACTCAAATTCAGCACAGCTTATCATCCCCAAACTGATGGACAATCGGAACGTACAATCCAGACACTTGAAGATATGCTTCGTACATGTGTTCTAGATTTTGGAGGATCCTGGGAAGACTATCTACATCTGGTGGAGTTCTCTTACAATAACAGTTACCAAGCAAGTATTGAGATGACTCCATTTGAAGCTCTGTATGGACGAAGATGTCGTACCCCGCTATCATGGGACGACGTTGGAGAAAGAGCCCTGCTGGGACCAGAGATGGTGATCGATTCAACTGAGAAGGTAAAACAAATAAGGGATAGACTTCGAGTGGCTCAAGACAGGCAACGACATTGGGCAAATAGCCACCGAAGGCCCTTGGAATTTGAGGTAATTAAATTTATGAAATTCAAGTCAATTTAAATATTTTGATTATGGAACTAAGACTTGATTATGACTTTGTTAAAGGTTGGAGAACTGGTATTCTTGAAGATTTTCCCGACACGTGGCACCATTAGGTTCGGAAGGAGTGAAAAACTCAACCCAAGATTTATTGGACCTTTTGGCATTCAGGAGAAAATTGGAGAAGTGGCATACCGACTGGCATTGTCACCCTCTCTGGATGGAGTCCATAACGTCTTCCACGTGTCGCAGCTGAGAAAGTACGTGTAAGACCCCAGCCACATTTTGGATCACTCAGAGCTCGAAGTAGGCCCAAGTTTGACTTGCCAAGAGCAACCCGTGGAGATACTGGATCGATCGGATAAAGTTCTACGGAACCAGGTCATTTCCCTGGTTCGCGTAGCTTGGAAGCACCATTCTCCCGGCGAATCCACTTGGGAGCGAGAAGACGAGATTAGAGAGCGATACCCCTATCTTTTTGAACCCTGAGGTATATTTTAATTCTCGGCCTTTCCTTTCGTGCCTTTGTTATTCTTAAATTTTGAAGACGAAATTTTTATAAGTTGGGTAGGTTGTAAACCCCCAGAATTTTTAAATTATTAAATCTTGGATTTTTTCCAATTTTCTGAAATTTTCTGGGAATTTTCTGAAATTAAAATCAAGGTTCTTAATTATTAAATAATTTTTAATTATTAATAAATAATATTAAAATATCATGGAAATAATATTTTTTGGTGAAAAATGAAAAACTGGACTTAGGGTAATTTTTCTGGATTTTTCTGGGCCTCAGACCTATTTTTAAATGCCTAAAAACTAATTTTAATTAATTATATAAATTACTGTTTATTTATTATTATTATTATACTTTTTTTATTTTTTTCCTTCTTTTTCTTGGGCCCGGCCCGGCCCAGTGGGCCGAGCCCAGCAGCCGGCCCCAGACCGCCTTCCTTGCGGGTCGGGCGGGTCTGTCCGGACCCGTTAGCCGCCCGACCCGACCCGCACGAACCATTCCCCCCCAGCCCTACGCCGCCCGCATCCCGCGCCGGCCTCCGCGCGCAGCGCCGCCCACTCCGGCCGGCTCGCCCCGCTCCCCGCGGCCACGTCCCCCTCTTCCCCGCCTAGCTCGGCCCCAGCAACTGCCTCCTCCCCTTTTTAAACCCCCCCTCTTCTTCTTCTTCCCCACTTCCTCACCGGAACCCTAACCCTAACTCTCCTCCGTGCCGCCGACCTCGCCGCCCTGACCTCGCCGCTGCCCAGCCACCCTGCCGCCGCCGTCGCCGTCGCCTCCAGCCGCCTCCCTCCTCCGTCTCCGGCGTCCACAGCAGCGGAGACAGCATCAGCAGCCGCAGCAGCCGCCTCCGGCACCGCTGCCGACCGTCCCCGCGCGCCCTCTCCCCGACGAGCCACCCTCGGCCTCCCCGCCACCGTGCCGACCACCGGCCACCGCAGCAGCGCCAGAAACCCTAAACCCTAGGTTCCCTATGTCCGACACGAGTCGGACACGTGTCGGACACGACTCGACCCTGTTTTTGGGTCCCCTTCAGGTACATCGTAACTTTTTATTCGTAGCTCCGTTTTCAATTTCGCAAATTGCGTTGCGAAGCCTGTATGACCCTCTCGGTGTCCGGACAAACTGTAGTGCCTCAAATCCCGATCCGACCGGGATGTGCACTATATAATTGGGCTTGTGGCTAGTCCGTCAGAGTATGCTTAGATCTTCGGCATCTTCTTGCCTCGGACGAAATGCGATGATCCTTTCCAACTCATGGGAAGGCCTCTATTGAAACGAGTCCAATAGTTTTCGTGTTTGGTTGCTTGGTTTTCTTGATTGCCGCTTTGGGATTTGGATTTGGTGTTGCTTTCGATTTGCTTGGTTTTCGCTGCTGGTTTTATTGATTGGAGCTTGAATTTTGGGGAGTTCGGCAAGGAAGAATAGGCAAGAATTCTAATTGGTGCTCGTGCTGTGCAGGTCCGCGTAACTGACGTTTGATCGTCGCTAGGCGGGAATCTTTGTTTCAGCTACCTTTTCCTTAACCAGTGAGTGGTTTGGTCCCTTCTTTCCTACTTCTTCACGCCAACATCTCTAATGTTTCAAACGTTCACTCGATGATACCCGGTTGGACGCCTAGGGAAATGCTTAGCCACATGCATGCCAGCCACTAAGAAAGGAACAATGGGAATTGTAGACTAAATTTACTATATGCTTGCACATTTTTATAACTCGAGTTGGTTGGAATGGGAAGTTGGCTGTTGGTTGCAGCCTGGTGCCTCGGATAGAGTTTGGACCCATGGGATATCAAAATCGGAACACCGCATTGAGAAAATTATGAACTGTTGCATGAGATATATATTGCTGCTTAACTTCTTTTGTTTGATTCGATGCATTGTATGAGATATAAAATGTTCATGCATTTGCATGGTCTGGGACAACTTGTGCACAAGGTTTATCATTTCCTCGAAACGGCTTTCCGGGGCACTGGAACCGTATCGATCCGGAGGGAAATATTGATTCGTGTTCGTCACGATGCATTGCGGGACCTCCAGCGGGGCTTGCTACCCGGGCTGATAGGGCGCGCCGTTAATGCTTGGAATATGTCCCTAAGGTGTCGATCACACCAATGACTGCATAGAATAGAACACATGCTAATTTATTGTCTTGTGCAGATGGTAAGTATACTTGTGTTTCGTTGCAGGGAAGGCGTGCATCGGTTGAGTAAGCAATCGATGCACTGGTTGGATTCAATGCTATTTTCATTTCTATCAAAACATGCAACTGATATGAATTGAAGTCACTTGCTTCTTTATAGAAGTAATCTTAATGCATGCTCGCCCCTAATAAGCTAGTGTCGATTTAGTCGAGTGGGATTCATCCCGCTCACCAGTACAAGTTGAGTACTGACCCACGTTGTGGGCAACTATTTCAGGCACTCAGACGGTGCAACGCTAGTGGATAGACGAAGAGGCGTTAGGAGCACCTCTATTTTGAAGTATAGTTGAAGTCAGATCATTTTGGAGGCTTGGACTTTCCACCTATACAAGGGCATAATGTATGGACGACGGGGACTATCTGATGGAGCGCGCCCTGCATTTTGAGTTATCTTTTCTAATGTAATTCAAGTAGCCGAGAAGGCGCATCAATGTAGGCTCTATGTAAATTACTCTGAATTATCAATGAAAAAGCATATTTTCTTCCTGCACTTGTGTTCAATTATCTGTGAATGTGTTTTCTAAATTGTGTTTCAAAGTGGGTTCCTATAACTGTAAGTTCTTGCCTTGTACGAGCGCAACTCCAGGCTCGTACGGCATCACGCCCCAGCGAGGACGAATCGGTTCCGTGAAGGATCCAGCGAGGACGATTGACCCTTTCGGGATCGGGGCATGACACAAACCGCTCGGGGCACCGCATCCTGTGGAGATCGTACACCGCGATCCAAAAACAGGAAAAAACTTGACCATGTTTCACCCCGGAACTGAGTACGCCCCGCCAAACGGGACGATTTGGTGGCGTGCGGTCTTCACAGATACGTGCGCGTCGTTGATACGGACGTGTGAGTTTTCGCGAAAGCTGTTCGGGTGTGCGTGCACACCGGAATCAACGCGTATCCGCGGACATCGCCCCGTATCCGACTTTTCTGCAATTCGCCCTAACTTCTTGTACACTCGTCGGATCGAGACGAAACTTACGCCATCGGACTCGTAGTGATACGCTGGTCCTGTGGGTCAATTTTGGTTCAATTCTGAGAACATTGACAAAATCGCGTGTCGTGGGCCCCACAGGCCCCGCTCGACGGGCGATTTTGTGTTCGGCTCATCGGAATCCAAATCTGAAAGTTCCGTTGGGTTCGTATCAGCGTTCCTGACCTGTTAACACTAAGTTTGGTGAATTTGGAGACCATTGACCCGGACACATTTTTCGGTGCAAAGCGGGTCCACCGGCGGACCCCGTTTTGACCCGAAACTGTCGTTTTTGTCCTTGTCTCCAAATTGGACCTAAGGACAGACGTTTCTAGCTATTTGACATCTTCTGAGCGTGATGGTAATATCTATTTCAGCTTTTGGACTCATCTCTAGAAATTTCCCCGAGTACAATTAATTGGATCCAAACAACAGGCAAGTACCTGCACTTCAAGTTAAATCTTTATATTATGATAATTAATTCCCTGCTTTACTAGTATCCTTGATGATTACACCTAGTTTTAGGAATACTGGATTTCATGTCTTGAATATTGGAGTTCATGTCTTGTTTATCATGTCGGGTGGGAGAATACTAGAAGGCATGTAGTTTACCCTTTCCCCTGTCATGTTTAATAGCTGTTGGTACGCGACTGTACCTCAGCCGGATCTCGATTTTTCCTGTTTAATAGTCGTTTATGACGGCCGGATTAGCCTTATAAACCCCTACATGCCAACTATGTATTCTAAAACAAACACAAGTTCACACAGATAGTTTCTGGTCTTGTTATATTTCTTGCTGACTGTTGTAGTTTTATTTCCTGTCTCATTTATTTCTGTTTTCTCATATTCCTGTTTACAGCATTTAACTCTGAGATATTGATGTTCTTTTATGCAGTTTCTCAACATGATACTCAATTTAATTGTCATAAATATTTAGTTTAATCTTGTTGTGCACTGTGTACTTTGCTCCTTTCCTGACTGGATCTGTTGATTTAGGCGATGATGAGGACCTTGCCCCTACATATTATGGTCCCTATGAGGGTACAGATGATACCTATGAGGAGCCAGAACCCACCCAGGAAACCCCTGCTGCAGAGTAGATAGCAGTAGCTACTTTCATTTATTTGCTCTTTATCTTAGTAATCGGGTTTGTCCCCGATTTCATTCTGATTTCTGTACTAAACATTTGAATCTGTTGTCGCATTTATTTCAATTGCAATCTTAAGTATTTGTTTCCCTTTATTATATTGCCTATGCTATTTGTGAATGAGCTAGTTTAGTTAAGTGTGAATTTGACCTAGACAGCGTACTACCGCCGACTCTGCGGCGTAGGCTGGACGTACCCACGCACTCGTGCCCGAATTTCCGGGTGCGGGTCGTGACAACATCTTATCGGAGAGTCATCTTCGTTCAGGAAGATCATCACAGGGTTGGATGAGTGATTTCATTATAATCTTATGCTTGTTTCTCCATTTTGATGAGGTAAACTTGGGAGCAAAAGGTTCAACATATTTGTTTCAATCTTATATCTTTTTTGAGTTAATACAGATTAAAATTTGTCCATGTGACATAGTCACCGAACATATAATGTGTTTGATCTATCATGGTGCTTGCATAAGACATTTGTTTGTATCTTCAGGTGGGTTACCACCGTTTCCTATGCTTTCCGTTTTCAACATAGAGTTCCACGGGTTTGAGGATCAACAATTGTCCAATTTGACAAAACCAATTTTGGGTTGGACAAAGTGTTGGGTTCAAGAATTGAAAAAAATTATTCCGTGAGACGGACTCACCATATGGTAGTGACGAATGGTAAGTCCATCCAGTAGTAATGACAGAGAGTAATATCTTACTAAATTTGATAATCTTATCTTGATGATATTTGGTATTTGATTAATTTTTTTATTTTTTTTTATTTTTTATTTTCCATGCGTTAATGTACTATTAAACGGATTCATCATCATTCACCACTGTCAGATGGATGAGTCCGTCACACAGAATAATTTCTCCAAGAAATGGAGATAAGAATTTTGGTCATGAGACTTGTACAGAGAGATGTAGAGACCCTACAGTTTTCGATACATTTTTTGATGCGTTAGGCTTATATGTTGGCATGTGAGATTTTAGTTTCCGGAGAGTTTTGAGACAATTGTTCTTTTGTATTAGACATGTTTGTTGTTCCTTTTGGAGCATTAATTGTTGTTTTGGTGAAAGGCTGGTGGCCTTACCCAGCTTTTAGTAAATTTATATTAGAAAGATTTACAAAAATCAAAAGGTTAATTAAAGTTGGTTACAACCACAATAAATTATGAACCCAAATATTTTTTTTTATATATGTCTTTTCCATGGAGTTAGGAATTAAATTCCAAAAAAAAAATTCCAACAATGTCTACTTCCATGGAAGTTCTCCATGTAACCAAATTTTAAATAGATTATTCCCTTATCTGTCCTATATGCCTCCGAAAAGTAAGTAAACATGATGCTTCAATCCAAAACACACTAGAGCTTCAGAAAAAATTCAGGAAAAAAAATACAGAAAATTGCTCATAATTGAAGTAGTAGTGTTCAGTACCGATTTTGTGCATTATAACAGTACTCACGGTCAAGACATCAGATCATTTTTATGAAAATTGCAATCATCAATATTGATGATATCAACTTTTTTTTCTTATCAAAAAATAAATAATTATTAAAAATTATTACATATTTTACATTTAGACGTAATTTTAAACTGAATGAAATAAATGTCATCATTATTGATTGGTTACATGCAATAAATAATTTTTTTTTTACTTATAATTTTTTTTATACTAGTTGATTGGGTTTTTTTTTTTTTTTTTTTTACCTAATTGACTAAAAAAAAAAGATCACCCAACGTCGATAATAATAGCTATCGCTATCGGATTGGCACATGTCAAACAGTAGGTCCTATCGAATATGGATAGCCTGATGTTTGCATCACGCACATCAAAGAATGGCAGAGCACGCCGCATGGACTAGTACGAAGTTGCTAAGAAAAGAGGAGAGAAGAAAAAGCAATTCACAGCAGTCGGTCTTTAGTAAGTTTGGATTGGGAAGCAACAGGAAAGTAAATCAAAATCAATGGTCGCTTTCTTAGTCTGATGTCTTTCCCAGGAAATAGCAGGGAACTTTCTCAATCTTCCTTCCTTCGTCATGCTTCTGCCAACGGTTCAGGTGGTTAGTAAGCTATTCTTAGTTATATTTCTTATATATAAATATTAAAAAATTAGCTATATTAAAAAATTTGTTGTTTTTCGGAGATAATTTGTCTCTCGGTATTGAATTATCAAAAAATATGTCAAATTGAGAAAAAAAAAATATGGAGATAAAATTTATTCAAAAGATATATTGTAAAATATTTTATAATCCTAAATAGATTTTAGATAACTAGGATTCGTTTAGATAGACTTTTAGAAATTTTGTTCTGAAAACAGTTTTTGAAAGTAAGTTATAAAATTATTTTTTGAGTACAGAGATTCCGTGTTTGGATTTTGTTACTTTCATCTAAAAAATAAATTTTTTTTATTTTTCTTTTTTAAATTTTGTTTAGTAAAACATTTTTAGAAACTATTTTTTACGATGTGCTCCAGCTGTTGTGTGTCCCTACCAAGCGTGTCCAGCTGTTTCCCTCCACATTTCTTTAATTTCGGCCACTGCAGCTCGAAGAGCTGGACCAAGCTCCTCTTCGCGACTGACCGGAACTGGCAGTCGTGGTCGATGCATGTACGACTCGAGGTCGTGGCAGCAGTTCGCGCCTACCTCGGACTTGAGGTATGGAGAGGACAGGCAACCATGAGATCTGTCCGGTAGCCGACGACAACAACCATCGTTCGACGTCGGACCCAGCGGAGCACATCACCACCCGGATACGGATCAGAAACGGCAGCAGCAGCAGCAGGTGGTCGTCCCGCCCCGTCTTCGAGTCATCGCTCGCCGTGGTTTAGGGCTACCACATCGAAATCGAAGAGAAGATTCTCGGCCGAAGCACCGACCTCTCCACCCGCCTCACCGGCTCCTCCTAGGCGCCGGACTCCAGCACCGCCGAGTAGAACTCGGTGTCGACGAACACCACGACCTGCGGGGACATGCAGCGGACGAACTGTAGGATCGCGACGAACGAAGAGGATTCGCAAGGAGGCGAAAGACGGTAGGGGAGGACGACGCTGACAGGTTCGGCGGAGAAGAGGCGAACGAGATCCAGCACCTCCGGCGGCTTGACCAAACCCCTCCGACGGCTTCTTCGAGGATATTCAGTTCAGATTTTTTCGTCTAAAGGGACAAAATTTTGACAAATCACTGCTGAGAAAAAATGTTTAGAGAAATTGCAAATATGAGACATCTCACCAACTTAGTTGACGGGGTCAAACGAAAGAGGAGGGGTCGCCAACTCAGTTGGCGGGCTAGGGGGGTTGGGGGTAGCGCTCGCCAACTCAGTTGGCGGATTATGGACGTGGGGGGCAGCGCTTGCCAATTAATTTGGCGGGAAGGGGGGAATCAATACTGCTGACCCGAGAATCCCCCTCCTCTGCCCCTCGAAGACCATTCGTTCCACCTCGAAGACCCCTCCCCCTTAAAGACCCCCCTCCCTCGAAGACCCCCCCCCCCCCCAAACCACCCTCCCTCTATATATCAGCCCCCCACAATACTCTCATTTTCTTACAACACTCTCCTCTCCTCTCTATATACAATATTTATATTCACTTTCCTTCAAGCAGCAAGATCAACCGGGAGGAAAAGAACCCGGCCAAAAATCTAATGTAAGTAAAATTATTATATTTTAGTCATAAATAAAAATAGTTAGTTTTTTAAATCGTTGACAAAATTATTATATTTTAGTCGTAAATGATCATAGTTAGTTTTTTTTTATAGATGACTAACCAAAATGACGGTAGTATTCCTGGTGGACCGACTACCGACCTTATTATTAAGCAACGTGAAGACCACATATCTAGTCAGATATTTACTGGAGAGGTAATTTTTTAAATTATAAGTTTGCAAGTTAATTAATTTTCACATAAAATATAATGCATATATTTTTTATAGTTATACGGTCATGATCTTGGTTTACGAACCCGAATCCATATACATTGGTGGGCCGAAAGAAACTATCGTACGTGGGAGCTAAATTCTGTCCAAAAGGCTTTGGTGGAATCCTTTGGATTCAACTATATAGATCGGGTTAGATATTTAATCCATGATCTCCATCTAGTTGTAAGTCTTGCGGAGCGTTGGTGGCCTAAACGCAACACTTTCCAACTCCCATTCGGCGAGATGACGATCACCCTATTTGATGTGAAAAATATACTAGGGTTACCTATTAAAGGTGACGCTATATATTTTGATCCGCACTTAAAGGAATATGATCTGATCAGAAGGTATCTCGGTGTTACCCCTCCATCTGGTATAAAAGATGGCTATTTTGTGAAGTTTACATGGCTTCGTTGCAACTTCATGGACCTGCATCACACTATTGACGGGGTGGTTGATGTAGATAAAATATGGGTATATATTTTAATTAGTAAGGTTTGTTTATGACTTAATTTAGTGTTTATAACACTTCAAATTTTCAGGTCATTCGGTACACCATAGGTTGACCCAACCCAGTCCTCTCTTATTCAGGGCGAACTTTCACAGTCTTTATGCAACGTCCTGAGAGGGGGTTCTTTCTCGTTAGTGGTACACCTACACCCTGCACGCACACTCAGTCTATCTATATACGTTTAAGTGGAACACCTTTCGGCCGGAAACTCCTAAATCGATGATTCGATGCGCGCCCGTATCTGAAGGTGCTGCTACATCTATAATGAATTCATCCCAACTGGCTGGTCTAATTGGAGGAGAAAAGCAAAAAGTGTGTAACTATGAAGTCAGTCGGGCAAACTCTTTCGAAAATGAGCAGCGCCGGGCAGCTAAGTTGGTATGGAAGAACTGCTGCTAAGCGGAAAATCCTTCTCTATACAAGTTCTCGTACGAGGTTTTTGAACAGAACTTCGATAGGCGAGGGCGTAGCTGGTGCAGCATCAGAACCGGTTGTCGAAATTTTCCTGCCTACAGTATTTATAAGTATTTATATATCTAGTTGCACTAGAGCGTATTTGCTCTATTTATGTGGTACAATTCTATTTTTCGACGCATCGAGAAATATGGTAAATGTATAACTTCTACCATTCTTGCATGATTTGACAAAACCTACTCAACATGCATGGGAAGCTGCTACTCTAGCGTTTTTATACGCAAATTTGACAGAATTTGTGAAATCCAATCATAAGAGTATTTGTGGATGTATTTTACTGATTTAGGTATGAATAAAAGACCTAAATTAGTTAGATTAGAATACAAATTTTGTTTGTACTAATGTCATATTTTTGTTTTATAGTTCTGGTCCTACGAGCACTTCTATATTGGTAGGCCTGTTACTAGCATTCTCAGTGATGTTGGAGTCTTTTCGGTTGCTATGTGATAGCCCACAGATGTAGTGGATTATCAACACTACCAATACATGAGTGTATCACTTTATCATAGCCAATTTGATACACTGCAGTATCATGAGGTAATTATTTAAATATCTGATAAATATCTTTAAATTATTATAGTTATGATCGTAGAGAAACATCATATCTATTTGATACAATGTCATTAAATAGGTTACCTGGTTACCTTACACATGTGAAAATGATGCTCCAGAAATCAAGAGGACATCATATTCGTTTAGTTTACATAGATCTTATATTATATATGATCGGTTCATCATGTACCATCCAGCAGTCTTCGATAATTCGGGATAAGTCAAATAATTCCCGATGATCCACCGACTATCAGTTATGAGCCAACAAATACAATACATCGAATCCTTGGTCTTGTTGCTGATTGGAATAATCGGTTCGAGAATTATAGTGTGAGGGACGTGTCTCCCGGACTAAGATCTCCTGATGAATGTAAGTTCTAAGTTACTCATTATTCGTATTGATTTAGTATAAATACTTTGCTAAATTTTTGTTTACATTATGCAAACATTGGTAACTTAGATTATAGGCAATGGTGGGGATGCCCTCTTATGAGCAACCAAGTATACAAATATGAGGAGCAAAGGTTCAAGAGTAGATCCGTAGATGATTCTACTTTGCGTGCTTTTGTCGATGACATGCATGATTTGGTATGACTTCATTACACTTTAAAAATTACATATACATAGATATGATAAAAAAATTAATTTACATCTTTCATATTTCAGAGTGGTGTATACCAACAATATTTGCAACAACCTGAGAGAAATCTTCTCCCACAAAGTCGATTTCTTATGGAGGAAATTGTGACTCGTGTTGATCATCTCGGCATTGGGCGGGAATATAAAATGCCTCAAGTACAATCACGTCTTCCACCAGACTATCCAACCGGCATTGTACGACAGAGACACTCTCGTCGTAGGAGGAGGGATGGTGCAGAGGGACCTATTCACCAGTATGTTGGAGATATTTTCTAATATTATGCTGGAACGAGCCCTATTCACCAATATGTTGGAGACATTTTCCAATACTATACTGGAGCGGGCCCTAGTCACCAGTATGCTAGAGCGGGCCCTAGTCACCAGTATGCTGGAGCGGGCATTAGTCACCAGGACGCTGGAGATGAAAGCTACCAGATATTCACACAATTTTTTTTACTCCATCAGCACCGCTGCCTACCCAGACTCAGCAAGACGAGGAGGAGGATGCGTAGATGAATGTTTAGAAGTATGATTTATAGAAAAGTTTGATTGCAATATTTGTCAACTTTCATTATCAAACTCACTATTATAATATTTCTAAGTTTGTATTGAACAATTCTATTTTACTCTCTCGGTTGACTTGTACATCTTCTTCGGTTGTGTCCCATCGCACCATAATTACTGCAACAAAGATCTCTCGTCAATGAATCCCGGAGTTTGATGCGGTTCTTCTTTGGTCTTCCGACTTTGCGTCTTACATCTGATACTCCAATTTTTTTTCTCTAACCAAAGAAGCTTGGATCTTGTAGGAAACTGAAATTGGTTCTATTTTTGGTGCGTATACACTTCTCAAGGTCTCCGTCGAAAATATTGGAGGATAAAAACTATCAATACTAATATTGCAATATCTACAAACAAAATATGCATGTATACATGGTATATAAGTATGGTACCATCTAAAACATGTACAAGATCCGTCAGTTATATTAACAATATATGTTCTACTTGTTGCACAGTCTATTATTTCAAACTTATAACTATCAATAGCTAATATTTCTAGGTGATTCTTCTCTTTGATAATACAAGCCATAGTCTTTAACATCTTCGGACAATAATCTGCGTCTACATTTTCAGCATTCTTTCTACGATTATCGTGAAGTATAATAATCTTGGCTCCAATACCATCGAGAAGTATTGTTATTGGCTTATCTCATAATTTCTTAATCCAACTATTAAAACATTCAGTAAGAGTAGAAGTGTTAATATCTAATCTAGGACAAAGAACATACACTGTTATCCAATGTTCAAATCGACGACTTTTATCGTTTACACCAATAAGCCAATCGTACAACATTATGTTCTCGGCTTTAATTATATCAAACACACTATCTGCATCCATTTTATTACATGATCTAGCAATTGAGTCTAACAAGTGTCGAAATGTTGGTTTTTTCGCAACTTTTTTCATCTTTTGTTTAAAATGCTAAATACAAAAAAATGAGGAGATGCAGGAAAAATAGCACGAATATCATATATTAATCCTTTTTGTTTAACATATATAAATGAAATTATACTCCAATCATTAAAAAAAAACTTTCAAAAGATATTTTAAGAGAGTTTAAAAACCAATACCAAGAATCACTATTCTCACCTTCAGCAACAGCATAAGTAATGTGATATAATTGATAGTTAGGATCGTGAGCACAAGCAATAAATAAGATACCTTGATATTTAGACGAAAGAAATGTAGCATCAGTACTAATAACCGGTAAACAGTCCATTAAAATTCGTCAATACATGATTTAAAACAAATAAAAATTCATTGAAAGCTATTATTTTTGGCAGTTTTAATAAAATATGTACTACCTGGATTCGCCTTCATAATTCTATAACAATACTCCTCAAGACTAGCGTATGCCTCATCAAAACTACCATTAATTTCAGGTAATGTCGTCTCTAGGGCTCTCCAGGCTTTGGAATAACTAACTTGAATACAGTGCTCCCTATATATATCTTTAACAATTTATGATAGACTATATGACTGGTTATCTCTAATAATATCAATTATCATGGTCTTAATCTATGCAGCAGTAGCTAGTCGATGACGTCTTGTACTAAGTCTCACTAAACAAGAATGATGATTTTCTAATGTACCAACTTTAACTATATCGTCATTTCCAATGGATTTGACATATACTCTCCAATTATAATTCGGTTGATCACAACTATATATAATTTTACGAGCATTATTCATAACACTAGCTGAACAACTAAAATTATATTTAATTGCTAAATTACTTAAAAAGCTTCTAAAGTGAGAACGGCTAGGAAATGATTATCCCTTAAATACTTCATTAGTGATAGCTTTTACAACATCATCTTTTATCGTATAATCTATGTTTTCAACTAAATCATCACTATTTTCATCGTCGTTGTCACTATCATCATCATGGTTAGATTCATCTGATGAATAACCTTCTTGAAAAAATAAAATAATTTGTTGAGAAGGACTAGCACCCGAACTAACATGCTGGTATTCCAAAAAATATTCACTATTTCTATTATCTAATGTTGCTGCTACTTTAATAACATATTTTTTTATATATCGTGATTGTGAATTAATATCAAGAATATAATTTCATGCATCTTCACTATCTATCAAAAAAAATTAGAACCAAAAATAGACTTCAGAATAAAATCGTAACGAATAGAACAACGTTCAATAATATGATTATGTATATTTTTAAAACTAATACTCGGATAAGTTAAAAAAAATTTGGCTTTCTCCTCCTTCGTAATTTAACCCATTTACTTTACCGTCGTGCGAGCATACAATTCTTACGCTATGATCAATGACGTTTGAGAACTTTTGCTACAAGAAACTGAGATAAACTTTAGCTTCAGGCAGAATTTTTTTTATTGCTGGAAGCTTTGCTAGAGGAAGAGAGACAGAAAGAGTGCTGGAGGCTTTGCTAGAGGTAAGAGAGTGAGAGTGCTGGAGGATTTGGTTGAGGCAGGAAGAGATATATAGAAGCTTGCATTAGCCGTTGTGCAACGGTTATAATTTCTTCCCCCACGCCCCTCATAAAAGCCAACGGCTATAATTCCCTCCCGTCCCATCCCGAGAAGCCAACGACTATAATCTCCTCACCCCCCCCCCCCCCCCCCCCGCGCCAACTCGGTTGGCGGCCCACACCAAACACTCCACCCGCCAACTGAGTTGGCTGCCTCTCCCCATTTTACGCCACCGCTCGCCAACTAAATTGGCGGGCTCCCTATTTTGTTCTCCCTCGACAACGTAGTTGGCGAGTCATCCCGTTGTTTGCATTTTTTGCAAAATTATCCCTTTAGCCGCAATTGCCTCAAAATTCGTCCCTTTATTTGAAAATTTTCGTATTCAGATTAGTAGAGAGAGTGAGAGAGAGATTTTGAAATATGTGTGTGGAGAGAGAGAGAGAGAGAGAGAGAGAGAGAGAGTGATTGATGATGAGAGTGTGAATGATGGTGAGAGAACCCCGAGAGGAGGGGAGGTGGGGACCGCCAAAGTATGGGAAATTGGGAGAGGCCTTAAGAAAATATCTTTTCATATTTTAACACACAGTAGATAATTGTTTTAATCAAATATTACTTAAAAAATATATTTTCATAATATTATTTAGTATTATTAAATTACAACTAGTAAAAATGTACGTGCGTTACACGTATTTTAACTACTTATCTTTAGTTTTTTTCTGTACTTAAGAAAATAAGGTAAGCAAACTACATAATTATGTAGTTTTTTCATTAAATTTAATTAGTAATATTAGATAAACTAAATAAAAAAATTCATATATATATATATATATATATATATATATATATATATATATTTTGTATCTTTTCACTAACATAATTATTAAGTACTAATAATTGAACAATTTCAAGAGCGCATAATGCACTTGCAGAGACTTCTACTAACAGTAATAAATAATGTCTAGAGTTACTAAGTTTGTACAAAAATGCCTAAAGTTACTAAAGAATGCCTAAAGTAGTTTGGTCTGAACCAAGAGTGGCTGAGTGTTGGAGATGCCTTCACCATTGCCATTAATCTCTTCAATGGCAGCGCTGAAATCAGACTAAAGAAAAGAAATTAAACATGTTTGGAGTTCCTAACCTGTACATAAGCTCGTGCACCAGGTTCTCGATGCTCTCTCTGATCTTGCATATTGGTCTAATCATTCATATTCGTAAAGTCGACCGAGAACACGGTGCGCGAAATCAGATTGAGGTCCATGGCGAAAGCGGCTCGACCAACATCCACAGGCAATTCTACGGAGGAGCAGTACAACACGTAGGCCACCAAATATCGCATCTTTTCAAGACGCAATGGTCTAGACTCATTCAGCCTCTGAGGGGTGAACATCTGAGTGTTACATATCCTACGCAGGTTCCCCCCACCGTTGGCCGACAGGCAGGCAACCACCCGATCGACAGTTCGTTGTGGCCGAGGGTGCGGCTTTAACAGAAAATTCATGGTGAATCTGATATTACAACTGTTGCGCTCATCCTCAAGTTTCATGATGAGCAGGACGCGAATACAGATGCCCTGCCATCATGCAGACTACGATCGTCGGAAGCTCGATACCTTCCTGCATCACCTCAGGTGGCGGAGCATTCCTCACCACCATCTCGATGGGATTTATAGATAACGTACGACAAAGAAACTATCTGTGTATAAATGGTACGGTGGGAAGTGAAAACTGAAATATGGAGAAATGTTTCCATGCATAACCCAACCTTCCAACTTCCGAAAAATAACAAATTAATTACCCTCACTAATTAGCAAAGAGAGTGGTTGCATTTCACTAATAATGAAGAGAGTGTACTGCAGGGAGCATTCCATGCATTCATATGAAAGTATGATACAATTGTTATTAGCCATCCATGAAATCTTAGATTCAAAATTTCTTGTTTTAAATTACCTAACCGTCCATTCTAACTTTAATGATTATTTTGGTTAAAAGAATTTCAGCAAGAATATTTTTGGGAGAAAAAAATTTACGATGAAGCCAAACTTTTAGCATTATACAGTAGAATAGATTATTATTAGCCATCCATGATATCTTAGATTCAAAAATTCTTGTTTTAAATTACTTAACCATCTTTTCTAACTTTAATGATTATTTTGGTTAAAAGAATTTTCAGCAAGGATATTTTTGGGAGGAAAAAAATTTCACCATGAAGTTAAAATTTTGACATTATATAATAGAATATATTTGATACACAATAATCTTAACTATTTTTTTATATCTATCTGGTCAAGTCTCAAATTTAACAAAAAGTAGAATTTTGCAAGAAAAAAAACAAAAAAATTAATGAAAAACATTTTAAAATAATTTGAATATTTAACTCGAAAAAAAAAGTTTACTGGAAGCTTGGACAACTGCTTCCATTTGTTTCCATGTAGGTCCGCGTAACTGTTCCTATTTACTTGCATGTTGGTCCTCACCTGTGTGGAAAGTTCATCTAGAGGGAGGATGAAGCAAAGAAATGTGGTTTCACGATAAATATCATTTGAATTTTCTTATTAGATATTTACCAATAGAAGTATAAACATGATATTTGTACATTTCCATTCTATGTAAAATGTCTCCTGATTGTATCATGTTTAGTTGCACCAACCAAAAGAAAATATGGTACATGGACCATGGTTATGAAATATATACAAATAATAACCATGTGCTTGTTAACATGACAAATAGCAGAAAGATTAGTAGTTCCTTTTAAACTGTTACCAATTCGGAAGTTGCGGAAAAACATTCTCTTCACCTTTTTATCTATATGAGCATGTGACAAATTAGGCATCCAGATTCAATGTCTACTAATAGAGAAGTGCTACGTTGCTCACGGACGAATCAATCCGTCCGTCACGTGGTCGACTTTCATTGACAGTTCAACCGGTTAGAATCCGTAAATGCAGGAAGGGAACCAATGGGAGTCAGCCACGTAGACGGACGGACCAACCTGTCTACGGACAACATACATTTTCTAATAATAAGTGCATAACATGCGTTATCCTGAGTATTTGGCTGCCCAAAACAAAAACTAGAAATGTCTACTAATAAGTTCATAACTTGTGTTATCCTGAGTATTTGGCTATCGAACTCAGTTGGCTCTTGTGGTTAGTGTCACGTCCTGATTTCGCAAGGGCCGATCATCCTCGTTTTGACATTGCGAAACTGATCATCCTCGCATGGACGTGATGTCGTACAAGTCTAAGTTGCGCTTGCACAAGACATAATACCTGCACAAAATACAAAATAGACAAGATATATAGCAGCACAAATAATTATTTACAGAAAACAAAAGATTGGACACATTGATAGGAACACAAAATACTTTCTTTATTGAATATTAAATCTGGATTACAATTTTGCTTGGCTGATTACAAAATATACCAAAGCTGGCTTACATCTTTTTCAAAATCCAAAACTAGCCACAATACCCATACATCATATCCTTGTACTAGGACAGTAATTAAAAATACCTTGAAGGAAACTTGTAGACCTGAAAAAGAAACTAGCAGACTGGAAAGGAAAAGCTTGGCTGCAATGAGCATGGTTCCACTGGATTGGATGCGCCCCTACAGATTGAAGAGGCTTGCACCCCAGAACCTGAAGATGCCCACAAACGTGGGTCAGTACTCCACATGTACTGGCGAGCGACCAAAGCCAAACTCACCTAGAAATCCACACTAAGTAAAATTGTGAAGCTAGCATAATTTTTATGTGATCTTTCTAGTTGTCTAGGATTTTTTTAGCAATGCATGCAAAGAAACATAAACAATAGAGTAACTCACATATATGATAATTCTTACCTGTAAACCCCTGATTTTTCAAAAAATATTAAACTTGGATTTTTCACAATTTTCTGGAATTTTCTGAGAATTTTCTGTAATTAAAATCAGGATTTTAATTATTAAATAATTTTTAATTGTTAATAAATAATGTTAAAATATTATGAAAATAATATTTTTGAATGTAAAATGGAAAACTGGACTTAGGGTAATTTTTCTGAAATTTATTGGGCCCCGGACCTAATTTATAAAACCTAAAAACATTTATTTATTATAAATTAATTATTTAATTAATTATTTATTATTTGTTTAATTATCTATTTAATTAAATTCCCCTGGCCCAGCCCATTGGGCCCAACCCGGCCCAAAGCCCATCCCTTGGCCTAGCGGGTCGGGCGGGCCGGCCAAACCCGCAACCCGCCCGAAACCCGCAACCCGCCCGAGACCCGCACCCGCCTCACCCCACGACCCTCTCCCTTCCCCGCGTTCTCCGGCGGCC
Source organism: Iris macrosiphon (assembly GCA_036927795.1). Lineage (NCBI taxonomy): Eukaryota > Viridiplantae > Streptophyta > Magnoliopsida > Asparagales > Iridaceae > Iris > Iris macrosiphon. Next base: position 12,439,642 of record JAYESA010000019.1, on the reverse strand, counting down.
CCGCGTCTCCCGCCGGCGGCTCCGCACCGCTCCGCCCGCGCCTCACCCCACGACCCCCTCTCCCCTCCGCCTCCTCCGCCTAGCCGGCCTCCCTCCTCTCCCCTATTTAATCCTCTCCTCCTCTTCCCCTCCGCCTCCTCCGCCTAGCCGGCCTCCCTCCTCTCCCCTATTTAATCCTCTCCTCCTCTTCCCCTCCGCCCACAAACCCTCGCCGGCCAGACCCCCTCCGCCCTGGCCTCTCCCCGCGTCACCCGCCCCTCGCCACCGCCAGGCCGCCGTGCTCCGCCCTCGCCTCGCTGCGCCAGCCTCCCTCTTCCTCCTCCTCTCCTCGACGACGAACAGCAGCAGCAGCCACTCCTCCCGGCCGCCCCCAGCCGTGCCAGTTCAGCCCGGCGCCGCCCTGAGCCGCCGCGTGCCTCGCCGCCCTAGCCCGGCCGGCCTCCCCCGCCGCAGAGCCGTCCTGTACCGCTGTCTCCGGCCAAACAGACTCCAGAAACCCTAACCCTAATTCCTCTCCTTCGTGTCGGATACGACACAGGACACGAGGAATCCCAATTTCTCGAGCCCTGTTCAGGTACGTGTAATTTTCTCCTCGCTGCCCCGTTTTCAATTCCGTAATTTGCGTTGCGAAGCCTGTATGACCCTCTCGGTGCCCGGACAAACCGCTCGGGGCATCGCGTCCTGTGGTGATCGCACACCGCGATCCAAAAACAGGAAAAACAACGACCCGATTCACCCCGGAACTGGGTACGCCCCGCCAAACGGGACGACTTGGTCGCGCGCGGTCTTCACAGATACGTGCGCGCCGTCGATACGGACGTGTGGGATTTCGCAGAAGTCGATTCGGGTGTGCGTGCACACCGGGATCAACGCGTATCCGCGGACACCGCCCCGTATCCGTCTTTTCTGAATCACGCCATAACTTTCTGTACACACGTCGGATTGAAACGAAACTTACGCCATCGAACTCGTAGTGATACGCTGGTCCTGTGACCCAAGTTTGGTTCGATTCTGAGAACGTTGACGAAATCGCGTGTCGTGGGCCCCACAAGCCCCACTCGACGGGCGATTTTGTGATCGGCTCATCGAAATCCAATTCTGGAAGTTCCGATGGGTTCGTATCATCGTTCCTGACATGTTGACACTAAGTTTGGTGAATTTGGAGACCTTTGACCCTGACACATTTTTCGGTGCAAAGCGGGCCCATATGCGGACCCCGTTTTGACCCAAAATTTCTGTTTTTGCCCTTGTCTCCAAATTGGACTCAAGGACAGGCGTTTCTAGCTATTTGATATCTTCTGAGCATGATGGTAATGTTTATTTTAGCATCCGGACTCATTTCTGGAATATTCTCCGAGGATAGAACTGTAATTGGATCCAAACATCAGCCAAGTACCTGCACTTCAAGTTTATTCTTTATATTGTGATAATTAGTTCCTTGCTCTACTAGCACCATTGGATGTTTACAAGTAGTGTTAGAATACTGGATTTTATGTCTTGCTTTTTGTGTCGGGAGGGAGAATACTAGGAGGCATGTGGTTTACCCTTCCCCCTGTCATGTCTGATAGCTGTTGGTATACGACTGTACCATCAGCCTGATACTCGATTATTCATGTCTGATAGCCGTCTATGACGGCCTTATAAGCCCCTACATGCCAACTATGTATTCTAAATACACAATTTCACACACATAGTTTCTTGTCTTGTTGCAGTTCCATTTTCTTGTCTCATTATACACTACCAGAAAAAGTCAAATTAGCGACGTCTAAAAACGTCGCTAAATAACCAAAAATCGTCGCTAATTAGGTTTAGCGACATAATTAGCGACGTTTCAAAGCAGTCGGAAAACACCAAGTCGCTAAAACAAAAAACGTCGCTAAACGTCGCTATGCCGACGTTTTTTAGCGACTTTAATGTGTCGCTAAATTTAGCGACGTTTTGCGACGCCAAGTCACTAAAAAGAGACGTTTAGAAAAGTCGCTAAACGTCGCTGATTAGCGACATCTATCGCGACGTTACACCGACGTCTTTAATGACCTGGCTATACTGCCATGTCAGCAATTGGCGACGTTTAGCGACGTAATTAGCGACGCCATTAGCGACGTCCTTAGCGACGTTTTACAGCGTCGCTAAGTAGCGACGTAATTAGCGACGTAAATTAACGTCGCTAAACGTCGCTAATAACGTCGCTAATTTTTAAAAAAAAAATAATGTGCAGAAGCAAACATTGGTGATTCCCTGCAGTTTTACATCATCTTCATCATACACACCAACATGATTCAATCTAGTTAACTATATAATCCAATTAAATTAAAGACCACAAGAAGTATCAATCCAATTAAATGTGGATAACTATATAATCCAATTAAATTAACTAAAAAATTAAAGACCACAAGAAGCATCATACATCATGTCTATTGTTGAAGTATCAATAATTCATAAATAATAATAAAAATAACTATACTACTACGGATCTGCAGGAGGCGGACCAGCGGCGCGCTTGAAGGATAACAACTCCTCATACTCGTCCCGTGGAATCGACACCGATGTCGATGGAGAAGGCAGTGACGTCGGTGGAGGCCGTGCCCGCTCCAAGTATGCGAGTCGCTGGTTGTAAGAATCCAGGGTAGATAACAGCCTCGTACTGCTATCACCCATTGAATCCTGCATCCTCGTCAGGTTCTCGCCCATCGATAGCTGTGACCCATGCATCCTCGTCAGCTTCTCGCCCATCGATAGGTGTGACGCCTGCAGCTCCATGATGTTGCGATCATTGGAGGCTCTAATATCATTTGTCAATTCTCGTAGCTCCGTCATGCTGCGGTCGAGCATATCCAATCGTGCGATGAGCATCGGATCGTCCGCCTGCGGCTGGGACCGGGACTGGTCCTCCATACTTCGCAGCAAGTCGTCAAGGAGAGACGCAATCTGACGGTCAACGGCCTCCTGGACGGCCTCCTGGACTCTGGCCGACGACTGCGAGGGCTGCGACTGCGAGGGGTGTGTGGAATGCACAGCTGTCGGGGAGGCCCTAGATGACTGCGTCGCAACCAGGGCGCCATAGGAGCCCGTACCGTAGTACGTACCCCTCTGGAGACCACCAGCTGCGGTCACCCACAGGTCGTCCGCCGACGGAGATGGACCGGACTGCGACGAAGCACCAGCCTCTCCAGGTGTAGGTGCACTAGCAGTCGCCCGCTCACGAAGCCTAAGATACTCGGCCTAGAAAAGGTTTGGAAACTCAATAATTGCCTAAGTTATATTAAAATAAACACAAAGTAAAGTAATACTTACATAGGTCTGTGAGGCCCTCTCATCAATGAGATTTTCGTCCTTGCGATGGGTGGCCAAGAAGACGGTCACCATGTTTGCATCCTCACCCCTCTGTACCTGTTAAAAATATATTTTTTATTACTAAACTTAAATATTTTTTCCAAGTACCATTTTATGGTACTTATATTAAAATAATATATTTTAAAAGAAAAAACATACCAAACGACGGAAATGTTCCGTCATCGGAATCGAGCCACCACACCACTTGGCAGCATTCTGCCTAGCCGCCTTGGCCTTCTTAGACCTTTCCTTGTAGCTCGGATCGTCGAATCTAGCCCTCATCGCAGTCCACTGCTCAGGCGTGATCCAACCTTGGATCGATTTTCCAGCACGATCACGAGCCTTCTGGTCATCCAGAGCATCTCGGATAAGCTTGGCGGCAACGGTAGGAAAGAGCCGCTCGATCAACTCGGCCCGGTGCGGAGGATAAAAATACGTTTGCTACAATAAATAATTCATTAAGTTAGCATCACGAATATGCATAAATTAGAAGATTTATTTAATATACTTTTATCTGGAAGTGCGCAAACCAGAACGCCTTCCTCTCCTCCGGAGCCTCAGAGTAGTTGATCCAAGGGCCACCGTAGTTGTTCCTCAAAAATTGGCCCAGGCATCTCTGAACCGACGATGGACGATATCTATACAGAAATAATAATTTAGATTACTGAAAAAGTCAATATACGATGAATAAAGAGAAACACAAATATATACTAAACCATCTAATTGACTTACTTTGTACCGTCGGCCCAAATCTCTGTCCTCGTCTCCTCCGGTGGTGCGCATGGAGGATCTTGCTGATGCTGGGACAACGTCGGCACGACCTCCTCTACATGCTCATCTGTCTCCATGGTTCCGTCAGCAGGAGGAACGCTGGACGAGGGAGTACTATCACGCCTGGAACTACTCGTCCCAGGAGTGATGCCACGCAACGTCGTCGCAGTCGGAGATGTGACTGATCGATATACTGGAGTACTGGGCGACGATGATCCGGAACCAACAGTAGGCAGTACCGGAGTGGCACTCTGTCTACCTCGGGACCTGCCGAATTCTCCGCGTCGTCCTGTCATATCTGATAACAACATATGATGAATATAGAGAAACACAAATATATACTACATTCTACAGTCGAAATGTGATACATATCTCAAAGCATTATACAGTCAAAATATAATACATATATTCGTTAATGTCAACATCTACTTCTACATGCAATATTTACAGTCCAAATACAGTTACATTCTACATGGAATATTTTATATTTTCAATCATCTTCAAAAAATTCATCTTGTTCGCCTTCCTCGTCCTGCTCTTCCTCTTCCTCGTCTTCACTTTCATCTACTTCGTCGTCCTCTTCGGATAATTCTACATCTTCTACATTATTACTCGTGTAATGAGTAACTTCCGTTGAGTCCACATCTACAATATTTGTTACAAGAGGTAGATCGTCCTCCTGATAAGCTATTTCGTCAATGTCAAAGGTATTTCTAGCTTTAGTCTTGCATACTGCCCACCAATCCGACCTCGCTGTCCCCCGTCTAGGATAAGTTGTGAAGTACACGAGCTGAGCCTGACTTGATAGGACAAATGGTTCGTAGCCTTGATATCTACGCTTGTAGTTTATATCCACAAGGCCATGCTTGTCAATTTTCCAACCTTGATCTTGAATCGGATCGAACCATTCACACCTGAATAGCACGATATTAGCAGGTTCTGGGCCATAATTATATGTCAACTCCACAATCTCTCGTAAGATGCCAAAAAAATCATTGCCCGGATTGACGTCTTTGTAGTTTGTAGATTTGATACACAAACCACTGTTTTTCGTGGAATCAAGATCCAGAAAGCTATCTCTGATAGGAGCATTTGTTGACTTGAACCTGAACCCATTCACACAGAAACTTGGCCATATTTTTACGGCAGTAATTGGTCCCTTGGCTAGAGTCCTAATAGATTCAGTCTCGGGTGATATTAGACGATCGACCTAAATACCAAAGTAGCGATAGTAAGTTATTTGTTTTGCAAGTGCAGAAATAAAAAGTAATTACCAAACATCTTACATATGCGCTCAACCAAGAAGAAAAATGGCATCTCATATCTTGTTCTACTTCTTCGTCTGTTATGTAGGGTCTAACCGACCTCAACTCATCATTATATGTGCTGAAAAACAATGAAGCAACTGCTGATTAGTAGCATAATAGTATCTTATACTATTACATTGAGATGATGTAAACGTGGACGTATTAATTACTTACCCCTCTAGCTTCTCCACTTCATCCTCGTCGCAATTGAGTAATATATACAATTGAGCAGCCCTTAGCTCATCGTCATTCAAATATCTCTTCTTCATTTTTCCCGAGGGCTTTCCGGATGCATTGAATACTTTGAGTATTGCATCATTAGATTCCTGATATGCGTCGTCGTTTCTGGGAGCTTTCGTCCTATTAGTAGCAACATGCGGTTTGAAATACGTCGAGCAAAAGTTTGTAATCTCCTCGAGAACATAAGCTTCACAAATAGAGCCTTCAACCCGTGCCTTATTTTTTACCTTTCTCTTTAGGTGATTCAGATGGCGCTCGAAGGGGTACATCCACCGATAACCGACAGGACCACCAACACGTGCCTCATAGGAAAGATGAATTGGCAAATGCTCCATAGAGTCGAAGAATCCAGGAGGAAACACCTTCTCGAGCTTACATAGTGTTACCGCAATGTCCCTCTCTTGCTTTTCTAGACGATCGACGAGCAACTTAGTACAACAAAGATCTCTGAAGAATATGCTCAGCTCTGTCAATGGGTCCCAAACGACCTGCGGTAAGAATTCCCGAAATGCAATCGGAATTAACCTCTCCATGAATACGTGACAATCGTGGCTCTTCATACCTACTAGTTTGTTCTCCTTGAGGTCGACGCATCTTTTCAAGTTCGACACGTACCCGTCTGGAAACTTGAGACCCTGAATCCACCTACAAAGTCTACCTTTATCCTCTTTATCCAGTGAGAAAACTGACTTAGGTTGCTTTAACTTTCCATTCCCCTCCTCTATCAAATGCAATGTAGGATGTCTACATATGTCTTCTAAGTCCAACCTGGCCTTCGGATTATCTTTCGTCTTCCCCTTTACATCCATTACAGTATTAATTATGTTATCAAACACATTCTTCTCGATATGCATGACATCAAGGTTATGTCTGATCAGATTGGTGCTCCAATATGGCAGATCCCAGAATATACTCCTCTTCGTCCAGTTATGGGTGCGACCAAATCCGTCACACTTGTACCCCTTAGCAGGCTCTTCGATAGCACTTGGTAAATCTTTTACCTCTTCCCATATCGTGCATCCGGGCCACCTTGGCGGTGGATTGGCCTTCTCCACAACTCCCGCACGAAAAGCATTCCGATTCCTCCGGTACGGATGATCCTTCGGCAAAAATTGTCGATGACAATCGAAGAAGCACGGTTTGCCTCCGTGTTTCAAACGGAAAGCCTGAGAACGGTCCATGCAATACGGACATGAGAGACGACCATGGGTGCTCCATCCCGATAATATTCCATAGGCCGGAAAGTCGTTGATGGTCCACATAAGTGCTGCCCTCATCTGAAAATTCTGCTTCCTAGAAACATCGTACGTGTTGGCACCTACTTCCCACAGCTGATTCAACTCATCTATCAAAGGCTGTAAATACACATCGATGTTCCTCTTCGGATTGTTCGGACCCAGGATAATAACGGTTAGGAACATATACGGAGTCTTCATGCACATCCAAGGCGGTAGATTGTACGGAGTGACGATCACAGGCCAACACGAATACTGGGAGCCCGAAAGTCCGAATGGGGTAAAACCGTCAGAGCAGAGCCCCAATCTGACATTACGTGCTTCCTCGGCAAAATGTGGATACTCTCGATCAAAGTGCTTCCATGCTTCTCCATCGGATGGATGATCCAATACTCCTTCGATCTGTTTTCGCCTGTGCCAACTCATGTTTTCTGCAGTCTCCTTAACCATAAACAACCGCTGCAACCGCGGCGTCAAAGGCAAGTAGTGCATCGAATCGGTAGGCTTCCTTGCACCGACAGACTTTCCTCTAACAGTGGCCTTGTAGCGATCAGCACCACAGAATCTGCACGCATCTTCATCCTTGTCGTCTTTGTAGTACAATATGCACCCGTTGCGACATGCATCGATTTTCTCGTATCCCATCCAAAGCGATCTCACCATCCTCTTAGATCGATAGAAGTCTTTAGGCAACTTTGCACCCTCGGGCAAGATCTCTATAATCAAATCGAGCAGTCGATTATAGCATTCTTGCGACATGTTAAAATCGGACTTGATGCTCAATAATCTTGTAACCACCTCCAACGGTGAATGATCCTCACAACCAGGATATAGTGGAGTCCTTGCATTCTCAAGCAACTCCATAAACTTTACAGCATCGGCATTCGGTGCCTCCTCAGCTGCATCATAATTGTCCGGATTGAAACTCGGTCCCGCCGCATCATAATTGTCAGGATTGAAACTAGGCCCCGCCGCATCATAAACCATGTTCACCAACCCGTCGTCGTAAGCATCGTGGTCTTGGACATCCATATACGGCTCCACATAGGGCTCCGACTCCGATGCTAGAGATACAAGTTCTCCGTGCGCGGTCCACTGATAGTAATTCGGCGTAAAGCCCTTCGAGTATAAATGATACGTAACTTCCACTTCTGGATGATATTTCCTGTTGCGACATCTCACACACGGACACTTAATTTTGGTACCGTCCATGTACTGAGGGAACGCCTTGGCGAACTGCAGGAACTGCTGTACACCCTCAATGAATTCATCCCGTACACCGCACATGTCATCAGGATGACGGTTGTACATCCACGAACGATGACGCAGATAGTAATTCATATCCATTTCTAGATACTTCTGCAAAAATGACAGTATGTATCATATAAATCATTACATACAGTGGTTTATCACCTAGCTTCATAACTTAACCGTACTATAAAAATCATATCTGATATAATACATACTTTCATTTATCAAAGTCTAAAATAAGCAAAATTCATGCTAACCCATCTTAAACCAACTAACCAATACCTGGACACTAAGCTAACTAAAACTAGTATACATAGCTCACTAAATGCAACTGAAAACGGATACTGATACAGTGGGACTTGTTGATACTTACTGATACATGGTTGCTGAAATGACACAGTGCTGATGGTTTTCCTCTTCGGTTGCCTGCTCACTGTTGCAGACCTCCTTCTCACTGCCCACTACAAGGCTTGAGCATGCCATCCCGCTTATTCTAGATACCATCTTAGTACACTCCTATCTAACATCTCTAAACATCACTAACCTACATATCTATATATACCCTATTAACACTTGACTTTATACCTTGCCTGCATCAACTCCTACAATTGCCTGTACTGATACCTCACACAGTCCCTGATACGTATCAGTGTATAAGTACTGATGACTGATACCAAACTGAAATTGAGATGCACTAAGGCATGCCTCTGCACTGCCTAGGGACTGCCCCCAAGCCTAACTGACAGGCACCATTTGGGTGCACTGTTGCAGTGCCCCATGCCAGAGCCCCAAGTCTGTGTCCATGTGATATTAGTGTCTGTGTCCATGTGATATTAGTGTCTGTCTGTGTCCATGTGATATTAGTGTCTGTGTCCATGTCAAAAAACTTAATCCTAACCCTAGGTCCTTATCAGTGTCTGTGTCAGTGTGTGTGTGTGTCGTGTCGTGTCTGTGTCACCATCTGTGTGTGTGTGTCGTGTCTGTGTCAGTATCACATGTGTTCTGAGAGAGAGAGAGAGAGAGAGAGAGAGAGAGAGAGTTAGGCTTTACCTAGAGCTCGAGGAAGAGGAGGGGGATGCCGGAGTAGCCGCGGGGGAGGTCGACGGAGCAGGCGCTCGACGGAGCGGGGGGGGGGCGGGGGAAATTTTGTTTCGTTTCAAAATTTTAACACATGGGGAAAAACGAAACCGAGCCCTAATTAACCAAATTTTAGCGACGTTTAGCGACGTCAAATAAGGACATCGCTAAATTAAATTATAGCGACGTTACGGTCGTCGCTAAACACGTTGCTAAATATTTCTAATATAAACGTCGCTATTTGCGTCGCTAAACGTCGCTAACTTAGATATATTAGCGACGTTTAGCGACCAAAATTGAACTTATAGCGACTAATCTTATAAAAACTGAACATAAGTCGCTAAACGTCGTTAAATGTCGCCAATTAGCGACGTCTACCGACGTTTTACATAGAGTCGCTAAATTAGCGACGTTTTTACCTGGAGTCGCTATAAAACGTCGCTAATCCCGCTTATTCTAGTAGTGATATTCCTGTTTTACTCATGTCCCTGGTTTATAGCAATTAATCATGTTTTACTTATATTCCTGATTTTTAGTGCTTAATTCTTAGTTAATTTCACTACTTATTGTGCATATTCTTATCGTGATTGTTTAGTCAGTTCTTTCCTACTTGTCATAAATACTTAGTTTAATCTTGTTGTGCATTTGGTACTTTGCTCCTTTCCTGACTGGATCCGTTGATTTAGGCGATGATGAGGACTATGCCCCCACCTATTATGGTCCCTATGAGGTAGCAGGTGATACTTTTGAGGAGCCGGTTCCCACTCAGGAGACTACTTCTGAGGAGTAGTTAGCAGTTAGTTATTATTTTCTTTCATCCTAGTAATCGGGTTTGTCCCCGATCTATTTCTGGTTCTGTAATAAAACTATGGATCTGTTTGTCACATTTAATTTATGAAATCTTAGCATTCCTATTTCCTGTCATTATCCTTGCCTACTTATAATATTGTGAATGAGTTAGATTTATTTTAATTGTGGATATGACCTAGACAGCATACTACCGCCGATACTGCGGCGTAGGCTGAACGTACCCACGTACTCGTGCCCGAATATCCGGGTGCGGGTCGTGACATTGCCTCATGGTGTTCCGATTAGATATGCTCAAAATGACTGCTTTAACACGTGAACTAGCTAACTAATAGATATAAACATCTGCCTAAATAGCGAGGACTTCATTGCCTCATGGTGTTCCGATTAGCCTCTCCCAGGCCGAACGATTTCCAGTGCCCCAGGATACCCCTCAATTTATTCTGTAGATAGTTAGAGTGGGCCAGGAGAAATTTTGAAGGAAGATATTGAGGTTTAGAGTAGAGGATTTTGTTACCTGGAATTTTAATCCAAATAATTAAAACATTGAGACGCCCTATCTTTGTCTATTTATTCGGGGCCCATTATCAGCCCATAAATTCCGTACAAATATTGTACACTTGACTCGACTCGCCAAATTAGGCACTGGACTTTTCTGACTGTTAAAAACAACTTTTGTGTGCTCTAAATTAATTGCGCAACATTTCCGAAAGTCGTAACCCGTATTTAATTCTGTGTCGGACACCTGTGTCGAAACCCTCAATTTTGGGGTACCAACTTAACCCGTTGAGCCAGACCAACTAAAGGGTCCAAGACCGACTCCAAGCCCCCACCATTTTTGGCCTTTGCGCTGTTTCCGGATTTTGACCCCGCGGGCCCCAATTAAATTAAATTTGCGGGACGCGTTCTCTTTAATTAAATCGGAATTTACAAACTTTGTGAATTCTATTTTAATACTAAAATAATCCCAATGCCCTTCAAATTAGACCCGCGCCTAACGCACAACACCCCCTCACCATGACAATTTTAAATATATTTTTCTCCGCAATTTTTGCGTTATTTCATGTGTTTATGCAAATTTCCGAATTTACGGGGGCTAATTTGCAATTAATAAATTGTTGGCAACACCTCATTGGTAATGATTATTTGTTGGGTCCCAAAATGGGGTCCCAAATCCAATTCCCTCATGAAGAATCCCACCCCTATCCATATTGCATCACAACCATTCATTCTACCTAGGAGGATCCCAACCACTCATTCAAACCCACACATCCCCCTATAAAGTAACATATTCCCCCCACCCTCAACACATCACCGGCCCTAATCCCAAGGGAACCCACTCTCTCTCCTCCTTCATTAATTTCTTCCCATGCAAACTTCTTCTTCCTCCTCCTCCATTATTTTTCTTCATGAAGAAACTCCACCATTCCTCACTCCACCATTCCTCCTCTCACTTGAAGCTCCACCACTCTGGCCATCCTCCCCCTGACCTTCGGCCACCACCAGGCCGTCGGCCGGCGGAGTAGCCGCCAGCCGCCCCTCCGGCCAGCAGCGGCCAGCCAGCCCTCCGGCCAGCAGCGGCCGTCCGGCCACGGCAGCCCCCCTTCCAGCACCTTCCTCCATCCTCCTCCTTCTCCACTCTTCCATCCTCCTCCGGCCGCCACCCCCTCCGGCCGACGAACGCCTTGTCGAGGTCGACTCTCCCCCTCTCTTATATTAAATTCCATATTTTATTACTGTTTTAAATAGGATGTTATATATATATATATATATATATATAGGTTATGTTTTGATGATTAAATATTAACATGGATGAGGATTATGTTAATGAAGATTAAAGAGGATGATTATGGTTGTGTATATATTAACTAGGGGGTGTTTTTAGCATGTTGATATAAATAGTTGGAGTAGCATAAATATTCATATGTTAACTTTGTGATTAAGGTTTATATTGGTTTAAGTCTAATGATGAATGATGCGAATATGGATTTTAATGATTCGAGTTTGTGTTAATGATGTGTAGTATATTCTAGGGTTTTTGGTTGCATAAATTAAAATAGATTTCAATAATTCGCATGAAGGTCGGAGATTTGAATTTTAATAAGATATTATGAATATTATGGAAGAGTATGAATTTAGATTTGGTTTAAGGTTTAAATATGGTTTGTTGAGTTTGAGGGTGAATGCATCAAGATCTAGAGTATATTACGTTGTTTTTACATGAAAGTTAATTATCCTGGAAGAGCAGGAAATTTTTGGTAAAGGGGAGGTGATGTCATTAAGATGCTCATTATTTTGAGGACTTGATAACTAGTGACGAAAATCGATTGAGGAATACGAATATGTAATTGTGTACCATACACAGTGAGAAGGGATAGAATACTTGAGTAATGTTCACGAGGGTTGATAGACAATAATTATTAGAGGAGACCTGGCTTATAACAAAGAGTTGATTGAAGAGTAGTTCATATGGTGATTGGTAACAACGACATTAAACGGGAAACTTAAAATCACGAACTGTGTTTTGAGGATGGTTTGATGATGTGTTATGAATGACTAGGTGATTTGACGTATCGTACCGATAGTCAACTGTGGTCAACCCCTAGTGACTTGTCCCTGTGAGTCGTAGCTGAGACTGAGTTTAAGTGTAGATGTGTGTCGCATCCCTGCTTGACGTAGAATAGATTATTGATTTTGGTTTGTGTCTATCTCTAGGTACTGCGGGACCTGAGGACTTGGACGTGGTACCGGATCCCCGTCATCAGCAGCCGCACGCAGGCAAGTGTACCTTACCATCCAGTATTTCAGTTACAGATATTGTTATTCTTTTTGTACATTGTGCACGTTCTTACGTAGTGTTCGATATTCCGTGTCCGATTCACGATCGGGTGTTTGACAATCGACTTAACGACTTAGATTAATTACTGATGTTTCATAGAACCTCGATGCACGTACCAGAGTACATCGATACCTCAGGACACACTCATACACTATGTTCGTGCCAGATTTCTGTATCCTGATACTGACATCATGACCAGAGACTGGGACGACCTTAGGGTCGCGTCTGTTGAGTTATTTCCATGTGTTGAGACTGTAGTTAGAGGTTCAGGTTCAACGCACAATCGTTGACCGCTTGGGAAGGGGAAGACAGTTACTAGACGTTTGGGCTACTCTGTACGCGCTTATATATGTACTTATACTGATCCTGTTTCAAAGAGTAGTGGTAACACCCGTGTGTCTCTGTGCTCGGAGCTACGGTACGACCCGTGTGTCTCTGTGTTCGGAGCTGCGGTTTTATTTTGGACAGCCCACGCGTCGAACATTGTCTTTAAACTGTGTCACACTAGTTGGTTATGATAGAGTACCCTGTCGTGCACTTGTACTTTCTGTTTACTTGGCTTGCTTTATTTCTGTACCTTGTTACGTCCCTCTGAGGACCTGGTTCCCTGCCAGTTTTGCAGCATAGACGATTACGAAGCACTTGGAGATACCGATGGAGTGGCATATCTTGCGAGCATGGTACCAGGTACTCACATTATATCTACCGGCATTATGGTTATTTTACATTGATTATTCATCTGCTATTGTAGCCTAGTTTTGTAGACTCATACTTTTTCTCGAGTCTATTCGGGTTAGTGTGTTATTGGGCGGCCGACTTTAGCACATTTAGCTCTTTCTTGTATACTGTTGTACATTGTGGATTGAGACATAGAGGTTTACATTTATGGAATATCTAGGTAGTACCCTTTTTACTACAGCTTATACGTATTCGAGTCAGACCCGAGTCTGGTCGAATGCGTAGCTGGCGTGTCACATTTTTCTGGTCCTACGTATTTTGGGACTGGGGCGTGACAGATACCTTATGCACAAGTTGTCAGACCGATGCATGGATGCACTCCTATCAGATAATTCTATAATGCAAGCAAGCAATGATCAAGCAAACTTCTATCTCTTCTTCTTATCAATCGATCGATAGGTTCAATTCATGGACCAGCACTGCACTATTATACGCTCATACTAGCTGCTTTGACACGTTATCAAGCTATTCTCTGAATGAGTTCGATAACAAGTTCATGTTTCAAGTAGAAATTCATTTTAACATGAAACAAGTAAGATAGAAGTTCTATAATTCTAGCATGTAATATCTTACAGTTCTATCTATCAAGCATTACAGATCTCTATTTTAACAAGCAAATAGTCCTACTCTTGTTTATCATATAATAAGGGACATATTCAAGCATCTTTTACTCTTCTTATTATCATGGCAATGGTTCGTTCGATAGCTGTGTCAGTGTAACTTAGCATGCAATATTCTTTTCTTAACTAAGTATGGCAAGGGTCTTTTCAATGACAAGCATTACAAGTTCTCTAGTTAAGCAATACAGGTTATCGTTCTATCATTCTTATGCGAACATTATCTACTAAGCAACAAGCATTATAACACTCAGATTCATTATTAAGACGTGCAAGAATCAGATATTTAAGTTCTTCCACTCACCTAGATCATTCGTCTTCTGGTTCAACAAGTAGCTCTTCAGAAGAAAAAAAAATTTGAGTCAACCAACCGATATCTCTTGTATATAGTGTCATCACGGAGTGGGGCACTGCAGTTATCCCTGCAGCAGACACACGAGTTAGCCACAATTTACATATATCAATAATCTCAAGGGACATCATCTAAAATCTCAAGGGACTTTGCATCTATCAGTTAGGCTTGTAAGAAGGTTACACCTAGCATGCTTCCTAACTACATTATGGTCCATAGGTGTTCTTTCACATGAATTAGCAGCGGTGACTCAAGGTTCAGCTTTGCACTGGTGCGCATGAATGTTAGGAGATGTGACTCAGCTGCAGCATCTTACCCCCAACAAATACGAACACTAGCAGCTGTGACGCAGGGTTTCGCTCTGCATAATGACACAACACCCCCACTAGATCACAAGAACCGTACCTCAGGGTGCTATTCCAATCTCTTCTGGACCGACCAATTCTAAGTGTCCCAGGAACCGTTTGAGAGACTATTACCTTGTGCACAAGTTATTCGAGACCAATGCATGACATGAACTTCTATCAGGTAAAAATATACTATGCACAGTTCTAAACACAATCACTCGTTTCCATCTTCTCTTTTCTTATCTAATAGCTACACTCCACTAGATCGCAATGACAGTACCTTAGGGTGCACTATTAGTTCCTTTTCTTTTAGCACTGAACACTTGTCAAACCATAAGAGATTTTATATACACATTCCTCTTGCGTAGCATATGAATAAGGGACATGAAATATTGACTTGAAAGTAAGGCAACAATTCTATATATTTCAAGCGTGCAATTCATTTCTTTTATCTTATCTTATTAGTGAGGCATCATTGAACTTAGGGACATGCAACGAGTGTACTAGAGATTATTTTTATTAAGCTTGCAGACATAAGGATTCATCGAAGGGCCGAAGCCACTCACCGAATGAAACAATGAGAGAATGGGGAAGCCTCACGCAGAGATCACTCATTGGTTATGCGTCTTAAAATTGCAACAATATTTTGTTAGTATCATTCGATCCCTTTCTCTTACGATTCGAAATGAATGCGCAAGTAAGAAAAGCGAACTACGAAAATTAAATCATCGAAAGCAACACAAAATCAAGCAGCAAAAATATCCAACAAAAATTTTTGGACTCATTTCAATAGAAGTCTATCCATGAGTTGGAAAGATTCATTGCACTTCGTCCGTGATCGATTTGGTCGTAATATATATATATATATATATATATATATATATATATATATATATATATATATATATATATGATTTGCAAATGACGTGTAGCCTAACAGTTAAGACCAATGCATCCGGACGGGGAGGTTGTGGGTTCGAGACCCTCCAAGTGCCATTTAATTTTTCTTTAGGAAAATTCATGGTGGAGTGGTGGTTGGGTGCAGTGCAGATGCGTGAAGCCGTCCGGACGGTGCGCGGATGCGATGCGGATGCAGGTGCGGTGCTGGTGGGATCTGGTGCGGTGCGGTTCTGGTGGGATCTGGTGCTGTGCGGCTACGTGAGGTCTTCGGACGTGGTGTCTTTGGACGTATAATTTTATGTATAGACTTTCTGATTGGATTAATTGTAAACCTTCAGACTGAATTGTATCTTCTCGAAGGGATCTAAATAAAATTTACCTTCTTCGAAAAGAAAAAAAATGTATATCAGATCGAGATCAGGGCCGACCATACCATCGTTCATAACTTAAGTACACCTTTTCTACGGCTAGTAGAACTGGTGAAACCCGGCCGTAGAGGATGTATGATGTATGCGTATCTTTTTTTTTCAAACAAAAAATTAACTCCATAAAAAACCAAATCACAAACTTATATCGTCCGTTATTCGAATCAACTTCTTAAAAATCAAAATACAAACTTAAAAAGTTCATAATTAAGTACAAGTAAAACACTTTTTCTGAGTCTTTAACGACAGGTAGGTAGGTAGGTCATACTGGTGAAAGCACTGGGCAACCACCGAACTCACTTTTTCTGAGTCTTCGTGATAGTCAGGTCATACTAGAGCCCTACAAAACTACGACTCACAAGATCATGTAACCCAAAAAAAATTCTCATAAAACTATTCATTTATTGAAATGGGGAACAGTTTCGGAATCCAAATTTGCATCCTCAACTATATACTAGAAATCGTATAAGTAGGCTCTACATATTTTTTTTAATTTTTTTATGTAAATTTAATTTAAAATAGTATAAAATGTTTTAAACTAAGATTCGATTTTTGGTTAGTTTGAAATAAATTTTGTCTGATCGTGAACATTTCATGTAGTTGGAAATGTATAAATTTTCGTGATTAGTAATTATATTAGTCGAAATGTGTATAATTTTTAAATTTTACCTCGAGTTAAATAGAAATATTTAGATATTCATAAAGTTCGATTCTTTTAAAAATATAAAGTTCCACAATAGACCTAAATATTTTCTTATATTATTAGAAAAATCGAGTCTTTACTATTGAAGTTTTGTTTTCAAAAAAATACTCCTACATATAATTATTAATTAAAATTATTTATTAAATTTAGTACAAGTAGTTAGATAATTACGTGTAAAAATAAATTTTAAAAATTGTTGTTAGTTCTTTCTTTTTTTATTATAACGTACACATATCTACACGTCCTTACGATTGGGAGGTTCGTGGTGTCCGCACTGTTTTTCACTCGAGCTACGAGCACATGATTTTGTTCTTACCAAATAATATAAATAATTATTTTGTTCTTACCAAATAATATAAATACACGTAAGCATCTATAAATAAACGTAACCATTAAATTCACGTTGAACGTAAAATAAATATTTTTATGATATTGTCGAAAAATAGTTTAAATATATTTGAATTAAGACTTCTTAAAAAATTTAAATATTTTCTGATATTTTTTTCTTTGAATTAATTTTTAAATTTATTTTTTAAACAGTTTTAAATTTAATTATATATATATATATATATATATATATATATATATATATATATATATTTGTGCAAATTTTTTTTTTAAATAATTTATATTTTTTAATAAAATATTGGATTATTTACTTAACGATTCAGACCGCTCATTGAGTCGTTTTCAAATCTGATTATAATAACAGTGATAGAGACAGAGATAGAGATAAAGATACTTTGCAGAAAACATATTACATGGGAAGTTGCCAAGTAGCTCACTCTCAACTTCCCAACTTTTCCAAAAATGTATTAATATAGACCGAACTCTTTCCTCTTCTCAGCATTGCCATCGCCAACGACAATGAAGATCATAGCCAGTAGCTTCAAGAAGCCATCATCCTTCTTCAAGAGGAGCAAAACCGGGTCCAGATCCGTCACCTGCACCTCCTCCTCCTCCTCCGGATCCGAACCAGAATCCGTCGTCGTCCAGCCGACCCCCACCTCGGTGCTCCCTGCTCCCAGCATCACCACCAGGGAGCTGGAGCTCCTCCTCCGCCGGCTCGGACCCGACCCGCTCAGCGACGAGGAGGTGACCGGCATGCTATCGGATCTGGCGGATCGGGTCGGGAGCGGGTGCGTCAGCTACGACGAGATCGAGTCCCTCGGGTCGGGTTTCGGGTCGGGTCCGGAGGAGGAGCTGAGGGAGACGTTCAGGGTGTTCGACGCGGACGGGGACGGGAGGATCTCGGCCGAGGAGCTTCTCGGCGTGCTCGCGACGACGCTCGGGGGAGAGGAAGGGTGCACGCTGGAGGAGTGCAGGGGGATGATTCGGGCTGTGGGTTCGGGCGGGTATGGATCCGTTTGCTTTCAGGATTTCGTTAGGATGATGACCATGGGTAATTTGGGGAGTTGAAGCTGTGGATGAGTTATTAATTTTGCATGGATTAGTTAGTTGTATGAAAATTTTCTCCCCACTTTTGCTGCTGATGGAGAGAGAGAGTATGTATCATGCAACACCCATGCATGTCATGTCCCAAGTTTTAGTGCATGTGCCATGTAAATCACTACTGTGTTTTTCTTTCTTTCTTTCTTTCTTTCTTGATTATTCCAGTGATATTAAATATGACCCAATTCGGAAAAAGTTTTAGAAATAACCATTGTTTTAACGTAAAAATCGGACCAACCGGCGATTCAACCGGTTGAGTCGGAAACATGTAATTTTTCGGATCAAATCAGTATTGCTCTATTATTTTTTCAAAAACTAGCTCTAAATAAATATTTTTATAAAAATAAAAAATTGAACTTAAATTACTTAGATTAATCCATTAGTTTGAACCCGTTTAATTCGGTGTAGTATTTTTTTTTTCATTTCAATATCTGGTCCAATTTTTTTTATATATTCTTTTTATCGGATTAAAAACTAAATTTAAAAAAAAAAATGAATCGTGTTCATCTTCATAAAAATCCTTTATCGTAGCCAATAGACCATGTCCTAAATTTTTTTTTTTTATGTCATTAATTTTTATGAGATAAGTTCTTAAGAAAAAATTCCAACATGGTCATGTTTACGAAGCCCTTCAAACACTGAAAATAACATCCAGTAAATGTTTATTAACAATTTGCTTATACACTGATCCCGTAGACACGCATGCATGGCAAAAGGTCCAGAAACGTCTAGTCATGGTGATGCTGGAGTTTTTCTTTTTCTTTTCAAAATTAGAAATAATTTGTTTATAAATTTATTATTTTCAATACAGAGAAAGGTGACACTAAATAAGCTCTTATTCCTTAAATAAATAAGTTCTACATCTGACTAACAAAGCATATTGTTATGAGCATAGGTAGCGAGGAGAGGAACTCTATAGCTAACTTGATCGAGTAGCTCACTAAGTTAGAGACCGTCCAATCCCGAAAAAGAAACGGTACAGAAAGTGGACATAGCTAAAGCTTTTGGCGAAATGGAATGGTACGAAAAAGATTTCATGAGTTTGGAATGTCTTCGTACGTACATACAAAATCTATTGTACAACGTACAACTATGGTTGTTGACCCTGCATAGGATACCAAAGGCTGATGATAAAGGCACTACAAAATACATTCAGGCGGGTCTAATTTTTTTTTTCTAATTTTTTTACTTAAATTTTATTGACGTCGGGAGCATCGTAATCTCGCTGGTAAGTAAGGTCCGATCTGGTTGTCCCTGCCCAAGCTTCCTCAGCGGTGGGAGAAACCATGCGACAAGACTTGAGTTTTCGTGTTTTAGGCTTGACGACGAAAGGAACTGCTTACTGTGTCAAGTCTGGAACCAGATCCGGGTGGACCCACGTGATCTTGCCCCGAGGGGTAGTAAGAGGTGTCATCCAGGGTGCTTGGTCGCGAGCTAGGGGAAGATTAACTACCTCCATTGTTTCCCTTGGGATCGGTGTGACTCCGTCATGTGCTTCCGTCGGTGGAAAGTTACAAAACTGGAGGGATACCATGTTAGCGGCAACCGTTACATCGTCGAAATCCAGGGAGAGATCATTGGTATCGATCGGTCGTTCGATGTACCGCTTCAAGGTGTAGCACTCCTGCGTCATGTGGTGAACGTACCGGTGGAAGTGACAGTAATTTGGGTTGTTTATCTCCTCCGCTTCAGGCTGACGTTTGACGTCAGGGAGGCAAATTTTACCTCCCTGCATCAGCATGTTGAAGATGGGCTTGACATCCACCGTCTTCGAAAGAATATGCCTCCTTTGATTTTGGAGCATATTCCTGCTTTTGCTTAGGTTTCTTAGTCATATTAGCGACCATGGCTTGCTTCCATTTCGCATCGCGATTGCTGTTACCGCTATTGCTGGGGCGCTTGCCCTTTTCCTCAGTAGTAGGGATATGGATTCCCAATTGCTGGGCGTCTTTGAGCTTCTTTTCAGCGTTGACAGTGCTTATATTGAACGTCGTCCAGCCTTTGAACTGGCTATCGCGCATCCAGAGACTGACCACCGAAATCATATTTTTTTGGCACATCTCCATTAGTTGGCCTCGGGATTGCCAGGGGGCAGCCTTAGCGCCGTTTGTCGGAACCGCTCGATATAATTTCGCGTCAATTTTCTTTATCCCTGTGTGACATCCATCAGAGAGGACATCGTCATATTATTTCCCGCCTCATAGAATATGTTGAGGAACAAACGCTTGAGGTCATCGAATGATGAGATACAATTATCTTCGAGATTGCATAACTAGTCGAAGGGTACCCTCACTAATGCCCCGACGAAGAGTCTGGTAAGGATATCATCACCGCGGGGTAGGTGTCCCGTTATAATCTCGAAGTAACTCATGAACCGGCGAGGGTAAGACTTGCCGTCAAATGTGTTTATGTTGAAGGGCTTGTATCTAGGCGGATACGGTACGCCCCTCCATTCTATCAGGTATGGTTGCCATACCCTAAGATCGCGGAGTGAGTCCCGATTGCCCTTGGAGTCTAGACAAGCCCGTAGTTCCCATACCTCCTTTATTGCTTCCTTGGCCTCATCTCCTGCGGAGGGTGCAAATGGGCCAGGCAGGTGAGGATTACTATCTGCAGGTGGGACATTTGTGTTTGAATCCCCGTTGGTCTCTAGGTCCAAGTTTACTTGTCCAGGGGTTCTTGCTGGTTGAGAAGCCATATTTGCTTTGATTTTCAGCATTGCCAGGGTTAAGACTTGTATTGATGCAAACATTGTCTGCATCATGGCCTTGAGGGTCTCGAGGCGCTGGCAGTCGTTGGGGCTTTCATGGTCGTCCCCGGCCATTTATACTGTCCTCTCGTGGGGGGGAGATGGACGGGGTAGTGGATGCCGCACTTTCCGTCTCAGACCCCTGGTGATAGTAGTCATCAGTGAAAGATGGCTGTGCCGTCTCTTCCTCGGACTCGGAAGGAATACTACCCCCAGCGTAGGAGGCTACATCAACCTGGCGAGGGGAGCTACCCCCAGGGATCTCAGAGTTCGTTCCTTGGGAATCGGTGTCTCTTCGGAACGCTGGATTGTTGCGTAAGTCGAAGAAAATACTACCCTCGGCATGGGCCACCCCCAGGGGTTCTGGGGAAGAACTACCCCCAGTAGCTGCAAGTTTCTTCCTAGAGCGGGTACCCTGGAAAATACCTTTCGCATGTCCCATTGTTATCCCTCCTGGCAGACGCCTTTGCAATGCACTGGCAGAGAGCGACAGACTATAGGTACTTGACTTATGTCCTCCCTTGGTGGCGAAAAGATTCTGAGTAGAGTAGCATCAGGCGAAGGAAAGATCCTCCTCCTTTGGTACTTGCACCTGCTCTCCGGGTTGTTGCCGGATGGGTGTTGTCCGGTGCAGTCGCTGGAAGGCCAACTGCCTATTTGTGGGTGTTGCCACTTTATTGCAGCAGCAATTGATAATGATCTTGGCACAGTGATGCCCTGGAGAGGACATTTCACCGGCCACAGTTGTTTCTCTCGCCTTGTGCTTGTGATTGATCACATTACGCAAGTAAAACAAGGGTTTTTTCACCTTTGTACCCTTTTTGTGGGCCCGGAAAGACCGAGCGCACGTGTGCATAGGTGTTGTGTTTGCTCCCTGATCTGGGGTTCGTACAAGAACTTCCCACGGATCGACAGTGGAAGACTTTTGAGATCGACGCTGTCCATTTGTCGTTGTGGGCTGGACGCATGATGCGATCTTGTATTGCTTCCCATCTGGGGCCCGTGTAATGGTTAACGGTGCTTGCTGACAGTCAGCTAACTGGACAGTTGCTTGAGCTTGATGAACTCGCACTGCCCTAGGCTTCTTTAATTTAGCACCTGCAGGCGCGTAGTACAAAGAGTCCAGGTTTGGGTTATCGCCATTCTCCGCGAGCCGCATAAGATCTGCTCCTCAGGAGATACGGTCGAAAATAGATGTTATGTTGTTGTTGGGGCCGCATGCGGCCGTCTGCATGCGGTTGTGAGCTGGTGCCGCATGGGCAGTCTTATGCGGCCTCCCTTTTGGCCGCATAGAAGCTGCCGAAGCCCCAGAACATCTGGCATCGTAGTATTTTTCTCTGCCAGAGTCTGGGTGCAGAGCAGTTTCTGCGTCAGACGGGGTTGCCATATGGACGTGGACGTCCTAGGTGTTCGCCTGACGATCATCATCAGCAACAGAGCGAGAGGCGGGAAGCGTCTGCTCTACAGTTGGACGAGGCGCATCGGCCTTTTCTATCCATGTCATGTGGGTCTTCTTAGGCTTGGCTAGCCTTGGCGAAGGACTAGCACTTCCTTCCTAGAGCATTTCCTCGAACGCTTGCTGGTCGAAGCGCACTACCAACATCTTTTGCGTTGAGCCGAGCTTGGCCGCATCGAACTGCGTCACCAACTTCTCATCAGAGGAGAAGGTAGTCCCAGCAGATTCGTCACCTTGTTCGCCATTAAATTCAAAATTCTTTAAGAAATAACTTGATTTAATAAACAAACTAAAGAGAGTACAGAGAGGAGTTCTTAACAAACAGTCTAAGTACAAATTTTGTGTTCTAGGGGTGACGATGGAGGGTTAGGTGTGTAGCAACTCTATTTATGTCACGCCCCAGTCCCAAAATATCGAGGGACTGGACACGTGAGCAATGGCCAGCAGCACGCACCGATGGACAACCCAATTTAATGGATCCATCAGGGCATGCTTATGCTGTAGTCTAGCAGTACTAAGTACAAGTCTCAGGTATTACTAATCTCATCCACAGAATAACACAGATTAATTGCCAGAAATAATGCAATGGAAATAAATATGCAATAACAAAAGGTTGTCTCGGAAAACAAATCCGAGAAATATTCTGTTACATTTAAGGAAAAAGACAGGAATTAAAATGCTGGAAATGTAAATACTGTATAGCTGAGGCCGGTGCTCAAGAGAAGTCTTCGGCCACTACTTCGTCCTCTGTTCCTTGTTCTGCTCCAAGGAGTGCTCCGATACCGTACACCTCTGGGTAGTTCTCGTCGGCTGTACCTGGGGACATAATCCGGATCCAGGTCCTCAGGGGACAGCAAGGTACAGAAAATACAAGCCAAAATAAATACGGTGCAGCAGGTAAAATTAATCATCAGGGTAAACTAAGTAACCAACTATGTGATATGCAATATGAGAGCAGCACTAGAACTCAGGCTGAAGCCACTACAAGCTCTGTGTCGGGGAGCCGGTAGCGGCAATAACTATGAACTACACTATGTTATATACTATGTTTTATATAATATCAGCCTGTAGTCTGTGTGTCTCTCCCCACCCAATGTAATCCCACGTCTCATGTCCACGATGCCTCATGTCCATGTCACGCACGATTATAACTAATGCAGCAAGTCTGATAGCTATGAATCAAATGTCTAAGAATGTAAAGTTTATGTCATAAAATATGCATCCTATACAGAATCACCTCGAATGTCTCAGGAAGACTCTGTCTCATGAAATAGTGTCAAGTATCCTGGGTTCTGGTGTACTTGATAGGACAAGTATGAGAATTATCGGGTCTCGTTATCCATGTCTATGTGACGTTACACAACCCCGCGTACGGAGTTGGCACCCGACTATGATCGGACACTAAGCACGTCACACGTTTCCTAGGTTAAGCAGTTAAACATGTTTATATTTAATTCCACAAGAAATCCATTAAAATACTATGTCAAGAATTTCTGAGATTTGGCAATCTTTACTTGTCCATTATTGCATAATTAAATCCAGAAAATACTTAGCGAGCTGCAGGGTTTGGCAAGGTACACTTGCCTGTGGTTCCGGCTATGTTTACGGCTCTGACTTCAGCTGGAATTGCAAACGGTACTCCGGTTGTTGAAACAAATATCGCCATCAGATCCAGAAAATATCAATCAGCTAGAAACGCCTGTCCTTGGGTCCAATTTGGAGACAAGGGCAGAAACGGCAGTTTCGGGTCAAAACGGGGTCCACTGGTGGGCCCGCTTTGCACCGAAAAACGAGCCCGGGTCAACGGTCTCCAAATTCACCAAACTTAGTGTCAACAGGTCAGGAACGCTGATACGAACCCAACGGAACTTCCAGAATTGAATTCCGATGAGCCGATCACAAAATCGCCCGTCGAGCGGGGCCTGCGGGGCCCACGACACGCGATTTCGTCAACGTTCTCAGAATCAAACCAAACTTGACCCACAGGACCAGCGTATCGCTACGAGTCCGATGGCGCAAGTTTCGTCTCGATCCGACGTGTGTACACAAAGTTAGGGTGAATTACAGAAAGGCGAATACGGGGCGATGTCCGCGGATACGCGTTGATCCCGGGGTGCACGCACCCCCGAATCGACTTCCGCGAATTCCCACACGTCCGTATCGACGAGGCGCACGTATCTGTGAAGACCGTGCGTGACCAAGTCGTCCCGTTTGGCGGGACATACTCGGTTCCGGGGTGAAACAGGGTCTGGTTTTCCTGTTTTTGGATCGCGGTGTGCGATCGCCACAGGCCGCGATGCCCCGAACAGTTTGTCCGGGCACCGAGAGGGTCATACAGGCTTCGCGTAGAAATTTACAGAATCGAAAACAGAGGTCCGAGGTGCAAGTTACGAGTACCTGAAGGGGACTCGAGGAACCGGGGTTTCCGTGTCCGAACCGTGTCCTGGACACGTGTCCTGGGCTGTGTCCGACTAGGGTTGGGGCTGTGTCCGCGCACTGCCGCCGTGTCCGAGGCTCTGGGGGACTGGCCGACGGTCGAGGCGACTCGGGGCGGTGCTGGCGGCGGACGGCGAGGTCTCCGGCGGCGTCGAGGGGGTCGGCCGGCAGCTCGAGCAGCTGGGAGGTGTCTGGAGGTCGGGGTCGGCTCCGCCTGGGGAGGAGGAGGAAGAGGAAGAGTGGAGGAGGGGCTCCGCCTGGGAGGGGGACGGCGCAGGGGGCTGAGGCCTGGGTCGGGGGCTCGCCGGAGGGTGGTTAGGGTTAGGGTTCCGGCGAAGTTCGGGTAGGGGAAGAGGAATGAGGGAGGAGGAGGAAGCGAGGGGGTTATTTATAGGGGCTGGGGCGAGGGTTGGCCGGGGCGTCGTGGCGGAAAGGTCGGGGGGGTCGAGGCGGTCGTGGCCGGCCGGAAAACGCGGCGGGCGGCGGGTTTCTCGGGTCGTGGGGGAGTCGGGGGACAGGGGTGACGGTAATGGGTCGGGTCGGGCGCGGATCCGGGTGAGTGGACCCGCCCGACCCGCTAAGCACAGGGGCTGGGCTGGGCTGCCTAATGGGCTCGGCCCACTGGGCCGGGCCGGGCCCAAAACCGAATAAAAATAAAATAAAATAAATAATAATAATAATAATAAAACAATTAATAAATAAATAAATAATTAAATAATTAAATAAATAGTTTTGGGTGTTTTAAAAATAGGTCCGGGGTCCGATAAATTCCAAAAAAATTGTCCTAAGTCCAGTTTTTCATTTTACATCCAAAAATATTATTTTCATAATATTTTAATATCATTTATTATCATTTAAAAATCATGGAATAATTAAAACCCTATTTTTAATTTACAGAAAATTCCCAGAAAATTCCAGAAAATTGTGAAAAATCCAGTTTTTAAAATTTTGAAAAATCAGGGGGTTTACAATCTACCCCCCTTAAGAGGATTGCGTCCTCGCAATCAAAGAATAACCGGTCAGCAGAGATGACACGGTCGTAGGTATCGTTTGAAAGCACATCACAAGAGACTTCAGGGAAATACCATTTCCCTAAAATTAAAAGTTTACACTTTACAGGAAAATCTAGTTAAAACTATACTTTTATAAAAACCAGGTTGTTATTAACAAGTTGCAATTTACTAGGTTGGGGCTGAGGTCATGAACCAGTAGGCACGAGCTACAACAAGACTAGAAACGAAAAAACTACAAATCACTTACTCGCATCAGCGTCCTGCACAGCTATCGCGTAGGCTTGTCCTCGTTCTTGTGGTGGATTCCTCTGCTGCTGTTGGGCTTGCTGGAAGAGTGTCGCCTGAGGTGCCAGAGGTGGCCTCGGTGCTGGCAAAGCTGGTTGGTTTGCCCTTGGTGCTCCATCTCGATGCTGGGGACAGTCCTTGGCTATGTGTTGATTGGTGCCGCAAATCAGGCACAATCCCAACTTGCGTCTGCAGTCCCTCTCGACATGGCCTATCTTGCCGCAGTAGTGACAGGTAGGAAGGGTCTGCGAAGCTGTCCTGGGTGGCTGGTGCGTGTGAGATCTCTTTGCAGACTCTTCCGGTGATGATCTGTCTGGTGCTGAGGTGATTGGCCGCTTGAGGCGAGACTCTCTCCTGGTGACGCGTTCCATGCGTCGGGCTGCAGCGAGAACGTCCGAGTATGATGTTGGTGCGACGGACCCAATTAGTTTCTGCAGCTCAATGTTCAGTCTGTCGAAGAATTTCTCGGCCTTCTCTTCCTCGGTCGGGATCAGGGTTGGGGCAAAGCGGCTCAGACGAATGAATTCTGCGTTGTACTCTTCCACCGTCATAGAGTCCTGGGTGAGGCGATTGAATTTGTCCCGCAGTTCTGATCGAGCGATAGCCGGAATGTACATCTCTTGGAAGAGTCTGGAGAACTCCTCCCAAGTGACTCGGTCTGGTCCGAGTCGCGTCTCCTCAGACAACCACCAGTGGTGCGCGTTGCCTGATAATTGCATTCGGACGGCAGTCATCCAGCGTTCCCGTGGAAGCTCAGCTGCTTCAAGTTGATGCCGTATGTTGATGAGCCACTCATGAACTTCTGTGGGCTCCTTTTTTCCAGAAAAAGTGCGGGGCTTCAGTTGGCGGAAGTCAGTGATTGAGCCTGTAGATGGCCGTCGAGCTGGTAGGTTGGCCTGCTCCAGTACAGTTACGATGCTGTCCCTCCAGAAGTTAGCTTCGTGACGCTGAGCCTCGTGTTGGACTTGTTGCTGAGCTTGCATCATCGCGTAGATCATTTGGAATATCTGCTGCCCGTCAATTGGTTGTCCTTGTGGGAGTACGGGCGTTGGTGGAACGAACTGCGGCGGAGGTGGAATATCATCGCGCCGGAATCGGGAGGTAGGTTGACCTGCCTGCTGGCTCTGTTGAGTTGTGGGAATTCCTCCGACTGGTGTCACTTCGTCGTCGTAGGTGACACCTGTAGCTTGTGGTGTTTCGGCGGGAGTCTCATTGCATTCTTGTGGGTCTATTTTCCTGCATCCAAAGTACCCAGTAAGAGGCGTACAGGAATCAAGGCAAGATGCAAGTCAAATAAATTAATTCGAATACGATACAGATATCAAAAACGATCAAAACAAGTGGATGAGATCCAAAAACTTATCCTAATTTTATTGCAGGCCTGTTCGGTCTCTAAGTTGAAACCGAACACTTTAGTCGAAGACCTGCATGGGCCACCACAAAAACCATGTCACGCCCCAGTCCCAAAATATCGAGGGACTGGACACGTGAGCAATGGCCAGCAGCACGCACCGATGGACAACCCAATTTAATGGATCCATCAGGGCATGCTTAAGCTGTAGTCTAGCAGTACTAAGTACAAGTCTCAGGTATTACTAATCTCATCCACAGAATAACACAGATTAATTGCCAGAAATAATGCAATGGAAATAAATATGCAATAACAAATAAGGTTGTCTCGAGAAACAAATCCGAGAAATATTCTGTTACATTTAAGGAAAAAGACAGGAATTAAAATGCTGGAAATGTAAATACTGTATAGCTGAGGCCGGTGCTCAAGAGAAGTCTTCGGCCACTACTTCGTCCTCTGTTCCTTGTTCTGCTCCAAGGAGTGCTCCGATACCGTACACCTCTGGGTAGTTCTCTTCGGCTGTACCTGGGGACATAATCCGGATCCAGGTCCTCAGGGGACAGCAAGGTACAGAAAATACAAGCCAAAATAAATACGGTGCAGCAGATAAAATTAATCATCAGGGTAAACTAAGTAACCAACTATGTAATATGCAATATGAGAGCAGCACTAGAACTCAGGCTGAAGCCACTACAAGCTCTGTGTCGGGGAGCCGGTAGCGGCAATAACTATGAACTACACTATGTTATATACTATGTTTTATATAATATCAGCATGTAGTCTGTGTGTCTCTCCCCACCCAATGTAATCCCATGTCTCATGTCCACGATACCTCATGTCCATGTCACGCACGATTATAACTAATGCAGCAAGTCTGATAGCTATGAATCAAATGTCTAAGAATGTAAAGTTTATGTCATAAAATATGCATCCTATACAGAATCACCTCGAATGTCTCAGGAAGACTCTGTCTCATGAAATAGTGTCAAGTATCCTGGGTTCTGGTGTACTTGATAGGACAAGTATGAGAATTATCGGGTCTCGTTATCCATGTCTATGTGACGTTACACAACCCCGCGTACGGAGTTGGCACCCGACTATGATCGGACACTAAGCACGTCACACGTTTCCTAGGTTAAGCAGTTAAACATGTTTATATTTAATTCCACAAGAAATCCATTAAAACACTATGTCAAGAATTTCTGAGATTTGGCAATCTTTACTTGTCCATTATTGCATAATTAAATCCAGAAAATACTTAGCGAGCTGCAGGGTTTGGCAAGGTACACTTGCCTGTGGTTCCGGCTATGTTTACGGCTCTGACTTCAGCTGGAATTGCAGACGGTACTCCGGTTGCTGAAACAAACATCGCCATCAGATCCAGAAAATATCAATCAGCTAGAAACGCCTGTCCTTGGGTCCAATTTGGAGACAAGGGCAGAAACGACAGTTTCGGGTCAAAACGGGGTCCACTGGTGGGCCCGCTTTGCACCGAAAAATGCGCCCAGGTCAACGGTCTCCAAATTTACCAAACTTAGTGTCAACAGATCAGGAACGCTGATACGAACCCAACGGAACTTCCAGAATTGAATTCCGATGAGCCGATCACAAAATCGTCCGTCGAGCGGGGCCTGTGGGGCCCACGACACGCAATTTCGTCAACGTTCTCAGAATTGAACCAAACTTGACCCACAGGACCAGCGTATCGCTACGAGTCCGATGGCGCAAGTTTCGTCTCGATCCGACGTGTGTACACAAAGTTAGGATGAATTGCAGAAAGGCGGATACGGGACGATGTCCGCGGATACGCGTTGATCCCGGGGTGCACGCACCCCCGAATCGGCTTCCGCGAATTTCCACACGTCCGTATCGACGAGGCGCACGTATCTGTGAAGACCGTGCGTGACCAAGTCGTCCCGTTTGGCGGGACGTACTCGGTTCCGGGGTGAAACAGGGTCTGGTTTTCCTGTTTTTGGATCTCGGTGTGCGATCGCCACAGGCCGCGATGCCCCGAACAGTTTGTCCGGACACCGAGAGGGTCATACAGGCTTCGCGTAGAAATTTACAGAATCGAAAACAGAGGTCCGAGGTGCAAGTTACGAGTACCTGAAGGGGACTCGAGGAACCGGGGTTTTCGTGTCCGAACCGTGTCCTGGACACGTGTCCTGGGCTGTGTCCGACTAGGGTTGGGGCTGTGTCCGCGCACTGCCGCCGTGTCCGAGGCTCTGGGGGACTGGCCGACGGTCGAGGCGACTCGGGGCGGTGCTGGCGGCGGACGGCGAGGTCTCCGGCGGCGTCGAGGGGGTCGGCCGGCAGCTCGAGCAGCGGGGAGGTGTCTGGAGGTCGGGGTCGGCTCCGCCTGGGGAGGAGGAGGAAGAGGAAGAGTGGAGGAGGGGCTCCGCCTGGGAGGGGGACGGCGCAAGGGGCTGAGGCCTGGGTCGGGGGCTCGCCGGAGGGTGGTTAGGGTTAGGGTTCCGGCGAAGTTCGGGTAGGGGAAGAGGAATGAGGGAGGAGGAGGAAGCGAGGGGGTTATTTATAGGGGCTGGGGCGAGGGTTGGCCGGGGCGTCGTGGCGGAAAGGTCGGGGGGGTCGAGGCGGTCGTGGCCGGCCGGAAAACGCGGCGGGCGGCGGGTTTCTCGGGTCGTGGGGGAGTCGGGGGACAGGGGTGACGGTAATGGGTCGGGTCGGGCGCGGATCCGGGTGAGTGGACCCGCCCGACCCGCTAAGCACAGGGGCTGGGCTGGGCTGCCTAATGGGCTCGGCCCACTGGGCCGGGCCGGGCCCAAAACCGAATAAAAATAAAATAAAATAAATAATAATAATAATAATAAAACAATTAATAAATAAATAATTAATTAATTAATTAAATAAATAGTTTTGGGTGTTTTAAAAATAGGTCCGGGGTCCGATAAATTCCAGAAAAAATTGCCCTAAGTCCAGTTTTTCATTTTACATCCAAAAATATTATTTTCATAATATTTTAATATCATTTATTATCATTTAAAAATCATGGAATAATTAAAACCCTATTTTTAATTTACAGAAAAATCCCAGAAAATTCCAGAAAATTGTGAAAAATCCAGTTTTTAAAATTTTGAAAAATCAGGGGGTTTACAATTTACTCCGTGAATGATCCGATGCAGAAGCTCTTCTCTCTTGCTCAAGTGTAGATTCGCAGATAGTCAGCCACCCTTTTGCTCGGGTGTGGTATCCTACTATTTATAGTCATCCTGGGCACGCATATGTTGGGCCGCATGGATGCTGGAGGGTGCCACGTGTCCCTTCTTTGACAGGGTACAGCTGTAACCGTGAGCAGGCCGAGCTGCCACATGGGCACTTGTTAGGATTTTTGTTGCTAAAGATCTGGGTGGTTCTCTTCCTTTGTGGGCGTGACTTGGTCATCTTGACACATAGTCCGCACTTGGTTGGAGAGAATCATTCTTGTCTTAACAGCAAGATTTGGTCTTTACGGAGTCTGAAATCCATGTGGCCAGAGACGCATGAAGTCTAGGACTCTTGGAGCCAGAGACGCATGGACCGCATCGAGTCTGGGACGTGTGGCACCAGAGATGCATGGACAGCATGGGGTCTGGGATGTATGGGGCCAGAGACGCACGGGACCGCATGGAGTCTAGGACGCTTGGGGCCAGATACACACGGGACCACATGGAGTCTGGGATACATGGGGCCAAAGACGCACGGGACCGCATGGAGTCTGGGACGCATGGAGCCGTATGAGGCCGATTGTGTTGTACACACGGTGCTGGACATCCTTCGAGAGTGAAGTTCTATGCTGACGTGAGACTTTTATCGTTTAGTGTGTTCACGTCTTTTGAGAAAGTTAGAAAATCTTTTTTGTCAGGATTCCGTGTCAGAGATGATCCTGCTGACGGGATGCCACGTTAGGTTCTTCTGCAGTCAAGCTGCTTTGGTTGATTGGGGACGCATGGATGTCACCTTTGTTTGGGTCGCAGGGTGACTCTGCGGTCTGATTTGGGCCTCCTTTTGGGGGCGCATGGCTGTTGGCTTGTTGGGCCGCAGGGAGACTCTGCGGCCTGATCTCTTCTGAGTTTTCATTTTTTGGGTCGCAGGGTCGCATGGTTATATATTTTCCATGCTTCTATAGCAGAAATAAGTCAAATCTAGCCAGTCAATCATACCTAGTTTAGAAGCTCCACTCAACGATTCCTAGAAGAAATACATATAATAAAATACAACATAAGCCTTTATTCAAATACATAATAATAATAATAATAAAATATATAAAATTATGCAATAAATATCTATTCAATCGTTATAAATACCCTAGATAAAAATATAACCAATAATAATGAGAATATTATTTCTAAAATCCAAAAATCCATCAACTAGGATAAATTGGGAATAGGTTCTCATGTAATCATCTACTACTAAGGATTTGGTCCAACAAGCTCATATCCTATGAATCAAAAATCTAAATCCCTGGCCCTCAGCAGTTTATGTGTAAATCCATAATACTAAACTATCATTTCTATAAGACTGCTATCTTCTATTTACACCCCCTACCAATTTGTCAATATATAATCTAAGGGTCTTGTACTAATCCTCTACAGAATGACCAATGAGTCAGTATGTGATCTGAACCTGTGTTTAGTTCCTTGAAATTCGTATCACTTTGATACTGATCAATAATTTCTACTCACACTAAATCCTCAAAATTTCAAAAGCATTGCAATTCATAAATACTTAAATTATTATTCCTTAAATCTATATCACAATTCCTTCTCCTTGGATTATGCGACCATAATATTTTTTCCTTATCATTTGTTTCCTACACACCTTCATATCCTTCTACTATGTTAATATGGTTTTCTACTATAATCTTCGCCAATCATGGCCTAGTACTTTCTGCTTCATAGTATAGATCTTCTAGGCTTCTATCGAGTGATAAAATTTTCAGTCCTTCCTAAATCCTTCTCTTAATTTAAAATGTTCAAGGTCATGTACTCCTCATAAATCTCTTCTTTTTGCCATTCTACCTTCTTCACCTCGAACCTGAGGTTTCTCCTAGTTTATTCCATGTATACCCTTTATCCAAACTACACGGGTACCATCTGGTTACAACTTGCCATCCATTATAGACAATTTACTATATCTAACTCAAGATTATAACATCTATTAAAACTCTCATCCTTCAACCTAGTTGTTCTATCATAGATACTAGCTTATCGACCTAAGTTATCAATAGTGGGACTCACGAGTCCAATTAACACCGGCAACCCAAATAAGTCAAGTACATATAACCTGATTTTGAAAGCTATACCATATCACTCAAGTTATCTAATTATTCAAACATTAGTTCTAGTAATCTACCTATCTATTTAGTCTAGTCCTATAGTCTTCAGTAATTTATGGGCATAGTAAGATCTATGTTTGATAATAAAAGTAGAAACTAGAGATTTAACCACTATGGTCTACCACATAAAATTATATTTCCTTAAAGTCATAATATCATTCCTTGTATCACAACTGTGGCCCTCAACTAATCTCCAGCATCTAGCTATGTATTCCATAAGGTAGAATTAAAACAAACCATCTTTCTAACTTCTAATACTTCCAAATCACTGCTTCCTTTGGTAAGGGTAAGGTTTTGTTCTAAGCCTCTACGCCAATTCTTATGCCAACAATCTATACTAGCTCTTATATCAAGAAAGAATATATTAACCTCCTCTACTATATGTAACCAACCATTTTCTCAAAAAAAATATCTCAAGCATGCCTTCTTCTGCCTTGATGAGGATCTGCTTCTGGAGTGAATCACCACGCACGAACGTCCATCTCTTCGAAATAAGGGGAGATGAGAAACAATAATAATGATATCGAGGGAAATGAACGAATATAATTATGAAGTCCAAGGAAGATAATCAAATACAAGATGAGTTTTAAAATCAGTTATGGATTGAGATCTTATTCAATATTAGTCCTAACTCGCAGGTTCGTTCGGTAGAGTAACGTAACCGAAACGATATGCTCTGACCTGCATGGGCCACCACTAAAACCATGTCACGCCCTAGTCCCAAAATATGTGGGACCAGGCATGTGGCAATGGTCAGCTAGTTCCACTCTGTAAGGTTTCCCAATTTAGTGGACCCGATGAAATGCACTTATGTTGTCCATGGTCAAGTGATCAAGCTAAATCTATATCTATCCACTACCTATATCTCAATTCATATGACAAAAATAAAAAAAAGAGGGTAAATATGACTACTAGTCTGCAGCCTAATAATCATACTTTCTGAATAGACTCGAAGTAAATAGCATGAGTCTACAAAAACTAAGCAGATACAATTGATAGAAAGCATATACATATACACAGAAGGATAATACCTGTAAGGGAATGAGCACTAATCAACCATCCAGTAAAATATCTTTGTGTCCCACTCAGCTAACCTGGCAGGGAACCAGGTCCTCAGTAGGACGTAACAAGATATAAATGATACATGCCGAAATGTACATACTGTGCAAATAAATAAGGTAACCTAACCATCTATGTGAATGTAATTTGAAGACAACTTTGATACGTGTAACCTCCGATTTCCAATTTCCAAAATAATTAGATTTTTATTTATTTTAAAATATCAAGTTTATAAAATTATTCTCCTTAAAATTTTTATTTTATTTTATTTTGAACGATGTTTGATTTTAGAAGATGATTTAAAATCTTTTATAAAAATCATTATTTTCCTAAATGTCGATGTATTACAAAATAAATAAATAAATAATAATATATATTTTCTAGTTTCAAATGTTTATTGGCTTGAAATAAAAAAATTTTTATTGATGAAATTATTATAGGACTAGTTGTTTTCATAATAAAATTTCATATCCATTTTGGAATAGTAAATAAACAAATTACATATTTTCTAGGGTTTTGCCAAATGAAGTTAATTCGTAGCTAATTTAATCAGTCAGCCTTTGAAAGCCTCTTAAAAACATTTTCTTAAATTTCTTTTCTATTTAAATTTACCAGTTTACTGTCTCCCCTTTTTCACCCTCATTTTTTCCCACATGAGAAACCTTTTTTTTATTTATTTAATTTAATTCTGGGCCATTCATTATTGGGCCAACCGGCAACCCTTTAACCCACACCATCTCTCCCTATTTAAGTTCTCCTTCTCACCATTCCCAAGAAACCCTAATCTCCTAATTATTAGCTAGCCTCCACAATTCCCAAGCCAACAAGCCATCACCACCATTTTTTGTGTGCTCGTGTCCGTGTGTCCAGCATCACCGTGTCAGCCGTGATGGCCTCGGGTCCGACCCCGGGTGTCCCACAGTATCCATTCATTTCCTGTGTCCAGATTTACATTTTACAACCTGATTCCCGTGTCCGACACACCCGGACACATCCACCTGCACCAGTACACCCAACCCCGTGTCCGACACACCCGGACACGTCCCTCACAGTTCAGCGAACCCTCGTGTCCAGCCGACACGATGCACCCAACCTCACCACAGAACCGACCCTAACCCTAACCTAGAAATCCGCCGAGGAAGCCGCCGCCGGTGGACGCCCAGATCCGTCGAGCGCCGCTGGAATCGAGCTCCACGCCGCTGCTCCCGAGACCGCCATCGCCGAGTTCGACGCCTCCGCCGAGGCGAACGCCGACCGACGACCCGTCGCCGAGACCGCTGCCGCCGCCTCGAACAGGCCGCCGCCGTCGCTTCAGACCGCCGCCGCTGAGTCGAGCCGCCGCCACAGGTCCGCCGATGCCCCGCCGACGCCCCGCCGACCAGCCCCGGCGAACCCCGCGCCGGCGAACGGAAACCCCCCATCGTGAGTTTTTTCTTTTCCTTCTTCTTCTGTATGTATTGGGAATTTAGGTTAAGTATATTAGATTTAAGCAGATTAGGAATCCTTAATCAGATTATTAATCAGATTAGAAATTCTTAATAAATTAGTTAAAAATTGTAATTTGTTTAGTAATTAAATATAATTAGTTTAGTAAATTTGTAATTAGTTTAATTAACTCAAAATTTGTTTCATTAATTCATAATTAGTTAATTAATTTATAAAATTAGTTTATTTTATATAATTAGTTATTTATATAATTAGTTTATTTTATATAATTAGTTAATTTAATTTATAATTAAATTAGTTAATTAATGTAATTTGGTTATATTAATATAATTAGTTTATATTAATATGTAATTTGGTTATTTATATAAATTGATTTTATTAATATGTATTAGTCTAGTAAATTCATATAATTAACTTAGTAAATTCATGTAACTAGTTTAGTAAATACAACATGATTAGTTTTATTGTTTTAATTTATAAAATTAGTTAGTTAATTTAGTAATCATTAATTAGATTAATTAGTTAATTAATAACCAGTTAGTAATTTCTTAATAAATTAGTAATTTGTAATTAGTTTGGAAATTTATGTAACTTGTTTATTAATTAAATATAATTAGTTTAGTAATATATATATATGCATATTAGTTTTATTGTTTATAATTGAGTTATGTATTATGTATAAGGGTTTTGATTGATATATATATATACAAATATGTATATTGGTATATATGTATATATAACCGTATTTTAGAGTAAATATGTGTACCTATATATATATGTATTAAATTATTTATTGATAATATGATTAATAGTTAAATTACTAGGTGACCCTAGTTGACTAGTGCCATACTTGATAAGAGCCCCTGAGTTCATATATTTGTAATGTGTTAGTGTAGCATCTGATGCAAATGTGATATTGTGATATGTTTATAGGACTGTGGGTTCACCCAGGGGATACTCTGGAACAGGACATCAATAATTACCAGCTAAGGACCAAAGGCGAGTACATTCTCTGATTAGTTTCTAATTTATGATATCTCCTATGTTCACTGTATCTAGTGTAAATATACATGTTCTTGACACGTTGGTTACACGGATTGGTATACACGGATCTCGTCATGAGATGTTATTCCTTATTCATGGTGTAGCTTGTACAAGACTTATTTTCCTTGTTATCTTGTGCATGTATAGACACTGATTCCCGGGGAGATTTGCTACCTTCCTAGGGAATCCTGTGCCATAGCGTACCATGATTGGATCTACTATACCAGTCGGGGGTTTGGGGAGTACTTTAGTGTAGATATGTGATCATACCCAACTTTATATGCACCATAGCTCACCCCACATCTCACGTCGGGTGCGGCCTGACCATTTATATGCTCCATAGCTGTTACGTGTGATTAGCCTGATCTCTACATGCACCATAGCTAACCAACGGTTAGCCTGACTTTATATGAACCATAGCTAACCAACGGTTAGCCTGACTTTATATGAACCATAGCTAATCACATGTAACCAGCCTGATCAAGTTCCCAAGCCGATCACATGTTAAAGCTAGTACTCACACACTTAGTCATAGAATTCTTGCTCATGGACATATTGTTTCTTTTCCTGCATTTACTTACAGTATTTCCAGTACTTCTCTCATTGTACATTTCTCGTACTTATACATGCATCTGGTATGTTTCCATCTAGAACTGCTACATAGTTTATGTCATTTATATAGAACTGCTATTTAGAGATGTACTTTGCTCCTTCCTGACTGGAAAATATTTTTCCAGACTGTGACCTTAGTGGACTTGTTCTGACACTTGGAGATTGGTTGTTACTGATTACAGGTATGATTATTTTATCATTAGTCTTGTGTTGTACTCTTTTGTTTCTTCAAATTCCTATCGTGCCGTAGTTGTGATTGAGTATGTTGGAAAATATTTTATAGTATTATCCGAGTCTCCTTATGGAGTTGGATACTAGCGTGAGATTGTTTAGATAGTACTCGACCTAGACAGCGTTCTACCGCCGATGCTGCGGCGTAGGCTGGACGTACCCACGCTCTCGTGCCCCTAAACCGGGTGCGGGTCGTGACACGTTTTAGTGGTGGCCCATGCAGGTCAGACTTCGCGAGTTGTGCGATGTCGTGGTAGTGCGACGTCATAGTTGTACTACTGCGTACCTGCTAATTAAATATAGGACATAGGATACTAGGATGAGAGAGGATACTCAATCACAAATTCTTGGAAGATTTTCTGGGATGACCCCATGAGAATCTTATTTCCAATTTAACTTTTCCTTGTTTCCGCCCGCTCTCGCTTGTTGTTACTGAACTTGATTCTTGTTGAGCAGTTTTAAATTAAAATCTTGGTATCATTGTTGAGTTTGATTCTTGTTGACCAGTTGTTAATTTTAATTCCTGGTATCGTTGTTGAGTTGATTTCAAATTGAGATGAATTTTTACGGACTAGGATTTATGGTATCATCTGATGACATATATTGATGAGGACAGTGAGGAAGGTAAAACGTCTACTTTGGTTATGGAACCTAGAATTTATCGCAGCCATATTAGCTGTGGTGACGAGAACGTAGGAACCTGACTTGGATGTACATACTATAGTTATGAAGCTTAGAGTCTTTCGCAGCCATACCGGTTGGCGTGGCGAAGATTCTAGATAACATGATTATAGAGTGCATACCTTAGTTACGAAACCTATCGTTTATCGCATCTATGCTTACTGGCGTGGCGAGGATTCGGAGTGTCATGATTTCAGACAGACGTGTATGATTATCAGGTTGTATCCTAAATTGGTTCTTAAAATATCATCTCAAGACTTATCTATTTCTGTTATTCCAGGACTTTGTTACACCGCTTCTTTCTTTACTAGCAGTAAAGATACCTTCTGTCCTCAATTCAGCATTTGAGCTCCTATTCCTTGAGGATTTCTTGTTGAGTATGATAATTAGTGGCTTGAAATTTTGTTGTGTCTTGTATTAGTATTGACTGTGTTGCTAGTGAGTTGTAAGTGTTTCTTAGTTGGACATGTGAGCAGTAGGCTTTAATCTAGAGTTAGCCCTCAGTATAGTACCTTGTACCAATGATTCTGGGAGTAGTGTCATTAGAGACTGAGAGTTAAGGAGAGTATAGAGTATCAGTGCTAGTTCTCAGAGTTAGTATCAGAGCCAATTACCCGTCCTGGATAATCATGATTATGTAATTGAGTGATCTATGTAAACGATTAAGTATCCGGGAATTGTGTTAAGGATTTATGGAGCATGATGTCCAATTGGATGATTGATATCGGAAATGTTAAAGGTAAATAAATGTATATGTATAAAGGGTTAATGAGATGTCATAAGTAGAGAAATATCAGGATTAGTAATGGAAGTTGTGAAGCGTATCACGGATTAGTTTAATAGGCTTTAAAGGATTGAAGGAAATACATATACAACCATCGAGATGAGGAACCATACACATACCCATGAGAGTAAAGAAACATGAGTGTTATAGAGGATACAGGTGATCATGAGTCTAATGAGCTTGATGAGATAATCCATTAATGCAG
Organism: Iris macrosiphon; assembly: GCA_036927795.1. Lineage (NCBI taxonomy): Eukaryota > Viridiplantae > Streptophyta > Magnoliopsida > Asparagales > Iridaceae > Iris > Iris macrosiphon. Next base: position 12,400,561 of record JAYESA010000019.1, on the reverse strand, counting down.
CTAGTGATATAATACCAAGAGTGTTAATGATTCTATATCGAGGATTAATCAAGGATGACGTTAATAACAGTAAGCACTCTGTGTGTTGATAATTAGATGATGTACCAATTGACATAAATTGAAATCATGAAAGAAAACACAGTTGATGATAACTTTGATCATTGGAGGTAATTGTGCAAGTGATTCGGGCAGTACAAATTAGTACACAGTTCTAGACAATAGAGGTTTTGAGTGCACCTTGAGTATCAGAGACCGTGAGCACTGATATGTACATTGAGGAGTTATAAATTAAATGGTGGAAATGAATTTTAAATTTTCAGAATTTTTAAGGAGTTGAGATTTTATGTTGTTAAAATATTGAGGATTTAAATTGATTCACTAAACATAGTTAAGGCTACAAAGATTTTAGAAGTGATTAAATTTTATTTCGATGGGAAGTATCTAATATTGAGGAGGTATATGCATTTTATTTTAAGTTGATCGGGAAGTTAGACCTTGACGATTACTTTGAGGATTAATTTGTGGTAGATGAGAGATATGAATATTAATATATGATTAGTTGATATGGGTACCAGTGTACATGAATAGGAATTTGTTAGTGTGCTAGAGTTAAGTGTTTGTTAGAGATAGTAGACACTACAAGTAATATGTTAACATGATCCTTCTTCCTTCCTAATGTTCCTTTTCTTTCGCCTTTCGATTGATTGATTGATTTTCCTAGTACTGTGGTTCACATGCATGATTTTCTTGTTAGAATATAACTAGTAGTACCCCCTAACAGAGACTGAAATACCATGACAAAAGACTCATGACCTATATTTTCTTAAATTGCATGGCTGTAGGTAGAGTTTCCTTAAACCATGATCATTGGGTTTTGACCGCAGCAAGGATCTATGACGAGGTTATGACTGACAAAAAGAGACAAGAGGATTAAATTTGTGGATGAGCATTAAATTAAATAAAGAATTTAGGGGTTGTTATAACGGAGTTGATGGATCATTGATTTTATGAAAATCGAGGTATGATTGAAATTCGAGGGCAAACAATTACTTAAAGGGAGAATTAAGAAATTCACAGAGCCAAAAAAAAAAAAAAGATTGAGGATTTATTAATTTTAAGGAGGTCTTGATATGATTGAATTGATTATTAAAATTTGAGAGATTATCATTTTACCTATTTGATTGCAAGATAGAAATTTTATATAGTATGAATGTTGCATTGAAGATACTGGAAGCGTCGCATCGTTGAGTATTAAGGAAAAAGAAAAGCAGAAAATAAAATCGTAAATGGAATAGTGTCAAATTAAATTCTTGGGATGAGGAGTTAGATTGGAATAAGCATCAATTGAATTTGAGTTAGATGATTGATGAGTGTTAAAGTTAAATTTTGGGATGCAGATTTTAAGTTTTATAAATATGCATTGATTGGATTTCAATTAAAACGATTGGATAGTAAAATTTTGTATTTAGTTATTTATTCAAAATTTGAGGAGATTATGATACGACTGGAATTCAATTAAAAATATTGAGGATTTGAGTAGTAAAAATTTTACATTGGGATAATAAATTCAGAGGATGAAAAAAAAAATATTAGTTCAAAATTCGGAAACATTATACATACGGATAAAGAAATATGGAATGAAATGAAGATCATGGTATATTGAGGTTGTGATTTAAATTAAATCTTGACCATGACAGTAACATTTGAAATTGAAGAAAATAATCGAGGTATAGTTGATGTTAAGATAAACAAACTCGAATTTGATGATAAGGATTTTGGACAGGTAATAAATTTTGATTCAGAAATTCTAAGATCTAATCTAATAAATTTTGTGGAATTTGAAACTTTTATAGATATTAGTTAATGATGAATCACAAGATTGAGAAAAGTAAAATGAACGAGGATAAAAAGGAAGGATTATTTTCAGATGGTAGTAAAGACTATTTTTCCTAGAAATTAAGAAAGGCGATTAGATGTCTCTTGACTACATTCTGAAGGATGTATTTAAGTTTCTTAAATCAATTGTCGATCGTATCTTTCGAATTAGCTATAACTTTCATGTCTATATCATTAATTATACTGGGTCTTCCTTGGTTTAGTTACTTTAAAAAGGTAACGTGCATTATTCAAATTATCTGTTTTTGTGATCGTGTCTACTTCCCAAAATCTAAACTTTCTAGAGGATTCAAGGCCGAGCCATGATTCCTTCGAGTTACTCCTATCTTAAACCATATTTTCTTTTTCTTCATGTTTCCTGCTGTTTGGTAAATATTCTCCTTATAGAAATATTTTTTCAATGATATATTCATCATTATGAACAACAAAAATTTTTTTATCCTAGTCATCCCTAAAATTTCGAGGACGAAATTTTTCTAAGGTGGATAGACTTGTAACCTCCGATTTCCAATTTCCAAAATAATTAGATTTTTATTTATTTTAAAATATCAAGTTTATAAAATTATTCTCCTTAAAATTTTTATTTTATTTTATTTTGAACGATGTTTGATTTTAGAAGATGATTTAAAATCTTTTATAAAAATCATTATTTTCCTAAATGTCGATGTATTACAAAATAAATAAATAAATAATAATATATATATATTTTCTAGTTTCAAATGTTTATTGGCTTGAAATAAAAAAATTTTTATTGATGAAATTATTATAGGACTAGTTGTTTTCATAATAAAATTTCATATCCATTTTGGAATAGTAAATAAACAAATTACATATTTTCTAGGGTTTTGCCAAATGAAGTTAATTCGTAGCTAATTTAATCAGTCAGCCTTTGAAAGCCTCTTAAAAATATTTTCTTAAATTTCTTTTCTATTTAAATTTACCAGTTTACTGTCTCCCCTTTTTCACCCTCATTTTTTCCCACATGAGAAACCTTTTTTTTATTTATTTAATTTAATTCTGGGCCATTCATTATTGGGCCAACCCGCAACCCTTTAACCCACACCATCTCTCCCTATTTAAGTTCTCCTTCTCACCATTCCCAAGAAACCCTAATCTCCTAATTATTAGCTAGCCTCCACAATTCCCAAGCCAACAAGCCATCACCACCATTTTTTGTGTGCTCGTGTCCGTGTGTCCAGCATCACCGTGTCAGCCGTGATGGCCTCGGGTCCGACCCCGGGTGTCCCACAGTATCCATTCATTTCCTGTGTCCAGATTTACATTTTACAACCTGATTCCCGTGTCCGACACACCCGGACACATCCACCTCCACCAGTACACCCAACCCCGTGTCCGACACACCCGAACACGTCCCTCACAGTTCAGCGAACCCTCGTGTCCAGCCGACACGATGCACCCAACCTCACCACAGAACCGACCCTAACCCTAACCTAGAAATCCGCCGAGGAAGCCGCCGCCGGTGGACGCCCAGATCCGTCGAGCGCCGCTGGAATCGAGCTCCACGCCGCTGCTCCCGAGACCGCCATCGCCGAGTTCGACGCCTCCGCCGAGGCGAACGCCGACCGACGACCCGTCGCCGAGACCGCTGCCGCCGCCTCGAACAGGCCGCCGCCGTCGCTTCAGACCGCCGCCGCTGAGTCGAGCCGCCGCCACAGGTCCGCCGATGCCCCGCCGACGCCCCGCCGACGCCCCGCCGACCAGCCCCGGCGAACCCCGCGCCGGCGAACGGAAACCCCCCATCGTGAGTTTTTTCTTTTCCTTCTTCTTCTGTATGTATTGGGAATTTAGGTTAAGTATATTAGATTTAAGCAGATTAGGAATCCTTAATCAGATTATTAATCAGATTAAAAATTCTTAATAAATTAGTTAAAAATTGTAATTTGTTTAGTAATTAAATATAATTAGTTTAGTAAATTTGTAATTAGTTTAATTAACTCAAAATTTGTTTCATTAATTCATAATTAGTTAATTAATTTATAAAATTAGTTTATTTTATATAATTAGTTATTTATATAATTAGTTTATTTTATATAATTAGTTAATTTAATTTATAATTAAATTAGTTAATTAATGTAATTTGGTTATATTAATATAATTAGTTTATATTAATATGTAATTTGGTTATTTATATAAATTGATTTTATTAATATGTATTAGTCTAGTAAATTCATATAATTAACTTAGTAAATTCATGTAACTAGTTTAGTAAATACAACATGATTAGTTTTATTGTTTTAATTTATAAAATTAGTTAGTTAATTTAGTAATCATTAATTAGATTAATTAGTTAATTAATAACCAGTTAGTAATTTCTTAATAAATTAGTAATTTGTAATTAGTTTGGAAATTTATGTAACTTGTTTATTAATTAAATATAATTAGTTTAGTAATATATATATATGCATATTAGTTTTATTGTTTATAATTGAGTTATGTATTATGTATAAGGGTTTTGATTGATATATATATATACAAATATGTATATTGGTATATATGTATATATAACCGTATTTTAGAGTAAATATGTGTACCTATATATATATGTATTAAATTATTTATTGATAATATGATTAATAGTTAAATTACTAGGTGACCCTAGTTGACTAGTGCCATACTTGATAAGAGCCCCTGAGTTCATATATTTGTAATGTGTTAGTGTAGCATCTGATGCAAATGTGATATTGTGATATGTTTATAGGACTGTGGGTTCACCCAGGGGATACTCTGGAACAGGACATCAATAATTACCAGCTAAGGACCAAAGGCGAGTACATTCTCTGATTAGTTTCTAATTTATGATATCTCCTATGTTCACTGTATCTAGTGTAAATATACATGTTCTTGACACGTTGGTTACACGGATTGGTATACACGGATCTCGTCATGAGATGTTATTCCTTATTCATGGTGTAGCTTGTACAAGACTTATTTTCCTTGTTATCTTGTGCATGTATAGACACTGATTCCCGGGGAGATTTGCTACCTTCCTAGGGAATCCTGTGCCATAGCGTACCATGATTGGATCTACTATACCAGTCGGGGGTTTGGGGAGTACTTTAGTGTAGATATGTGATCATACCCAACTTTATATGCACCATAGCTCACCCCACATCTCACGTCGGGTGCGGCCTGACCATTTATATGCTCCATAGCTGTTACGTGTGATTAGCCTGATCTCTACATGCACCATAGCTAACCAACGGTTAGCCTGACTTTATATGAACCATAGCTAACCAACGGTTAGCCTGACTTTATATGAACCATAGCTAATCACATGTAACCAGCCTGATCAAGTTCCCAAGCCGATCACATGTTAAAGCTAGTACTCACACACTTAGTCATAGAATTCTTGCTCATGGACATATTGTTTCTTTTCCTGCATTTACTTACAGTATTTTCAGTACTTCTCTCATTGTACATTTCTCGTACTTATACATGCATCTGGTATGTTTCCATCTAGAACTGCTACATAGTTTATGTCATTTATATAGAACTGCTATTTAGAGATGTACTTTGCTCCTTCCTGACTGAAAAATATTTTTCCAGACTGTGACCTTAGTGGACTTGTTCTGACACTTGGAGATTGGTTGTTACTGATTACAGGTATGATTGTTTTATCATTAGTCTTGTATTGTACTCTTTTGTTTCTTCAAATTCCTATCGTGCCGTAGTTGTGATTGAGTATGTTGGAAAATATTTTATAGTATTATCCGAGTCTCCTTATGGAGTTGGATACTAGCGTGAGATTGTTTAGATAGTACTCGACCTAGACAGCGTTCTACCGCCGATGCTGCGGCGTAGGCTGGACGTACCCACGCTCTCGTGCCCCTAAACCGGGTGCGGGTCGTGACATACGTATGGGTGGGCGCAGGCATATATAACTGTTATAACGTCCCGTCGAAATCGACTTCTTCTAAATAAACACCATAACGCTGGTAATCTGAATATATCTATAAACAAGCCTAACTTTCCGTCGGAAGTGGCATCTGATAAAGGGTTACCATCAATCTCTGTAGATCCATAGACACTACAGTATCGATGTTGTGTTTTCCATACGCCTACTAGTTGTCCTCCCCTCACAATGCATATGTCCAAGTATTATACACAACGTGAATATCACATAACTACAATGCCAGTCAAATATTCTAATGCTAAAAACTATGTATGGTACCGACATACGTATCGAATGCACCGATAGCCAGTCGGATACGATAACACGCACCAAACATGAATGTGTCATGAGTAAGATATGTCAGGGTCCAGGGGAAATATCATAATACCTCCCAAATCTTTGGTATATCACTATATCTAGGTTAATGCTTCATCTACTCATCGACGCATTCGTCGTCTGCATCCGAGTCATACTCAGAAGCTCATAATTATACTATATTATCCATAGCAGAATCATATAATATAAACAATTAAATTTGTACAGTAAAACAAGGTGGCAAGGTATCTTGCCTGGAACTCCAAGCTGCAATAGAAAGAACTTACTCCGGCATCCAAGTCTGAACAACCCCAAGAGCCTATATATATAGTAATATCACATCACTATGACACGGTTCACTAAGCATGCACAAGAGTAAAACTACTATACATCATTAATCATTAGATATTTAGGGTATAAATTAATCAAGGGTACAACTTACACAATGCCATCAGTTATTTAGAGTCTAAATTAATTAGGAGTTCTAACTAAGTAAGTTGGCTAAGGTTCACTAGTCAAAGACCATGAAAGTGTGTAAACACCAAGCCTACTAGTCACATAACATCATCATGTCCTCTAAATGTACAACTTCTTATATAGCATAAGCATGGTTATAACTAAGGTTCATGTAGGTACTATGTGTTCTCATACTAGGTTTCCATATACAATATATCATCAACCTTATTATTCACTAAGTGTCAAACTATATCAACTAACCTAGGATTCGTTTTGTCTATTAAAATATGAATACATGAGCATTAACAATAGGTCAAGTTAGGGTCGTCACAAACAATCACATACTATATTCCTTAAGTATATCCATTCATCCAACTATATACAACTCTCGTTGTACTACAAAATATCAAGTATACATAGACAAGTCAAATCTGAATTTATAATAAGATTATGGCATATACCTCATTCCTAACTTGCATTTGTCATGAATCATGTGTGCAAACACTACTACATATAGTGCACAACCCTAGCATGACATTTTTTATATTCTAACATAGTGTTTATAAACAATAAAACTAGCTAGCACAAAATCTAGACAAAGTGCACTACTAGTTGCACAACATTTAATCATGTCTCAACCATGCATTTATTTATATATAACACCCTAAACATAATTTATATATACTGAAATTTAGTGAAAGTTGGAGTAAAAATCATGTTCTTCAAGTGGTTGCTTGAATTTTAGATCATGGCAAGTGAATAGGACAACAAATACATAAATAACATTCAAGTCTAGACATGAGAAGTAGTAAGTGTTCTTGGTATAATATTATGAAAAATATGAATAGAAAGTTGGTGAAATTAAATAGGGATGTTAATTACATGTATATAGGATTGATTAGGTGTAGTTTGAGCTCTTACCAAAGTAAAATGTGAAGGAAAAAGAGGACTGTACATTGCTTGCACAAATTTGTCCAGATTTGAACACTTTGATTCGTAGTTGTTGTCCGGAGCTTCAAAATATTTTTCCAAGTGCTGTAGGGATTAGAGAAATTATGGGAGAGGTATAGTAAGATGATAGGGTAGTTATTGAAAAAGTTTTGGTGCTGGAAGTGGTGACAACAATGTGTTAAAGTGGTACTATTGTTGGTAGATTCAGGAGGGTATCTTCGGTTTGTAGGGGATATTTAGGGGAGTTGTGGGATGATTTAGGTGCTGAGTTATAAAGAAAACTTCTAATTATAGGTAGAGGAAGGAGATGTGGATGCTGTGGTGGTGGTTTAGAGGCTTTGTAGGTGGTGGAGTGGCCTGAGTAGTGGTTTGGCTGAATTCAGATTCAACCTGGATACTTCTGATGGGGGGGTATTTTGAGGAAGTTAGAGTGAGTTTTGATGAAAGATTTGTGAAGATAAAGTGTTAAGGACAGAGATAGAAAGAAGAATACTTAATTTTAGAGAAATATACTTACTTTGGAGGGAGATATGACCGGATTGGTGGAGTCTAGCAGAATTCGGATTCAGCCTGGGTAGGACTGGTTAGATGGAGGTGTGGAGGGAAATGAAGAAGGATTTTGGAGATGGTTTGTGAAAAAAAAAATGTAAGGAAGAGAGTTATAAAGAAGTTTTGTTCATGTGTTATGAGGTAATAAAGTGATGAGAAGTATATGGGTGGCCAGACATTAGGAGGGGAGGTGAAGGGTTGAGAGGAGAGTAATGGTTGGGTTTTTTTTGTAAGTTATGGAAAAGGAAGTGTTAAGGGTGTTTGGGGGTTATGAAAGTTGAACAAGTAGGGGAGTTGGCTGAATATTTAGTGTACTTGACCACACTTGATTCCAACCTATAATGGTTAATGGGTGGGGTGTCAAGTTGGGTCAAGTCCAAAGTATGTAGGGTGAAATAATTTTTTAATGTGTCAAGTGTAAGGTTTAGAGTAGTGTATCATGACATTTGGTATTTTTGTAGAGTGAAAAATTGTATATAATATTTTTCATGAACCATGTGAGGGTGTGGGAGTATTTAGGTTGAGTTTGGACTAGGTTTGGGCAAGGTCAAACCGGTATCTCAATTGGACTAGAATTTGTGCTATATATGATTTAAAATTGAATTAAAGTATGTAGAAGTCTATTTGGGTGTGACACCAATGTCATGAATGTGGTAAGTTAAATATAGTGTCATAGTCCTATAGGGGTCTTGAGGAACAGGTCAAAGTTGGGTCTCCAAATTCGATTAGGAAGGTTACAAGTTCAAGCTTAGGTATGACTTGTGACAAATTTTGTGCGATTAAATTATAGCACAAGAGAGTGTGTTTGTGAGTGACACAAAGGTCAAGATTGAAGTTTGGTCTGCCTAGATTAAAAGTGTGAAATTTGTTGGACAGCAAAGGCTAGTGTAGTATTTTAATTATCGATGCAACGCTAAAGTGCACCTAGTGTAACAAAAATTGAATAAGTGATATTAAACTCAAAATTTTAGTCCTAATCAACTCTAAATCAAACATAATCTCTCACTAAGCTTAGTATACTTAAAATTTGGGTGAGAGGGGTTACAAATAATATAATTTTCAACAGGTATATAGAGGGGTGAGGACGCCAACATGGTGACCGTCTTCCTGGCCACCCATCGGAAGGGCGGAAAGCTCATCGATGAGAAGACAACGCATACCTACGTACGTTTTACTACCTTGTGTTAGTTTTAATATAACTTAGAAAATATGCAAATAGATATCTATATAGTTAGTAATAAGTAACTTAGACGTTAGCAACCACTTTTCAAGGGCAAGTATCTTAAACTACGTGAGCGGACGATTGCTAGGGCACCTACAGAGGGAGGGGCTGGTACTTTCTCGCAGCTCTCTACAGCTCCGTAGGCGGACTAGCTCTGGATGACTAGCGTTGGTGGTCTTCAGAGGGGTACGTACTACGGTACGGGATCCTACGGCGCCTTTGTTTCGACGTAGTCCTCCAGGGCCCCCTCTGTCAGTGTGCATTCCTCTCAGCCTTCGCAGGCATCGGCACAAGCCCATGAGAGCGTTGATGGTCAGATTGCTGACCTGCGTGACAAGTTGCTACGGAGGATTACGGAGCAGCCACAGTCTACGCCGCAGACGGACGATGCGACGATCATCGCACGTTTCGATTCGCTCGAACATAGCCTTATGGAGCTCAAGACTCTGAGCCAGACAACATATCACAGCCTTATGGAGCTCAGGACTATGAGCCAGACGACAGAGCACAGCTTGACAACTCTGGCCTCATCTACGGAGCATTTTTTTTTGCCACACTAAAGTCGCTAAAAACGTCGGTATAGCGACGTTTAGCGACGTTTTTTTTTTGCGACTTGGTTTTTTCCGACAACTTTATAACGTCGCTAAACCAAATTAGCGACGTCATTTCGTTTTTTAGAGACGTTTTTAGACGTCGTTAATTTGACTTTTTCTGGTAGTGGCTGGAGGGGTCGCATAAGGCCATGAACGACTCACTTGCGAGGATACATGCGGCGCATGATTTGTTGAGTCGGTCGGTGGCGGAGAACACTTCGAGGGTGGTATCTGCCACGGATTCATACAATGCTCGACTGCTAGCATTGTAGCAGATACGTCCTCCTGGTCCGCCGGCATCGACACCGACTCCATCGATTATACTGCCTCCTCTATCGGGACTGGTGACGCTTTCACGAAAACAGTATGGCTTCCTCTTATCCCAGATGTGCGGCAGTACTCCTCCTCCTCCTGGTCCGCAGTAGTTCTTATTGGGACATTTTTAGTATGTTTGTGTGTATTGGCCCATTCTTGGCTCTTTGATGTACTTATTTTATACTTTTTACTACAATATTTGGATAAGACGAATGTGACATAATTTTAGATTCATGTATTTATTTGTTGGAACATTCCTGCGTGTTTCGATATTCTTGACGTGTTTGTGTATGTACTGGTGTTGAGTATTCCACCGAAGGGGTCGACGAACCCAGAAAATTCAACGAAGGGTTGTTTCGGGTCTATTTATATAAACTGTGATTTTATAACTGCAGGCACATTTTTGTTGGAAAATATTTTTTGAAACTGCACGCTTTTTTTCTTGGTATTTTTTTTTAAATTTAGCGACGTTTGCCGACGCCTACCGACATGACAGTGCGTCGCTAAACTGTGTCAAAACGTCCTAAATAGTAGCGGCGACGTCGCTAACATGTGTCAAAACGTCGCTACACGTCGCCAAATAGCTGACATGGCAATTTCTGCCATGTCAGCATTGATGTAGCAAAACGTCATTGGTAATTTTATTGATTTAGCGACTTTATGCGACAATATACACCGTCGCTGATGTACCGACGTCGAGTCGCTGGACGTCGCTAATAACAAAATAATCTGCGACGTGGCCTCGTCGCAAATATACGTCGTTATAGCGACGAATAGCGACAAATTTGTTGTCATCGACCATGGTTTACGCGACAATACCAAAACGTCACAAATTACGTCGCTAATTATTTTTAGCGACGTTTTTTTTACCTATTAGCGACGTTTGTTGGCGTCGCTAATATGTATTATTTTGGTAGTCTACATACGACTCAAATGACTTATTTTAAACCATTTTCAAGGCTCTTTATGGAGAGTAAAGATTTGATATTTTAAACCAAATAAAATTTACATATAGATAATAACAAGTTTTGTATTAATTTTTAAAAAATTAGATACCCAAGTTCCGCTAATTTGTGAAATATTTGCAAGCCTGTCCTTCCTTCTCACGAAATCTTTTTCTCCTTGAAAACTTTTCAAATTTTTTCTCTAGTGCTATTATGTTAAGAGAAAATTTACACATTAAATTCTTATAACATATCTTTCTTCTTCTCCTAAACACCTAATACTTTATACATGGTCAATGTGATCACAATTTCACTCTGCTATAATTCTTCTTATTAAAAATTATCTTAATTTAATTTAGGAAGACCAAAAGATAACTCTCATAATTATCGAGATGTCTCTATTAATGTTAAAGAATAATTTTATTTAGTAAACACATACAAAGGTACATTTGAAACAAAAGTTGTTCGGTTAAGTTAAACTTTTTCTATTATATAGGAGAATATATTTCCTCATTCTACCAAAGGAAATACAAGCTAAAATTCCAACTCATGCTAATTCCTACCTACTACCGAACATATTAGTTAACATCTGACCAGAGGAATCGACGATAGAAATTGAGAACAACTTAGGTAACGTTCGGATAGAAGAATTAGGATGCGTGACACTGAGAAACACACCAAAATTTTTTAATGATGGCTTAGACCACTATGGTCACCCCACATGGGTTGGACCGTTTTTCTTGGGTTCAGGCGTCTGTTCCTTATTCGGCCCATGAGACTTTTATGCTCTTTTTCATGGGCCATGTTATTTATATTAGTCCCGCTATTTACTATTTTCTGTTAGATTATGGGTACCATTGTTCTTTGGAGCATAACCCGGTCAAGAATTAGATAATTTGATCCTAAGTGGACTTTGATCCAGTGCTCGAAACTTTACTTAGGCAAATTAATCACAAGACTACGCCTTCCATAAAATAATTGACAACTTTTCTACAATTGGATGTACAGATTTCAATCATCTATGATGATATCAAATTCCAACTAAATGTACTTACAAGAATGAGAAGATCATACAACTAAAACAAAATTAAATTGTTAGCTGATGTGTATAGTTATTTTTCTCGTTATGTAATTTAAATGCATATGTTTAAAAAGCAACATTGAAGTTTGCTGAGTTTTTTTTAGTCCAGAGTTATTAAAAAAAAAGGGTTAAATTTCAACTTGGTACACTCAACTATCTCACTTTTTCAACTTGATACCATAAACTGTTTTATTCGACAACTTGATACCATCAACTATTGAATGTTTTCAACTTGGTATATTCCGTCAGTCATGGGTCAAACTTTTCGTTAGAAAATAAAATAAAATAAATCTAAATTATATCCGTCCCCCACCTCCGTCTCTCGTCGCTCCCACACCCACCCCCTACCACCTGCCCTCGCCCCTAGACGCTGCACCCGACCCCTGCCCCCCGCTGCTGCACGCGCCCTCGCCCCTACTGTCGTTGCACCACCCCTGTGACTTCCCGGCCTGCACAGCCGCTGCTATCAATGCCACTTTTGTCGCTGCTGCCGGCGACGGAGAGAGAGGAGGAGAGAGAAAATGTGAGGGTATTTTTATCATTTATATTTTTCTGTTAACACATGTAGGGTATTAAGTTGTAAAGTTATAGTTGAGGTATCTAGTTTTTTCCTATCAAAGTTTAGGGTACTATCAAGTTGAAATTTAGACTAAAAAAATTTTGTTTATGAGAACTTGTACTATTATAAAGAGTCTACGTGACTATGTAAGATGATACAATTTGCCATAGAAATTTGTATTTCTCTCCGTCACACATGATAAGTAGGTTGTGCATCGATTGGTGGTTGACCTATTTGGTCATAACCGTAGCCAAATCGAAATTATTCAGTTGTGAAATAATGACAGTCGAATCAAACCAACCAACTGGTCGATTCAATTTTGAAACTGATCGACTTGGTTCTGTTTGACTCGGCTTGACTAATCGATTTATATTCAAAAACAACAAATTAAAAAAAAATATTGTGAGTGAGATTTGTCAAATATTTGATAATAACTCATTTTTATCATTTCATCTCCAGCAAACATAATAGCTCATTCTCATCGATCTATCTTTGATAAAGAAAAAAAAAGGTTAAAAAATAACAAACAACAAAACAAAATAATAAAAATACATATGGTTAATTATCGATTGGTTTGGTTTAGTTTTATTGGTTTTTAATATTATCATTCATTGACCGAACCAAGCCGTTCGGTTATTAAGAACACCCGACAGATCCAATCCGACCTGTCCATCGGTTCGATTAAAAACTGATGGTTTAGTTTGGATAGGATCGGTTCGGCCCAAATTTGCCTACTCTAACGATAGGAAGCGAAAAGAAATGATATTACCATATTAATTATACTTTAGTAAAAAAAATATTAATTGAATCTGAGTTGAGAATTTCAAATGTATTTAATTCAAACTTTGGAATCCTTTGAAGGGAATTGTAAATAGATCATTTTCAATATAAAAAAATAAAATAAAATTTCTAATGCGAGCTGAAGTGCCATTAAAAATAAAGCAATAGGGGTTGATATAAGAGTTGTGATTTGTTGTTTGCATTAGAAAATAGACTAGTAAGTAGCCTAAAATAATAATCACTACATCACAATTTTTTGTGTTAAAGTTGGTTATAGTATATCTTAGCTAGATATGTCCATCTTGGTCTCTTTATATATTTAGGCTCTGGGATGTCGTCCAACTTATCCTAGACCAGGGTCGTCCTGAGATTATCTAGAAAGCAGAGTAAAGTTAAACACGTTATGACTACTTACAAACTTTATATCATATATTTCAAAAAAAAAAAATCAAAACTTAAAATACTAACGAAAAAATATGACAAAAATAAGACTAAATTTTTACTTGACATTCTCAATTATTCAAATTTTTTAACTTAATATCATAAACTTTAATATTAGGCAACTTAATACCTTAACTGTAATGGTACAACATAATACACTTACAATGTTAACAAAAAAAAAAAATTTCCTAAATGATAAAAATATTTCTCTTATTCGTGGTTACTATAAATATCTAAAGAGATGATAGAGATAATTCGATTAAATATATATTATTTATTTTTGTTATAAGAAAAAAAAATTAACTTTGACCGACGAAAGATATTAATAAGTGTATTGATAATAATAATAATAATAATAATATTACATTAGTAAATTCATGTGTGTTGTACGTAAATATTTTTTTCTAATACTAATATAAAAATATTTAAATATATTTAAATTAAGATTTATTATATATATTTTTATGTTTTAATTAGAATTTATTATGTATTTGAGTATATTTTAATTATAATTAGTTATGGATATATTTTTACTTTTTATAAAGAGTCTTAAAAATGGTTAGCTACGTAATATTATCTAATTATAAACAAACATCTCTTATAACTCATGTGGTTAAGGTGAGAGATATTCTTCTTGTTTGGCTGAGTTCAAATCCTTGTAGTTTTATTTATAATAAATTAAAAAAAATTAATAATTTTTTTACGTAATATTAATTTTTTTTAAATAATTAATTGGTGATATACATACGGCTTAGACGGCTTACTTTTGAGTCATTTTTGAGTGACCATTGTGATTACTGAGGAGAGGTATAAGACCCCGGCTGAGTGGCGAAAGATCAGTGGATCGAGCCACGGAGGCGTATTATTCCTTCCATTTATTAATGGTGGGAGTTGAAGGATAGTGGGCCTACAAGGCGTACAACGCAACATGCTTAAAGTCCCGTGGAAAATGCCGGACCACATAAAAAAAATCCTAAAATGTGAAGAGTCGGGTAGGTAGTAACCAGTTGAAATTAATGGTTGGTCATCCCCACGAGGCCTAAAAAATAAGGCAAAATCTTTGGGCACTCCATAGTTTGCTTATGACAGTTTATTACTTCAGGACAGCCCAGATTTTTATAACTTTTACTTAGGACAGCCCAAAATTTACTCATGACAGCCCAACTCCCCACAAACCTTCTCAAAACCCTTCATTCTAAATTTTTACTCTCTCTCTTCAAATTTTCAAACCCTAATCATAACCCTAACCCGCCGGAGGAGGAGGAGTAGGAGGCAGAGGTGGAGGAGGAGGCGGAGGCTGGAGGAGGAGGAGGAGGCGGCGGCGGTAGGAGGTGGAGGCAGAGGAGGCTGAGGCTGGAGGCAGAGGAGGAAGATGAGGAGGGGGCCTCCGCTGCCTCCGCCGTGCGCAGCCTCTCGCGCGTGTGCCCGCGCCTCCGTCGCGCACAACCCCCCGTGCGCTCGCCTTCGCCCCGCGCCACCCCTGCTCGTGCCGCCCCCACTGCTGCTGCTGCTGCTGCTTCTTCTTCTTCTTCTTCTTCTTCTTCTTCTATGCCTCCTTCTTAGGATTGTAAAAAAAATTGACAGTCCTTCCAATAAGGACTGTCAGTTTTTTTTACAGTCCTAATTATTTAGGATTGTTACAATGTTGACAGTCCTTCCAATTTGAAGGACTATAAACATTTTTGACAGTCCTAAATAATTAGAACTGTCAACATTATGACAGTTCTGAAAAATAAAATTTGACTGAAAAATAGAAGTAATTGATTTTTATATGAGAAGTTGGACTGTACTTAAATAAAAAAAAAACTAGTGACAAATTTATAAAAAAATTTAAAAAAAAAAATCAACTGTTTTAAGCAAATTATGGTATGGCTATAAAATTTGCCAAAAATAAGTTGAAGATCTCCGACAATAAGATACTGGAACAATAAGATAGATACGGAACAATAAGATACTGGATACTGGAACAATAAGATAGATACGGAAACAGATTACTTGATAATGAAGATCTCCGACAACTCCTACAACTTCTAACTAAGAAGCTACCACAAATAACCGTACCACCAAATCCATTTTCGATTTCTTTGTTCTCTGATATGCAAAGCTTCAACACGTAGGGATGCGTGTGTGTGCGTGCGTTCGTGCGTGCACAACTTGGTTGCTTCCCCATCATCTCAAATGATGGATATGTTCGGTTGGTGATGGTGATGGTATGGCCAAGATGATATCTCCGAAACTCCTCTCCTGCACTTTGCTGACGCCTATATTGTTTTCTCTTGTACGAGTATGAATGAGTTCAACTATCCCTTTGTTAGAATAATAGTAGAAGATGAAAAAAAAATATATGACAGAAGATCTTTTATTAATATAATTATATAGTGAGAGATAAATATTTTATTTGTATAATCCAATAAAGATGTAATATTAATCTCTAATTAATGTGGAACTAAAAACAAAATGGAAATCCAACCGTTTAATAACCCACGTTATAACACTTCCTCCTTGGATGACCACCATCTCTAAGTCTATTGTCTCGTTAAAACGTTGCCAGAAAAATTCATTAGGACAAACTGTGCGAAAAAAAAGAGTACAATCTTTAGGATGACTTAGATAGGTGTTGGACACGCTTAATGTTGCATCTTTAAAACCTTGTCAGAAAAAATCCAATAGAAAAAAAATCATGACTAAGAAAAAAGAGTACAACGCGTTATAGTCCATACAAAATGTATCCCCCCTGAAAACAACCACTTCTCCTGATGATGTTAATCATGAACAATCAGCTGATGAAGACGTCACATTCCAATTCCATGAACTAGTTTCTGAAAAGTTGACTTTGGCAACGATTTGGTGAACAAGTCTGCAAGATTATCACTTGAGCAAACTTTTTGGACATCAATATCAAAGTTTTTTGAAGCTCACGATTATAGAAAAACTTCAGTGAGATGTGTTTGGTCTTGTCTCCTTTAATGAATTCACCTTGAAATTGTGCAATATATGCTGCATTGTCCTCATGAATAACAGTTGGAGTATATGTGGTAGAAAAAATGTGATAGGAGCTACGAATATGTTGAATCAACGATCTCAGCCAAATACATTCTCTACTTGCTTCATGGAGAGCTAATATTTCTAAGTGATTTAAGGAGGTAGCAATCATTGTCTGTTTTGTTGAACGCCAAGAAATAGCTGTATTGCTATAAAGAAACGCATATCCCATTTGTGAATGCCATTTATGGGGATCAGATAAATAATCTGGATCTGCAAAGCCAATTAGATTCACGATATCAGATAAACCACAAGTATAAAATAATCCCATATCGGTAGTTCCACGAAGATATCTCATCACATGTTTAATGCCATTCCAATGTCTGTGAGTTGGCGTCGAGTTATATCTAGCCAACAGATTAAAAGAGAATGATATGTCTGGCCTTGTACATTGTGATAGATACATTAATGTCCTAATGGCACTAAGGTACGGTACTTCGGGTCCTAACATCATTTCATTGTCGTCCTTAGGACGACATGGATCTTTATTGATATCTAAAGATCGAACAACCATTGGAGTGCTAAGGGGATGAGCTTTATCCATATTGAACTGTTTTAATATTTTTTTTGTGTATTTAGATTGATGTATTAAAATTCTATTAGTCAATGGTCAATTTGTAATCCGAGACAATATTTTGTGTCTCCGAGATCTTTCATCTCGAACTCCTTTTTCAAATAGTTTGCAGTCTCATTAATTTTATGTCTTGTCCCAATCAAGTTTATGTCATTGACATATACTACAACTATAGTGAAACCCTCCTTAGATTTTTATGAAGACGCATGGGCATATAGGATTATTCTCATATCCTTCTCTTTTCATATATTCACTAAGACGGTTGTACCACATCCTTCCGGATTATTTCAAACCGTACAATGAACGTCTTAACTTTATGAAATGCATGTTCGTAGCTTTTGAACTTGGTAGGTTAAATCCATCTGGGATTTTCATATAGATATCGCTATCTAAATCACCATATAGATAGGCTATTACAACGTTCATAAGTCTCATGTCCAGCTTTTTCTCAACTGTCAGACTTATCAAATAATGGAACGTTGTTGCATCCATTACGGGAGAATATGTCTCTTCGTAATCAATCCCGGATCTCTGAGAAAACTCTTGTGTCACTAATCGTGCCTTAAAATCGAGCGATTTTATTCTTTTTATTTCACTTTCTTATAAACACCCACTTGTAACCTATCGGCATGACATCTTTTGGTGTTTGTACTATAGGTCTGAACACTCCACGTTTATTAAGGGAATCTAATTCTTCTTGAATAGCATCCTTCCATTTTGGCCAATTTTTTCTTTGTCGGCATACATCGATGCTACGTGGTTCAGTGTCATCAATGCCCTTAGATATTTCAGTAGCTACTGAGAATGAGAATATCTCATATATTGGTATATCTTTGCGATCTCAGACCTCTCATGTATATGTATAAAACATAGAAATCTCTTTGCTTTCAGGTACCTGAGCCTCCTCTTGGGCATGTGTCTTTTCTAAAACAATAACCTCTTCTGGGTTTTCAGAGAGTATGGATCTGTCATTCATAACATCTTCTTGAGCGTTATGTGTAACCTCCTTAAGAGCGTTAGTTGGACATTTTCTCTTTCTAGGGACTAAGTCCTTCGAACCTATAGGTCTACCACGCTTCTGTGTAGTAGATTCATTAGCCACTCTGCTATTTTTTCCTTCGGGGATATCAATCGAGATGACGCATTTGCAGCGGGCTCGTGTGATTTAATCACTTTAGCTGCATCAGTAAATGCATCTGGCATTTGATTTGCAATCTTCTATAGATGCAATATCCTTCGTACCTTAGTTTCACATTGATTAGTACGAGGATCTAGATGAGACAGAGTGGAATTATCCCACGATAATTCATGTCGTTTATTTGTGGAGAATGGTTCTGTAAGAACATTCTTTTCTTTCTTATCTTCCCCTAACGGCGGAAATTTAGTCTCATCAAAATAACAGTCTACAAATCTAGCAATAAAAGCATCACTAGTTAAAAGTTCCAAATATCTAATGATTGAGGGCGAATCAAAACCAATATAAATTTCTAAACGGCGCTGAGGTCCCATTTTAGAGCGCTGAAGTGAGAGAATAGGAACATAAACAACACAACCAAATTTACGCAAATGAGAGATATTAGGTTGGTGGTCTATCACAAGTTGTGATGGTGAAAATTTATGATATGCAGTTGGCCTAACAATGATCAATTTAGCAACATGTAATATGGCATGTCCCCAAGCTGAAACGGATAAATTTGATTGCATGAGTAAAGTCCTTGCTATGTGCTGAAAATGCTTAATCATGGACTCTGCTAAACCATTTTTGGTATGAATATGAGGGACAAAATGCTCAACTTCTATTCCTACGGAAACACAATAATCATCAAAAGTACGAAAAGTGAACTCAGCTGCATTATCAAGTCGAATCGTTCTAACATGTTGGTAAAAAAAATGAGTCTTAAGCTTAATCAACTGAGAAAGTAGCTTGGAGAAGGCAAAATTTTCAGATGAGAGTAAGAAAATATTTGACCATCGACTAGAAGAATCTATTAGAACCATAAAATACCTGAAAAGTTCGCTTGCAGGATCAATTGGTCCGCGAATATCTTCTTATATTCTCTGAAGGAATGGTGGTGATTCAGAAGCTATTTTGAGAAGTGAATGTCTTGTAATGAGTTTATCCTTTGAACAAGCTACACACAAATTTTTAGTAGGAAAGGAAAGACTTTGGTATGATAAATTATGCTCATTGGTATTGTTGATGACCTTTCTCAACATAGTCGATCCTGGATGACCTAATATGTCATACCAAAGGATTAGATTTTTTGGATCCTTTAGCCTTTTGCTAGTGATGGGGTGAGATTCTACTACCTTCAGAGTAGTTTGATATACCCCGAGGAGATTAACTTGCATTTTTCTAATGTGAACTTATTGCTTCCAACATTTGAGGTGATACAAAAATACTCTTTGCTATCATCGTTCATGGTTTCAACATGAAACCCGTTCATTCGAATATCTCTAAAGCCGAGTAGATTTTTATTAGATCTACTAGAGAATAATGCATTTCGAATGACTAAGTGTGTTCCATTTGGCAACACAACATCGGCCTTACCATAACCTTCTATAATCTGCACGGGTCCAGCAATGGTGGTCTCCTTGGCAGTGTTTGAGGCATATGTTGTAAAAAAATTTCTAGTTTTCAATATAGTGTGAGTTGTTGCACTATCTATCAAACATATGACATCATCATTGTCCATACCTTTCAAAAATAAAATTTAATAATATATTAATATGCTACTAAATGGTTAAACTTGACATATTGCCAATTATTATAACTTGATCTAAATCTAAATGAAACTGCTTCAAAGAAAGTAAACTACCAAGACTATTGATCATATAATGACCAATTTATTCAAAGTGGAAAGTAAATAAACTTAGATAAGGATACAATAACTATTCATTGACTTCGTCTATCGTGGCGTTGAACTGGTCTTCTGAAATTGCATTTTCATCCTTATCTTGGAAGAAATTATTAAAATTCATGTGTGTTGTACCATCCATGAGATTAGTCTCCATACCCTTCGAGGCTTCATACTCGTCCACTTTATTTTGTGAGGTACGATAGTTGCGCATCCAATGACCAGCTCTTCCACAACGTTTGCAAATATCAGTTGGAGCAGCTGGATTAGAAATTTGGGCATTGTTTCTTCGATGATTAAATCCTTATTTTTGAACTGTGTTTCGTTCTTTGGACCCGAATTATAGACATTTCTTTGGCTTCCATGGCGTCAATGCCCTCTACCTCTGTGATTTCCTCGACCCTAGTATTTGTCACATTTTTTCGAGCACTAGTCTCATTCACTTCAGCTGAAATTGGTGCCGACCCAGTTGGTCTACTAGTGTGATTTTTTATTATTAATAACTCATTATTTTTCTCGGCCACGAGTAAGACAACAACGAGTTCGGAATACTTTTTAAAATTTCTCTCCCTATACGTCTGTTGAGGGTCATATTAGTCGCATAAAATATGGTTAATGTTTTCTCTAGCATGGAATGCTCTGTCACTTCTTCACCACATAACTTCAATTGTGAAGTAATCCTAAACATAGCTGAATTATAGGCTGCAACTGTCTTATAATCTTGGAAACGTAGATTGAGCCATTCATGGAGTGCATCTGGTAGTATGACCATTTTTTGGTGGTCGTATCTCTCAGCTAGAGAATTCCATAGCACAAAGGGGTCCTTGACTGTTAAGTACTCAGCCTTGAGATCATCATGAATATGATGTCTTAGAAAAATTAAAGCCTTCGCTTTATCTTGTGCATATATTGGCTTATCAGCCACAATTACGTCACCTAAATTTTTGGTTTGAAGGTGCAATTCAGCATCCAATCTCCAGTTGAGCAAGTTCTGGCCTTCTAAGTTTAGATGCTTGAAATCATGCTTTGTGAGGCTCGACATATTGCTGTGTAAGATCAATAATAACAAGTTAACATAAGAACTTAATAAATCACCAAACAATTCATGTTCATGGTGTATGCTTCAAACAATGATGTTTCATAAGTCTATTTATACCAAACAAATCTTGTTCATGGTATGTTTCGAACAATGATGTTCCAGAAGTCGTAGATAAATACCAAACACTAGATGTTCATGGTATGCTTCGAACAATAATGTTCCAGAAGTCATATATATATAGACCAAACAATTCATGTTCATGGTCATCAGACTCTGATGGTTTTGATCCGAATGTATTAACATATAGAAAAGAAATAAAAAAATAAAGAATAACTCCAGCGTTCTCTTCGAGAGATCTATATGCGATTAACATCGGAGTGTTATTAGAGTTAATTAAACTTAGTTAGATGAATGTATACAAATTATTCTTTTTGTCCTAGCGATATACCAAGAGATGTATAAACATCAACATTAGGCTGCGTATATGTAGAAAAAAATAAACATAAATAACCATACCTATTACCGAAGTAAAACATTCGCAAATGACGACTTCACTGAGATGCTCTCGCTTATTTCCTCCCGTTAGAGCTTCGTGCTGATAACATGTTAGAATAAACGTAGAAGAAGGAAGAAGAAAATATGGAAGAAGATTTTTTATTAGTGTAATCACATAATGAGAGACAAAAATCTTATTTATACAATCCAATAAAAATGTAATACTAATCTCTAATCAATGTGAAACTAAAAATAAAGTGAAAATCTAAAAATAGTAATCCCACGGTATAACACACTTCTCATTTATTTCTTTCCTCAAAAAAAAAAAAAATTTACTGTGTCACTTGGTCAACAAAAGCACTTTTTCTTTGCCCTTCCTCCGTTCGTTCAAGCTTTCTCTCCACTTTGAGTGTTATGTGAGCGTGTTATATTAGTATATATAGTTAATTAAAGTTCCGCTTTTGTGAAGACCCATTGCTTCATCTTGGAGAATCTCCAAATTTCTCCATCCGTGCTGTTGGAAATCTTTCCTTGTTTTTTGGATTCATATCGAGTTTTTACTTGTTGGGTCTTTCCCAATATCTTGATCCGTTTAGACAGGAAAAAAATAGTCTTTGATCGAATACATACACTTCTTTATGCAAAAGCTTCAATTTTGGGGAGACCCATTTTGTAAATTTTGTGATCTGGGAGCTGGGAAGAGGAGATTCTTCAAATTTTCTGTCTGGGTTTTGGAAAAAAATTCAGTTTTTACTTGTTTTTTTTTTTGGGTTCAGTTCTAGTTTTACCAATTGGGTATTTCTCAAACCCAAGTTTTTGATCCATTTGACCAGAAAGATTTGATCTCTGATTGAAAATTTTGAACTGGATTCTGCTCAAAAATCCAATCTTGAAAACCGTAGAATGGATATCAGCAATGAAGCCGACATCAACCCCTTTTCTATCGGCCCGACGTCGATCGTCGGCCGCACCATCGCCTTCCGCGTGCTCCTCTGCACGTCGGTCTCCCACCTCCGCCACCAGATCGTGCAACTCCTTCGGATCTCGCTCCGGAGGCTCAGAGCGTACGCTCTGCCAGTGATCTCGTGGTTCCACCCCAAGAACACCCAGGGAATCCTCGTGGCGATGACCGTGGTGGCGCTCCTGCTGAGGAGGTTCACCAATGTGAGGTCGAGGGCCGAGTCGGCGTACCGCCGCAAGTTCTGGAGGAACATGATGAGGAGCGCGCTGAGCTACGAGGAGTGGTCCCACGCCGCGAAGATGCTCGACAGGGAGATGCCGAGGACGAGCGAGTCGGATTTGTACGACGATGAGCTGGTGAGGAACAAGCTCCAGGAGTTGAGGCAGAGGAGGGAGGAAGGGTCCTTGAGGGACGTCGTGTTCTGCATGCGCGCCGATTTGATGAGGAATTTGGGGCATATGTGCAACCCTCAGCTTCACAAGGGCAGGCTTCAGGTACTCTTAGTCCCGAAATGTGTCTTCATTCACCATTTGATTGTTATTTCTGATGTTAAGACTACAAATGCATTGGATAAACAAAAATGTTGGCAATTTCAGCATATTTGTGGAATAATATTAAGTTGGTATACAACAAAATTGATAATAGTGTCAACATATTGGCCCTGCGCATCTTCTCTATTAAACGTTCACATTGAATTTTGATGTCAATCACTTGGAAGACTCAAATAGGATCCATGTGCGAGAAGTATACAAATGATTTGAACGCTTATGTTGGTTCAGTTTGTTGTCTGTCAATTGAAAATCCTTAAAACTTTGTAAAGCATCTGAACTTGAGCATAATCACTCTCCAATTATAGGAATATTACTAGGCTAAATTTCAATTTGATATCCTCAACTATAATTGTACAGCTTAATACCCTAGCGGTGTTAACACAAAATTATAAATGACAAAGATACCCACTCACCCCCCTCTGGCAGCAGCTGCAACAGCGGCGGCAACGACAGTGCAGGCGGGGGAGGGGGAGGTGGTGAGGGCCGGTTGCGCGCAGTGGGGGGGGGGGGTGCAGCCAGGGGTGGGGGCCGTCAGAGTTGGGGTGGGTGGGAAAGGAGGGGTATTTTTGTCATTTTTTGATAGAATAGTTAACCCTGAGTCCTGATTGACAGAGGATATCAGCATAATTTTTTTTCAATAGTTGATGGTATCAAGTTGTCGAGTTCTAAAGTTTAGGGTATCAAGTTGAAAAACTTGAATAATTGAGAGTATCAAGTTGCAATTTAGCCATATAAGTAATACACACTAGAATAGACAGACTTGTCTAGATTTAAACTCTAGTACCTTTCTAGTACATACCTCAAAATGCTTGGTTTGCAGAAAATTAAAAAATCACAGTGCACACCCGTGCTGCTAGAACTAATACCCACACTGATCCCTGATAAGTGATAACAAGATGAGTATCCTTCAAATGATAGACCATACATGTAAAACCATGACAACAACAGATGAATACCTCTCAAGTTCTTAAACAATATCGTTCAACTCATCCGGCCCCACTTTGGTGATCTACAATTCAGTTAGAAATACAGTTAGCAGCGAGTTCAATGTGTGGTGAAAAGTAGACTCCAAATATATCTAAATATTGGTGCAATAAATTTCTTTGGTTTATGCACAAACAAAAAATAGAAAGCTTTGTAATTTTGGTTATGCCTAGGCTTTCATCCTTCAAGTCATGCTTTTGAGGCTTTAGTCTTTATTATTTTATATAATGTTACTCATGAGATCATAAAATATTTTCTCAAACCGTAACTTGCTATAAACTTTTAATTAATTGAATTTTCCTACTTCTCCACGCAAGGAGACATTTTAGTCAGTTATAAGTGTCTACCTTTCTCACCTTGATTGTTCGTCGAGCAATTTATTCATACTGACTTATTTAAGTAGGAAATCTATGGACTTTCTGACTAAACAATCTCTGTTTTATTTTTTTGTTTTTTTGTTAAAACATTAATGCTTAATTGACTTTTGGATCCCATTTTTTTGTTGCTATGCAGGTGCCTAAACTCATAAAAGAGTACATCGACGAAGTTTCAACCCAACTGAAAATGGTTTG
Source organism: Iris macrosiphon (assembly GCA_036927795.1). Classification (NCBI taxonomy): domain Eukaryota; kingdom Viridiplantae; phylum Streptophyta; class Magnoliopsida; order Asparagales; family Iridaceae; genus Iris; species Iris macrosiphon. Next base: position 12,375,470 of record JAYESA010000019.1, on the reverse strand, counting down.
TGACTTTGATTATGAGGAGTTACTCTTGGAAGAGAAACTTGCTTTCATGCATGAGACCAGGCATGCCTTTGGGAGGACGGCCCTTCTATTAAGTGGCGGTGCATCATTGGGCTCTTTCCATGTGGGCGTAGTGAAAACATTAGTAGAGAATAAACTTCTTCCAAGGATAATTGCAGGATCTAGTGTTGGTTCTATTGTGTGTTCTATTGTAGCAACACGGTCATGGTCTGAGCTTGAGAGCTTCTTTGAGGACTCTTTGGATTCTTTGCAGTTCTTTGATCAGATGGGTGGGATTTTTGCAGTGGTTAAGCGGGTAATGACGCAAGGGGCAGTTCACGATATTAGGCAGTTGCAGAGGCTTCTGAGGAATCTCACAAGCAACTTAACATTCCAAGAGGCTTATGATATGACTGGACGTATCCTTGGTATCACTGTTTGTTCTCCAAGGAAGCATGAGCCACCACGATGTCTTAACTATTTGACATCACCTCATGTTGTTATATGGAGTGCTGTCACTGCTTCTTGTGCATTTCCTGGCCTTTTTGAGGCTCAGGAACTGATGGCGAAGGATAGGTTTGGTGAAATTGTTCCATTTCATGCACCCTTTCCATTGGGCCCGGAAGAGGGACAGGGAGCCTCAGTTCGCCGCTGGAGAGATGGAAGTTTGGAGAGTGACCTGCCTATGATGCAGCTGAAGGAATTGTTCAATGTTAACCATTTCATAGTCAGCCAGGCCAATCCTCACATAGCCCCACTATTGAGGATGAAAGAACTTGTAAGATCCTATGGAGGCAACTTTGCTGCCAAGGTATTAAGTCAGTAAACTTTAAACCTCCTTATTTTTTATAATGCAAGTGATGATACTTGGGGAAAGTAAAGGGTAAGGAAAACAATGCCATATATTCTTTAACTTTCACTTCTGTTAAAAGGTAGTCTGATGTAAAATTAACAAAGTATCTCCAGTGTCTCTCTCTTCCAATTTGTCCTTTATAAGCAAACAAGAACAGTGTTTTCTTTGCTAAACTTGATTTTCCTTAGACATTACCTTCCTTGTGGAAGTGAAGTTCACCCACCAGCCATATTACACTCTATAATAATAAAAAGAAAGCAGTGATTTATTTGCTAAACTTGATTTCCTTAGACGTCATCTTGCTTGTGGAAGTGATGTTTACCCACCAGCCATATTACTCTCAACAGTAAAGCAATCAATGATAATTGTATAAAAAGATGAAATTTGCTCGTTTAACATGAATCCTTTGTTTCCTTTTATCTCCTTTAAAATGCTATGTTCACATTCATTTCCATTCATGCAAATCTAATAGTCATTATCTATGCGTAGCTTGCTCATCTTGTTGAGATGGAGGTTAAACACCGCTGCAATCAGTTTCTAGAGCTTGGTTTCCCGTTGGGAGGTATTGCTAAATTGTTCGCTCAAGAATGGGAGGGTGATGTTACTGTAGTTATGCCAGCTACACTTGCTCAGGTACCCCAACACGCTTATTTTTTCTTAGATGTGAATACTTTTGTTAGCTCTTCCTGTCAGTTGTTATTCTACTTTCCGAATTTGTTTCTTGTACTAAGTTGGAATCCTTCTTGCTTTCTTCTCTATGGGATTTCAGTATTCAAAAATCATACAGAACCCATCTTATGTGGAGCTACAAAAGGCTACCAATCAAGGAAGGAGGTGCACTTGGGAAAAATTGTCAGCTATAAAGGCTAACTGTGCTATTGAACTTGCATTGGACGAGAGTGTTGCCCTCCTTAACCACATGCGTCGATTGAAAAGAAGTGCGCAGAGAGCAGCAGCAGCTTCTGCTGGTTCTTCCTCCCATGGACGACAGGCTATGACTGGCACCGCCAGGTTCAATGCTTCCAAGAGGATACCATCATGGAATTGCATTGCAAGAGAGAGTTCATCAGGCTCCCTTGAAGAAGATTTCCTTGTTGATGCTGCTGCCTCAAATTCAACGCAGCTAAGTACTGGTCTCGTAGCAGGAATGTCCAATAGGGATGATCGAGTATTTCACAGAAGCTGGCATGATGGTAGTGATAGTGAATCAGAGAGCATTGACCTTAATTCTTGGACAAGGTCTGGTGGGCCTCTTATGAGGACAGCCTCTGCCCAAAAATTTATCAACGATGTCCAGAATCTTGATCTTGACTCAGAGACCAGCCGGACTTGGTTGAGGGAAGATGATACTGATAGTTTACCAGGGCATTCCAATATAGTAACAGCTCAAATGGTCGGAAGGGATTCATACTATAACAATTCCAGAGTAACTACCCCTGATAGGAGTGCAGAGAACACGGACTCGGAGTCTCGTGAGTTTGGCAATAGAGGAGTCCAAGTAACTGCTTCCACCAGCATTATGGTTTCTGAAGGCGACCTGCTGCAACCTGAAAGGATTCATAATGGAATAGTGTTTAATGTTGTGAAGAAGGAAGTTCTAAATCTAGCCGCGAGGAGCAGCAATGGCTCAGCAGAAGCAGATGTGGAGAATTTGAAGATGGAAAATTGTGACGACACAAGTTCAGTTTCTGATCATGGCGAACAGCGTGAAGGTGAATTGAAATGCGCTGATGGGTCAGTTTCTCATTGTGCTGATAGTTCTTGTGAGCATACAGCAGAAGATGATTCGATCGATGACCATGAGCGAAAGGTGTGATTGAATGAGGGGAGTGCAAATGTTATACTCAAATCCATATTGGAATTCCGATGATCAAGTTACAGACGAGCATGTCTAGTTTTAACAGCATTAAGCCAGAGCAGCGTTCAAGACATGCTATGCAATCTGTTGGAAGTTAGTCTTTTGTAAAATATTATATACAAGGTGACGTTCTTCTCGTTAGTCATTTGTGTCATTGACTTCTTTCTAATCACAAGGCATCATCCGTGTAACTGATGCATTGTTGTAATTTCACTCCTTATACACGCTAGTGCATGAAAAAAGAAGAAGTTAAATATGAATTTATTATAAATACTATTGTTTCTAGGAATTGAACTCAAGCGGTTTTTTAGATAACTCAATTTTGAACCGTTTTCAAACAGCCTTATATTAAAGAGAGACCTCTGCTTTATTCTGAATGTCGGTTGTGAATTGTGATCATTAGTTGCCTTACCATTCCAAATTGATAGGTATAGGCATTAATGATACAAATTAAACAAGATTCTCTCAAAGAAATGTCCTGCTAAAGTTATAATGATAGTTCCTGACTATCTAGTATTTGAATAAGCACAATGATGCTATCAATATAGTATAGTTCTTTGGAGTTGCACACATCTGTAGTGCCTCTGGAGAAATTAAGTTTAGGGTCTGCAATCTCCAGCTCCTGTTCTTGGAGCAGCAGTGCTTGTGGCTTACCAATATACAATGAGCTTGGAATGGCTATTCAAACTTAGGTAAAGTTAAGTTTTACATAACTTGTGTTTTGAGTCTCGGTTTGCTTTCCAGAAAAAAGAAAACTCATATGTTAATACGAATGATTTTAGTTATCATAAGATTAAGCTCAAAGCAATACCTAAAACAATATTTTCCATAAAACATTGAATGTACCAACATTTTTGGCAAATTACAGAGTTGCATAATAACAACATATGATCAACGAGCCATTACACGATAACACGAATTGGTATAGCATCCAACAAGTAATGAAGATTCCAACTCATCTATTTATCTTCTTTTACCAGAGAGAACTTCCAGAAAATGTTGTAGCCGGCAATAGGTCTCCTGCTTCATGATTCCAAGGGATGCATCTACAATACAATCAACAAAATATTAGCAACCAGCGTGTAGATGACATTTGTAAGTGTTTTGAGATGAACAAACAAAGTGAATTTGTACATATGGCCAAGCATAACTCTTCCAATGTAAACTACTATGCCAATCAAGCAGGACAACAATTAATCGTTATACAAAGCATTAAACACATAAGTAGGCTTCTAATGAATAATTTCAATGTACTCAATACATTTATAAAATAAAACAATAAGCCACAGAGAAGACCAAGTCCAAATTTAATTTGGCTGTTCCAGATCTCCAGAAAATATACCACCAAACTAATGTAAAGAGCTATGGCATCTTCTGCATCAAATAATGGCATTTATAGGCCTTACCAGAGTCTGCTGTATACCTTCAACAAATCAGCATATACAAAGAAAGGTTGGTTAATTTGTCCTACTATAACATGTAATCAAATTTGTTCTGAGTGTGAAATTACAGACGGTCATATTATTTTTGATCGTAAAGGGGCAGGTATTACTCGGTACAAAAAAAAGAGTGATAAAGAAGTAGTCCACTAAATATATTAAGATGGAGGGACATGAAAAAAAATCCAATATTCCAAATAGGGGAGGAACAATTGTTCTTGGCTCACCTGACTCTTTCTTCTTCAAGCACCATCTCTCTGGGGGACACCTCGCTCAGAGAGCCAATCTCCTCAAATCAAGAACCACCCAAAACCACCATCAGCCTTTTTCTAACTCCATGTCTGAAGGAAAATCACCCAACAACCTAGGGCCTCGAATCGGGTTACAGCGACAATTGTCGATCAAGGTCTTTGACAGGGAAAACCGTGAAGTGGTTCATGCAGAATGCAGTTATGTGCAACTCAAGAAGCCTTCTCAATGCAGAAAATTGTCTGCGGCCAAAGTTTCAGATGAACTGCCAAACTACATGAAGCCCACAAGCAGTTTTGATGCGAGGAAGGATCAGTTACAAGTAAGTCTTCCTTACACAAATTCTGCTCTAGAACAAGTTTAAAAAAGACACTCTTGGCACTAGTGAGGCCTTCCATGAAGAAGAGCATACTGATGGATTATTATCAACTTGCTACTTGTTGATCAAGCTAAAAAACTTCACAGGCTGTGGATCCGAGTACCAAAAAGACTGTGCCCAAGGAAACATCGCTAGTGGAGGTCTGCCGTTACACATACTGCGCCTTTCACAATCATAAGCGTGAACGAGTGGGTCAGATCAAGGCTTTGTCAGAGAGAAGGCAACTCCTCAAGAACCAAAGCGATATGAAACCAAAGAAGCTGGCTTCTTTCAGAAAAATAGGTCCAGGAAAGAGTCAGGAGGAGCTTAATACCAGGTCTAAATCCCAAACAAAAGTGGGTAATGACTTCTTTGTTGAGATTTGTGCTGAAGCACATGAAGGGAGAAGAGTGCAAGTTGACAAAGAAGACACTATTAATGCCATTTCAGTAAGGGGAGATGACAGCGGGATATATGAATCATGTCCAGTTGGATGCTCTGAAGATGATCACAATAGTAAGTTCACTGCAGATGTCGAACGTGATCAGCAAGTGGAAGATGAGGAAGACAAACCACAGATGTTTCTCCAAGAAGGTGAAAATAATGCGTCAATGTCATTTCAAAGTTCTGGCATGGATTCTGATGGGGAAGATTCATATGCTGGGGATGTATGGGGAAATTTTACAATCGAGAAATATGGAAATGATGCAGAGCTCTCTCATGAGAGTGAAGAAGGTTCTACGGAAAGTGATAAACATCTACACAACACAAATATCATCAGTGAAAACTTTGAAGAGTTCAATGGACAGGCAGAAGATTTCAGTTCCTTGTCACAGGTCCAACTTTCTGACTCTTCTAAAGGACTCATTGAGGCACAACAGGGTACAGAAGAGGCTAATGACATCAAACTAGAAACACATTTTTTTGATTGCTTCTACTATGTTTCCTCAGACGAAAGCTCCAAGAACAACTACGGGAGATTGGAAAATGAGCAGCATGAGGACACTGCTGAAACAAAAGGAGGCATATCCACACCCTTACTAGAAGATTGCACTGAGGTAACATATGAGAAATCGAGATACCATATTGTAGGAAGAACATCTACTCATGATATGAAAGAAATGAGAAAGTTCAATCCATGGGCACCACACTTCCTCCCAGAGGAATTAGAACAGGAAGCAGAGAACGTGGATCTCAGGCATCAAATGATGGACGAAAGAAGAGCTGTAGAGGAGTGGATGATAGACTATGCTCTCCAACAGGCTGTCAAAAGATTGGCTCCAGCTCGCAAGACGAAAGTCCAACTGCTTGTTGAAGCTTTTGAAACCGTACTACCTATGTGTGAAAAAACCCTGCAACATACTACATCAGGGTTTGCTCAACCAAGAACTGTGCAAGCTTGCAGATGACGAATAACTAGCATAAGAAGAGATGTGATGCTACTGGTACATGCTACCTAATAAAAGTATGTACAACGAACTATTTATCCCATTTCATTTCTTTTGTTGCAGCAAATTCTTGCAATCTACATGATTAACGGAGTCCACAAATCTAGCCCAAGGAGGTCAAAAAAGAAGGACTCTCTTATCGGAAACCAATTATTTTTTGCATGTACAAATATGATTGCAAATAGCTTTAACCTATGGTCTTCTCATATGGTTACCCAGGCATTTCTAAGTAACAAGGATTTCAGTCTTTGTGATGAACAAAGGTGTCTGCATTTTATTTCATCAAGGATATAGCATGCCTCTGTTATGCAGAGATAAGAATGACGCTTCCAGGATACTAATTTATAATTTTTCTGTTTTCTCGTTGCGTAGCTCTTTAGATTTCCTAAGTATATGATCTCTGCTGGCTTTTATAAAGTTGATGGGAATACACGAGTACTCTTCTACCTATCCAGCAGAAATGGTCACAAATAATTTTAAGGTTCTAATCTAATATTCTCACATGGATATCCAGGCATTCTATTCAAATAATAACGACTCTTTGTCTTTGCAAAGAGCATAGGTGTATGGAATTTATTTCATCGTGTATATAACATTCCTCTGTTATCCAGAGATGGCATGTGGATCCCAGCATGCTACGTTATAATTACTTGTGTTCATCTGATTCTTTAAATTTCCTAAATATCCAATCTCTGTTGTGTTTTGTATAGCTGAAAGGAACTCAATGAAAAAAAAAGACCTCCATACTTTTCAATTGTGAGATTTAGATTGTGATAAACTGAAAGCAATAAAATAACCTAGGTTATGCTACTATAAACCTTCTATAGTTTGACCTTAACATTTTCCTAAGTTGAATTATGTAAGGGACAACTCCATAAGCTTAACATTAAACCGTGGAAACAACAAAAGTGTGTAAAGGTCTATTCAGCTATATATGCTTTGGGTATCTCAAATGCTAATATGTTGTAAGGAATTAGTTCAATCTTAACAGATACCAGGTAGGGTACAAAATAATCACCATCTCAAAAGGATACTCGGACTTTTGAGTAGACTAATATGGGAAGGTATTAGTTTTTACTGATAATTGTAACCGGTATGTTATAACTTCAAAGAATTGTAATATTTCTCAAAGTATACTAAGATATTTGAGTAGACTAACATGTAAATTAGGTAATATGTAACCATGTTTATCAATCCTAATTATAACAGATATGTCAAACCTAAAGGGAAAAACAAAGGAATGAAATATGACGCAGCAGATGGAATCCACTTCAGCATCGGTTCAGTACAGAAATATAGGAGAGAATAAAAATTGGTATATAGGTAATCAATTGGGCTACATGTACATTGTATTGAACTTCGTTCATACTTGAAGCTTCCTTCATGTGGCAATTGGGCTATAGGTAATCAATTTGAAAGTAAATCCTTCATTGTTGAAAAGGTCAAATTAAGGACAGCCAACTGCATGTCACTCCTTGTCTGGTAGGGTAACATGCTGTTAGTACCTCTTAACAACAGCCAGGACATAATGCTTCTGGCCTATGCCAACTTGGCATAGAGAGCCCCTTATGGACACTAAGGCATGTCTTCGTTTCGCTTCGTTGTCCTTGTTCCTGTCAATTGATTAGATCTTTTATATACTTCAAAGTCAGTATAGTTGTTATACACAAACACCAGAGAAGATTACAATATGTATTTGAGACTAGTTAAATCATAATCATCACTAGGCCATCTATATACATGTCATCAATCCTCTTAGCAGAAGCTGTCAAATTGTTGCAAATAAGATCATGAATAATTGATTATACTCACTAAAGAAAAGTAATATGAACTGTGAAAATATATCCTCTTATACGAATGATTAAATATACATGTTTCACAGCATTACAGTATTACCGAAATTTACGGTCTTCCAAGGCAGTACAAGTCTTTGAAGAGCTACAAGTGTTATATATGAAGACTAAAAGGTTATATAATCTGTCACTTGATGTAAGTCCACATCATCACAAACAATAAGATAGGGATGGTATAGACTTCAACTCTAAGAAATGCAAGTTCCACAAAAGAACTGACCCAACTTTCTCACAACTTCCTATCAACTTGACATCAACTCTATATAGGATTAGTAAAACATGTTCAAGTGTTTCAAATAGGATTGATAAATATGGATGCACAATCAAAGGTGAATAAGAACTAGAGATGAGACACACTCAACTAATCAAACAAATTGATGCATTAGGAGTTAAAGCAATGGTACACCAGACCAAGCAAATAAGTCTACCAGAAACTGCCTTAACTAAGTGGAACTGAATAGAAAGCTAAGTCGAGTTTGAGATCGACTGATGCATATACAGCTCAGGGCACAATGATGCTGCCTTAAGCCCAAATACACTTCTGAATGGAATCTACTAACTCACAGTAGTTTATCACAGAACATCTTTTTAGCAGCAAGAATCAAACAAACAAATTTCAATCATACACATATTTCTTAATCATATCATAGCCAAAGGACTAGTAGTGGCTCGAATAGACGAGAGAGAATCCATAACTCAGAACTTAGTCAAGATGTCACTTGCACAAATGTGAGGTTTTATAAATAAACAGCTGATAAGAAACTTTAGCTTTACACAAGTGAAATAATAACTATAGAAACGGCACACGTGAAAGATAGCAGATTATATCATCTTTACATAATAATGCAATGACATGAGTATTTACTTACAATAGCACATGATGAGCAGGTCAATCATAAAAAACTATTTGCCTGCCAGAAGGCTATCACAAGGCCTCTTGGGCTGACTTCATAGTGATATTAATTTCTTGTGAATTATGTAGCAGGGAAATAAGCTCATTATAAAGGCTATCCAATTGACTGGAGCTGGAATCTTCTGTCTGAGAATTTATTTCTGAATGATTTTGTGTAGCTTCAGTACGTTGGATACTATTGTGGTACATTTTGAGCGCATCAGTTGTGGAAATTGACTGAACAGAGTCACACAAATTCTGAAGTTTATCTTTATTCTCTATCTTTCCTGCCAACTTTTCTTTCAGGTGGTCGGGCAGATTAGCAAAAGCACTGCATTGAATGATTTATAACACAAAGACAATGACAACATTAGTATGCATGTAATATATGCCAACAGCCAACTCATATTGTTTATGTATGTAAAGAAATCACTTAAAAAAACAGTATACCTGGTAATGCCCCTAACCAGACCCCAGTTGCAACCGGCATGTACAGACTGCTTAAAGCCAACATTAAAACCCTCCTGTGCAGAAGCTTCCTTGCCAGCTGTAATGCCTTCACGATACCCAGCCCATAAATTGTCAAGAAATCCAATAAACATTGTTTCGAGATGTTCATGAAATTGTAAAAACATGCAGATATACAGAAGTTTCCCAATTTTTTTGTTAGGATACTGAATGAAACTGCTCATGTCTTCGGTTCCACTCCCTATTCAATGCAGATGATTCACCAAAGGCATCATTTGTAACATCATCTTCACACCAGAAGTCAACGGAATCATCTGAGGAATTGGACAATGGTTATATTGTTTTCCATGAGAACATGGAAGGATTGTCTGCAATATAAAATAAGGAGGAAAAAAAAAGTTTTCACCCATACCTAGACACATGTTTAATTGATTAAAGTCACTAGCCTTGAGAGGCTTGTGATTTCATTTGTCGCTTTGGCTTACATTACTACCTCAAAGGTCAATATTGTTTTTATAGGCTATTAAGTTATGGTATAACCACCGATGAGGTGGTCCAGTGGCATTACTGGAAAATTAAATGTGAGGGTGTTTTGGTGCTTAATATCCAGGACAGGGACGGTCATAAATGACTAGCCTTAATACCTGAAGATCTAAACCTCCTATGATTTAGGAAATTTTGAGGTTTGCTCAGCGGCATAAGCTTAAACGGCATGACCAAAATGGGTAATTCTTCAAATCACCAAATCGGTATGTTGCCATCAACTAAGTCGCTTTGACCAGAATATTGTACCACTCCAAAGAGGGGCACCAGCAAGTTTCTACTCGGACATAAAAAAAAACATTGAATATCCTGTTGTGCAATCTCAAGTTCGAATTTTTCTTGATTTCCAAACCCATTTTGACGTGGGCGGTGCGGGGCGTCCAGCAACTTGGTTATATATAATTATAAATCTCAACGCTTTGCTACCACGGAAGTAAACTATAAATGCAAAGGTCGAAGAAAAAATATATACATACAGTTAATAAGTCTTCCTCCCAATCCTTTTAGCAATGTATGTTAAATGTACTATACCAAAAGTTACAATAGAAGTATTAGTTTCTACCATTCAAATCGCTTTTCTCGATGTCAGAGGACACAGGTGAAATCGTCTCGACTTTCAATTTCTCCAACGATTTTCTTAAATCTGCAAGGTCATCAACAAAATGCCACAAAGTAAGATTCAACAAATTACTTCACGGTTCACTATGCAACTCTTGAAGCTCCTCGATAGAGAGAAAACCCTAATAAGAACCCCAATATCCATATTTCTCGTCAACTCAACAATATTAAGCTAGAATTACTTGGAAACAGCTGAAATTTTCAAATATAGGGTTTACTATAGCACAAAGTTTCAATCTTTCATATGATAACCAATCATAAGAACAGTAAAGACTCTAAAGAAAACCCTAATTTTCAAATATAGGATTTATTATAACACAATATCAATCTTGCATTCAATATTGGATCATAAGAACAGTAAACACTCTATAGCAAACCCTATTTTTCAAATATAGGGTTTACTTTAGCACAGAGTTTCAATCTTTGATTCAATATTTGATCATAAGAACAGAAAATACTCTGTAGCAAACCCCTAATTTTCAAATATAGGGCTTTTTTATAGCACAGAGTTTCAATATTTCATCCAATATTCACTCATAAGGATTCTCTAGAAAACCTAATTTTAGAAGTAAGAGAGAGAGATAAATACCATAAATAGGAGCATCGTCTGCCATTGATAGAGGAAGGGGGCGCTTTTACGGCTTTTGATGAGACAAATCAGGTTTGGATCCGAATTATCGGGTCGGAGCGCTGATCCGATCCAGTATCAGCTCCAGAGGGTAGTTCTGTAATATTGTCACATCATCACCAACTAATGGATGGATTTCCCTCTCCTGACCGTTATTAGTAAGTTGGAGCAAAGGGCGTTCGTTCATTTGGTCAGTGGCTTAGCCAGATTTTAGGCACAGCGGATAAAAAATAACTAATAAAGTTTTAATCTAATTTTTGTTTTATAAAAATGTAAAGAAAATTAATAGCATAAATCGAAGAATGGCCGTTTCGGAAACATCATCGATCATTGGTTCTTGTCCTCTCATCTTTGATAACCTTAATATGTTTTATTACTTTGAGTAGTTGTTATTCTCCATTTGGATCGAGTGAAAAAGTTTGTAGAAGATATAATACTATATTTTAGTAGTAAAAAAAAAATAGGATTGAATTTCGATCGTTCCGCAAAAATTTTCGTAAATATTTTTTACGTCAAAATGTAATTGTATCTGTGTTGTGGTTTTTTTTTTTATTTTGATAAAATAATTTTATTAGTCTTTTGGAGAACGTTCTTTGTGTTTCGTACAAACAACCAGTAATACTACTTGAAAATATAACAAAGTTTTTGACTAATATTATAAAGAATTTGATTTTTGAGAAAATAATGTCAATTGAGAATAGTCTGAGTTATGAGTTACACTAAAGAGAGAACATGTGCTACTTTTGAGTTGTGTCACTGTGATGTTGTTGCTGTGGATGCTTGTTTTTCATATGTTTTTGTGTATATATATCAAAGAAAAAAAAAATAGTGGAGTCACATGACACCCTATATGATGGACCAATCAACTAAGGTATTCGATGGATTGTTTATTGCATTACATTGAAACTTGTTTATTTCGGTGATATGTTTTTTTTGTGCAACAATCTAAACAGGGAGTGGTGTAACAATGCACTATTGAAAAAAAATATTATGGTTCACCACTGTCACGTGGTGAGTCCGACATGTTTCCAACTTATCTTGTTTCAATAGGAGCTTAGGTTGAAGATCTGTATAAGATATGTTGGCTTCAATATATATATATATATATATAAAAGCTATTAGAATTTTTGTAATTAAAATTTTTTAATATAATATATTTGGTAATTTTTTTTTAGTTTTTAATTACATAAGAATATACATACTACTTAGACGACTCATTTTGAGCCGTTTTCAAACCTCAATAGTAGAGATAATCCGAAATAGAATTTACCAATCCAATTCAAGAACTTCATTCGAAAGTCGAGATAGAACCTTCTTCCAAAAGTTGGTGTCCTGTAGAGAGTTCGACAGACGCCCTTGAGAAGGCTACATCCGATTAAGCAAACATGGAGGAGGAGGAAAGTGTTGGGACCTGCCAACTTACCATGACAAACGAGCAGTGACTGGAACTCATGCAAGAGGAGGGGATCTCACCACCCAATGGGCAGTTGAGCCCTACCTCCCATTTTTTTCTTACAATATTTAGAGGTTTGGTTCGCGAAAGTGGAACGAAGTAAATTTTTTTGGAAGTACTCTAAAATAATGATATATTCCCTGTTAAAAAAAAAGTTTATGTACAACTATCCTTTTAAAAAAAAAAAAGTTTTGCGGCTTTTGCTTTGAGCACTACAAAACAATGATATACTCAGTGTTTAAAAAAAAATCTCAAAATGTACAAGTTTATTTGGGCTACCCATACTTCTAGAGGCTACTTTAACTAAGATCCCATCAATACTCCTTACGTATGTGCATATACTGGTTAGGTAATATGGTTTATACTTCGGAGGACCGCAACCCACAACTATTATATTTATGATTAATTTTCTTTTCTAGTTGGTATTTTGGCAAGGCCCTGCAAAGGATTTTTGATGGCTTGATCATGTATACATTCATTCAGCAGTAATATCTAACCTTCAACCATATCTCAATAATATATGTATAGATATGAAGGTACAATGTATTCCTTCCTATCTTGATTACAAGCACCACTTATTTACTTAAGTTTAAGGTCTAGTCCAGACAAAAAACAAGATGCAGATTTAATCTTCCAGATTCCAGTATAATTATTCTCTCAAAAAAAAAGTTCCAGTATTATTTTGGTGATCATTATTAATGTAATATATTCAGTCAATAGTCAATAAACGGAATCTTGATCATTTTTGGTTCTCACACTGTCATGATACAGCAACACCTGTGGTATATTATGTGAATTTAGCATAGGTAACAAATAATGTCCAAATAGGAATGCAAAGGGATGGTTGAGAGAGGTGAGGAAAAAGCGAAGTTCCATGTATGAATAGTAGGTAAGAATGTCCTTAGTTCGAAAAGAGAGACATTAATACAAATTCATAACATTCTCAAGGGATCCATTTTTACCTCATTAATTTTTTGTTTGTTTGTAATAAGACTACGTCATATTGCGGTAAAACTTTTGAAGGTTCAAAATTCAAATTAATGTATGAACATAATATGTAGGGACTATGAAGAAGACTCAGGATCAGTATACATAAACCATGGTACTCAATTGAACAAGAACTCGGAGCAGGTAAACTCTTAGTTTTGTATCACTGATGAATTTACTTTATATACCTTTTAAATTTTTAATTGTCAGATGTGCTTTACCATAAATAACTGATGGTTTGTACTAATCCACATCAGTATGAATGGATTGAAGGACTTGGAATCAGTCACAGAAACACTACTAACTCCTAGCTTGTTTGCATATTTTTAAAATATTACAATGCCTTCTGTAGTCTATGGCCTATGTGACACGTACGGAGTCCTGCACCTAAGTATCGTGATCCTCATGAATAATTTTTCCAGTCAATTGTTTTAATGACCATCTCATCTTTGATATTAGCCGGCCACAATTGTATCTTTTTTCTATGCATTAATCCTTGATCACATTAGTACTAGACCAAGATGTCTGTTAGTGCACATTCAGTTTTGCAATATGTAATGAAAGTTGATGTCAATCATATTATCTTAAACTTTTGAAACTGATCTGTACATTGGTACTTTGGAATTAGTCAATTTTGGTTTTGAATGACCTCATATGATCTCATAGTTTCCGGCTAGTGATAAGGGCGCTACATATTTTACTTGGGGCTAGTCCATTGAAAATTTACCAAAAATTATAAGTTTGCCATCATAAAAGTTACTTGGGGCTAGTCCAAATTTTTATCATTGATAATTACAAGTTTGCCACTCCCAAAATTCACTCGGGACTGTTATAATCAGGACTGTCAAAATTTTGACAGTCCTACCACTTGAAAGGACTGTCAAATTTTGACAGTCCCACAAGCTATGTGGACTGTCAAAATTTTGACAGTCCTAATTTTAACCCACTGAAAATTTTATATAAAACTAGGACTGTCAGGATTTTGACAGTCCCACAAGCTATGAGGACTGTCAAAATTTTGACAGTCCTAATTTTATACAAGACTGTTCAAATCAAGTTAAGTCTACAATAGTGTAGTATCTGAAAAGTAGGAAAAAATTCCATCCAAACAAGCAGCAACTTGTAGTATATGTCCAATAATGTAGTATTAGAAAAAAGGGAAAAAAATGAAATCAAATGTAGTATATGGAAATACACATTAGTATATATGGCAAAAACTTACACTCAAAACCAACACAAATCTAAAAATCAAGATACTCAAACAAAGAGGAAAATCAACTGATATATCCAGGTATAGGCAGCAGCGTTTTAATAAGTTTTTGATAAACCATCTCGTATACCCACTTGTTCTCTATTTTCCAAAGGTAGGACTCATTTTCTTTCAATAAAATTTTCAAACATATAGCCAACATCAAAGATTGGGCTCAGAGTATTAGAAATAACTGGTTTGAAGGCAACCAGCCAACTTCTCTTATTTAGGACTGTCAAAATTTTGACAGTCCTTCCAATTGGTTGGACTGTCAAAATTTTAACAGTCCTAAAAATATATATTAATTTTCTAAGACTATCAAAATTTTGACAGTCCTAAAAATTCAACATATATTTTTAGGACTGTCAAAATTTTGACAGTTCTTCTAATTGGTAGGATTGTCAAAAGTTTGACAGTCTTAAAAATATATGTTGAATTTTTAGGACTGTCAAAATTTTGACAGTACTTCCAATTGGTAGGACTGTCAAAATTTTGACAGTCCTAAAAATCAACATATATGTCAAATTTTGACAGTCCTTCCATTTTTTCTTCTTTTTTGATTTTCTGTGTGCTGTTATTTTTCTTTGTCATTGTGCTATTATTCGTGTCCTCCATGACGCTGGAGTGGAGGACCTGGTGGTAGCGACGGAGGAAGGAGGGGAGGGAGGAGCGGCGGACATCGAGGGTGCCGAGGTAGTCGAGCACCGAAAGTGGGTACGAGACGGAGGAACGGGAGGGGAAGGAGGCGGCGGGAGGCGGAGGAGGAGGAGGAGGCAGAGGCGGCGACGGCGACGGGAGGCGACGACGGGAGCACTACTAGAAAAAGCGGGATTAGCGACGTATTTTAGCGACGTCAAAAGAAACGTCGCTAATAATATATAAATTAGCGACTCATTATAAATACGTCGCTAGACGTCGCTAAATGGCGACATTTAGCGACGTTTAGCGACTTTTAATACGATTTTAAAAGATAAGTCGCTATAAGTTCAATTAAGGTCGCTAAACGTCGCTAATATGTCTAATTTAGCGACGTTTAGCGACGTATATAGCGACATTTAAACTCAAAATATTTAGCAACGTGTTTAGCGACGTCCTTTACGTCGCAAATATTTAATTTAGCGACATTTTTTATTGGACGTCGCTAAACGTCGCTAAAATTTGGTTAATTAGGGGTCGGTTTCATTTTTTCCCGTCAGTTGAAATTTCGATTCAAAAACATATTCCCCCCCCCCTCCCCAGCTCCGTCGACCGCGACTACTCCGGCAAGGTATACTCTCTCTCTCTCTCTCTCTCTCTCTCTCTCTCTCTCTCTCTCACAGGACACATGTGACATTGACACAAACACGACACATACACTGACACAGACACAGACACGGCACACACACACACTGACACAGACACTGATCTGGACCTAGGGTTAGGGTTAGGGTTAGGTTTTTTGACATGGGGTTAGGGTTAGGGTTAGGGTTAGGTTTTTTGACATGGGATTAGGGTTAGGGTTAGGGTTAGGGTTAGGTTTTTTGACAATGTTCATGCATGTGCGATCATGTAGAGATCAGATTTTAATTTCTTCTTTCAAGTATAAAATAAATAAATAATATGGATCGATGAATAAGAAAGAAAGAACATAAGTGTATTTATTTGCACTTTTGCAATATATATATATATATATATATATATATATATATATATATATATATATATATATATATATATATATACATACATACATACATACTAATTGTTTGATTTTGTGGTTACTATTCATTGGTCCAATGGAGGAGGGGAAAAAATGATGGCTATTATTGAATCCATGTTCATATGTCATGACTACGTACATTGGGTGAACAAATTAGAACTAATTCCTGAATATTCGTACAACAACTGATCATGTGATCAAATTAATTAGAACGCCAATTATTCGACCAGGAAGTGTATGATCTAAGCAACCGTCCTTAATTGTGCCCCAAGAATTTTGAGCTCTAGCTACTTCCTCGTTCCACTCCCAATATATATAGGGGTTAATTGCCGAAAGCAAAGTACTGCGGAGTTATGTATCTCAGTTCCTCACCCTACTGCCAGTTTCAAGAAGTGCCTAATGGTCTAAATAATATGACTATAACAGTTGAATTAGCTAAACGAAACTTACAAATCAGCTTAAATAAATAAAGGATTAATTTCAACACTTACTGAAATCACTAGCTAGCAGTATGAAGAGCCTCTAATGGAGCAAAGATATCATCGCAGCATGCATCATTAAGGACATGCATCTCAAGAAACTCATTGGCTTCGGCTGGAGCCTACTACACTAAAATTCGGACACTGACACAGAAGTGGGTTAAGGTATAGTAGTAAAGTGGTATTAAGATATTATTTGGGTAATGTTATATATATATATATATATATATATATATATATACTGCTTTTCCAATAACGGACACTGACACAGACACAGAAGTTAATTTTGCATGTAATGATTTATATGATACATACTGTCAATTTTGCAGAAGTATCTAGAAATGGATATGAATTACTATCTGCGTCATCGTTCGTGGATGTACAACCGTCATCCTGATGACATGTGCGGTGTGCGGGATGAATTCATTGAGGGTGTACAGCAGTTCCTGCAGTTCGCCAAGGCGTTCCCTCAGTACATGGACGGTACCAAAATTAAGTGTCCATGTGTGAGATGTCGCAACAGGAAATATCATCCAGAAGTGGAAGTTACATATCATTTATACTCGAAGGGCTTTACGCCGAATTACTATCAGTGGACCGCGCACGGAGAACTTGTATCTCTAGCATCGGAGTCGGAGCCCTATGTGGAGCCGTATATGGATGTCCAAGACCACGATGCTTACGACGACGGGTTGGTGAACATGGTTTATGATGCGGCGGGGCCTAGTTTCAATCCTGACAATTATGATGCGGCGGGGCCTAGTTTCAATCCTGACAATTATGATGCGCCAGGACCTAGTTTCAATCCAGACAATTATGATGCAGCTGAGGAGGCACCGAATGCCGATGCTGCAAAGTTTATGGAGTTGCTTGAGAATGCAAGGACTCCACTATATCCTGGTTGTGAGGACCATTCACCGTTGGAGGTGGTTACAAGATTATTGAGCATCAAGTCTGATTTTAACATGTCGCAAGAATGCTATAATCGACTGCTCGATTTGATTATAGAGATCTTGCCCGAGGGTGCAAAGTTGCCTAAAGACTTCTATCGATCTAAGAGGATGGTGAGATCGCTTTGGATGGGATACGAGAAAATCGATGCATGTCGCAACGGGTGCATGTTGTACTACAAAGACGACAAGGATGAAGATGCGTGTAGATTCTGTGGTGCTGATCGCTACAAGGCCACTGTTAGAGGAAAGTCTGTCGGTGCAAGGAAGCCTACCGATTCGATGCACTACTTGCCTTTGACGCCGCGGTTGCAGCGGTTGTTTATGGTTAAGGAGACTGCAGAAAACATGAGTTGGCACAGGCGAAAACAGATCGAAGGAGTATTGGATCATCCATCCGATGGAGAAGCGTGGAAGCACTTTGATCGAGAGTATCCACATTTTGCCGAGGAAGCGCGTAATGTCAGATTGGGGCTCTGCTCTGACGGTTTTACCCCATTCGGACTTTCGGGCTCCCAGTATTCGTGTTGGCCTGTGATCGTCACTCCGTACAATCTACCGCCTTGGATGTGCATGAAGACTCCGTATATGTTCCTAACCGTTATTATCCCGAGTCCGAACAATCCGAAGAGGAACATCGATGTGTACTTACAGCCTTTGATAGATGAGTTGAATCAGCTGTGGGAAGTAGGTGCCAACACGTACGATGTTTCTAGAAAGCAGAATTTTCAGATGAGGGCAGCACTTATGTGGACCATCAACGACTTTCCGGCCTATGGAATGTTATCGGGATGGAGCACCCATGGTCGTCTCTCATGTCCGTATTGCATGGACCGTTCTCAGGCTTTCCGTTTGAAACACGGAGGCAAACCGTGCTTCTTCGATTGTCATCGACAATTTTTGCCGAAGGATCATCCGTACCGGAGGAATCGGAATGCTTTTCGTGCGGGAGTTGTGGAGAAGGCCAATCCACCTCCAAGGTGGCCCGGATGCACGATATGGAAAGAGGTAAAATATTTACCAAGTGCTATCGAAGAGCCTGCTAAGGGGTACAAGTGTGACAGATTTGGTCGCACCCATAACTGGACGAAGAGGAGTATATTCTGGGATCTGCCATATTGGAGCACCAATCTGATCAGACATAACCTTGATGTCATGCATATCGAGAAGAATGTGTTTGATAACATAATTAATACTATAATGGATGTAAAGGGGAAGACGAAAGATAATCCGAAGGCCAGGTTGGACTTAGAAGACATATGTAGACGTCCTGCATTGCATCTGATAGAGGAGGGGAATGGAAAGTTAAAGCAACCTAAGTCAGTTTTCTCACTGGATAAAGAGGATAAAGGTAGACTTTGTAGGTGGATTCAGGGTCTAAAGTTTCCAGACGGGTACGTGTCGAACTTGAGAAGATGCGTCGACCTCAAGGAGAACAAACTAGTAGGTATGAAGAGCCACGATTGTCATGTATTCATGGAGAGGTTAATTCCGATTGCATTTCGGGAATTCTTACCGCAGGTCGTTTGGGACCCATTGACAGAGCTGAGCATATTCTTCAGAGATATTTGTTGTACTAAGTTGCTCGTCGATCGTCTAGAAAAGCAAGAGAGGGACATTGCGGTAACACTATGTAAGCTCGAGAAGGTGTTTCCTCCAGGATTCTTCGACTCTATGGAGCATTTGCCAATTCATCTTTCCTATGAGGCACGTGTTGGTGGTCCTGTCGGTTATCGGTGGATGTACCCCTTCGAGCGTCATCTGAATCACCTAAAGAGAAAGGTGAAAAATAAGGCACGGGTTGAAGGATCTATTTGTGAAGCTTATGTTCTCGAGGAGATTACAAACTTTTGCTCGACGTATTTCAAACCGCATGTTGCTACTTATAGGACGAAAGCTCCCAGAAACGACGACGCATATAAGGAATCTAATGATGCAATACTCAAAGTATTCAATGCATCCGGAAAGCCTTCGGGAAAAATGAAGAAGAGATATTTGAATGACGATGAGCTAAGGGCTGCTCAATTGTATATATTACTCAATTGCGACGAGGATGAAGTGGAGAAGCTAGAGGGGTAAGTAATTAATACGTCCACGTTTACATCATCTCAATGTAATAGTATAAGATACTATTATGCTACTAATTAGCAGTTGCATCATTGTTTTTCAGCACATATAATGATGAGTTGAGGTCGGTTAGACCCTACATAACAGACGAAGAAGTAGAACAAGAAATGAGATGCCATTTTCCTTCTTGGTTGAGCGCATATGTAAGATACTTGGTAATTACTTTTTATTTCTGCACTTGTAAAACAAATAACTTACCATCGCTACTTTGGTATTTAGGTCGATCGTCTAATATCATCCGAGACTGAATCTATTAGGACTCTAGCCAAGGGACCAATTACTGCCGTAAAAATATGGCCAAGTTTCTGTGTGAATGGGTTCAGGTTCAAGTCAACAAATGCTCCTATCAGAGACAGCTTTCTGGATCTTGATTCCACGAAAAACAGTGGTTTGTGTATCAAATCTACAAACTACAAAGACGTCAATCCGGGCAATGATTTTTTTGGCATCTTACGAGAGATTGTGGAGTTGACATATAATTATGGCCCAGAACCTGCTAATATCGTGCTATTCAGGTGTGAATGGTTCGATCCGATTCAAGATCAAGGTTGGAAAATTGACAAGCATGGCCTTGTGGATATAAACTACAAGCGTAGATATCAAGGCTACGAACCATTTGTCCTATCAAGTCAGGCTCAGCTCGTGTACTTCACAACTTATCCTAGACGGGGGACAGCGAGGTCGGATTGGTGGGCAGTATGCAAGACTAAAGCTAGAAATACCTTTGACATTGACGAAATAGCTTATCAGGAGGACGATCTACCTCTTGTAACAAATATTGTAGATGTGGACTCAACGGAAGTTACTCATTACACGAGTAATAATGTAGAAGATGTAGAATTATCCGAAGAGGACGAAGTAGATGAAAGTGAAGACGAGGAAGAGGAAGAGCAGGACGAGGAAGGCGAACAAGATGAATTTTCTGAAGATGATTGAAAATATAAAATATTCCATGTAGAATGTAACTATATTTGGACTGTAAAATGCTTTGAGATATGTATCACATTTTGACATTAACGAATATATGTATTATATTTTGACTGTATAATGCTTTGAGATATGTATCATATTTTGACATTAACGAATATATGTATTATATTTTGACTGTATAATGCTTTGAGATATGTATCACATTTTGACTGTAGAATGTAGTATATATTTGTGTTTCTCTATATTCATCATATGTTGTTATCAGATATGACAGGACGACGCGGAGGATTCGGCAGGTCCCGAGGTAGACAGAGTGCCACTCCGGTACTGCCTACTGTTGGTTCCGGATCATCGTCGTCCAGTACTCCAGTATATCGAGCAGCCACATCTCCGACTGCGACGACGTTGCGTGGCATCACTCCTGGGACGAGTAGTTCCAGGCGTGATAGTACTCGTGATAGTACTCCCTCGTCCAGCGTTCCTCCTGCTGACGGAACCATGGAGACTGATGAGCATGTAGAGGAGGTCGTGCCGACGTTGTCCCAGCATCAGCAAGATCCTCCATGCGCACCACCGGAGGAGACGAGGACAGAGATTTGGGCCGACGGTACAAAGTAAGTCAATTAGATGGTTTAGTATATATTTGTGTTTCTCTTTATTCATCGTATATTGACTTTTTCAGTAATCTAAATTATTATTTCTGTATAGATATCGTCCATCGTCGGTTCAGAGACGCCTGGGCCAATTTCTGAGGAACAACTACGGTGGCCCTTGGATCAACTACTCTGAGGCTCCGGAGGAGAGGAAGGCGTTCTGGTTTGTGCACTTCCAGGTAAAAGTATATTAAATAAATCCTCTAATTTATGCATATTCGTGATGCTAACTTAATGAATTATTTATTGTAGCAAACGTATTTTTATCCTCCGTACCGGGCCGAGTTGATCGAGCGGCTCTTTCCTACCGTTGCCGCCAAGCTTATCCGAGATGCTCTGGATGACCAGAAGGCTCGTGATCGTGCTGGAAAACCGATCCAAGGTTGGATCACGCCTGAGCAGTGGACTGCGATGAGGGCTAGATTCGACGATCCGAGCTACAAGGAAAGGTCTAAGAAGGCCAAGGCGGCTAGGCAGAATGCTGCCAAGTGGTGTGGTGGCTCGATTCCGATGACGGAACATTTCCGTCGTTTGGTATGTTTTTTTTTTTTAAATATATTATTTTAATATAAGTACCATAAAATGGTACTTGGAAAAAATATTTAAGTTTAGTAATAAAAAATATATTTTTAACAGGTACAGAGGGGTGAGGATGCAAACATGGTGACCGTCTTCTTGGCCACCCATCGCAAGGACGGAAATCTCATTGATGAGAGGGCCTCACAGACCTATGTAAGTATTACTTTACTTTGTGTTTATTTTAATATAACTTAGGCAATTATTGAGTTTCCAAACCTTTTCTAGGCCGAGTATCTTAGGCTTCGTGAGCGGGCGACTGCTAGTGCACCTACACCTGGAGAGGCTGGTGCTTCGTCGCAGCCCGGTCCATCTCCGTCGGCGGACGACCTGTGGGTGACCGCAGCTGGTGGTCTCCAGAGGGGTACGTACTACGGTACGGGCTCCTATGGCGCCCTGGTTGCGACGCAGTCATCTAGGGCCTCCCCGACAGCTGTGCATTCCACACACCCCTCGCAGTCGCAGCCCTCGCAGTCGTCGGCCAGAGTCCAGGAGGCCGTTGACCGTCAGATTGCGTCTCTCCGTGACGACTTGCTGCGAAGTATGGAGGACCAGTCCCGGTCCCAGCCGCAGGCGGACGATCCGATGCTTATCGCACGATTGGATATGCTCGACCGCAGCATGACGGAGCTACGAGAATTGACAAATGATATTAGAGCCTCCAATGATCGCAACATCATGGAGCTGCAGGCGTCACAGCTATCGATGGGCGAGAAGCTGACGAGGATGCATGCGTCACAGCTATCGATGGGCGAGAACCTGACGAGGATGCAGGATTCAATGGGTGATAGCAGTACGAGGCTGTTATCTACCCTGGATTCTTACAACCAGCGACTCGCAGACTTGGAGCGGGCACGGCCGCCACCGACGTCACTGCCTTCTCCATCGACATCGGTGTCGATTCCACGGGACGAGTATGAGGAGTTGTTATCCTTGAAGCGCGCCGCTGGTCAGCCTCCTACAGATCCGTAGTAGTCTAGTTATTTTTATTATTATTTATGAATTATTGGTACTTCAACAATAGACATGATGTATGATGCTTCTTGTGGTCTTGAATTTTTTAGCTAATTTAATTGGATTATATAGTTATCCACATTTAATTGGATTGATACTTCTTGTGGTTTTTAATTTAATTGGATTATATAGTTAACTAGATTGAATCATGTTGGTGTGTATGATGAAGATGCTGTAAAACTGCAGGGAATCACCAATGTTTGATTCTGGAAATTTTTATTTTATTTTTTTTTAAAATTAGCGACGTTATTAGCGACGTGTAGCGACGCTTAGCGACGTTAATTTACGTCACTAATTACGTCGCTAATCAGCGACGCTGTAAAACGTCGCTAAGTTCGTCGCTAATAACGTCGCTAAAGTCGTCGCTAAGCGTCGCCAATTGCTGACATGGCAAGTATAGCCAGGTCATTAAAGACGTCGGTGTAACGTCGCGATTGACGTCGCTAATCAGCGACGTTTAGCGACTTTAATAAACGTCGCTTTTTAGTGACTTGGCGTCGCAAAACGTCGCTAAATTTAGCGACACGTTAAAGTCGCTAAAAAACGTCGGCATAGCGACGTTTAGCGACGTTTTTTGTTTTAGCGACTTTGTGTTTTCCGACTGCTTCAGAACGTCGCTAATTACGTCGCTAAACCTAATTAGCGACGATTTATTGTTATTTAGCGACGTTTTTAGACGTCGCTAATTTGACTTTTTCTGGTAGTGGAGGCTGCGGTGGAGGACGGGAAAGGAGGCGGAGGAAGAGGCGCAGAAGGAGGGCTCCGACAAGAAAGGGAGGAGGGAGGAGAACTCCGGTAGAGATTAGAGGAATTTGGGCTAGTATAAATAAACTTTTGGACTAGTATGAGTAAACTTTATTCATTAATAGACTAGACTAGTCCTAAGTAAACTATATAGTGCCCTTATCAACAGCCTAGTTTCCCCAGATGTGCATCATCTATCCTTTAGACATTTGTACATTTGGTAGTGGTTGCCTACTCCTAAATTATATATTTTTATTCAACATTTTCCGGCAAAACTGATTCATGGACATAACTACTGCATGGCTGCAGGCATAGACCAATGTATTCTTCTTTTAAGAAAATCTCATTGGTGAATCAAAGTGATGACTTTGCAGTTTATATTGATCTCACTGGTTGAAGGACTTTCTGGTTTTTACTATTTTCCTTCTGGAAGAACTGATTTTCGACATCAGACTTATATTAATTCCAACATGAGATATTACTTGAATAGGATCGTTCTGTAGCATTGATTGAGTATTAATATACTCAGCATAATCTCTGCAGACTCTGGATGTTTGGAATATGAAGGCATCTGAGTCTATACCCAAACTCAATTATTCAAGAAAGTTCAACACAAATATATATGATCAGATCAAATTAAGTACTCCACTTAATTGACGGAAATCGCAGGAATCATTTTTGATCTGTGATCTTCTAGTAGAGGTTAAGCCATCGGAATGATATAACCTGAAAACAATTATACATAACACATTAATACAAACACTATAGCCACAATCTAAATATAAGTCGATCCGAACATATACAAATAAAAGTAAAGAAGGTTTTTAATTTACTTTCGGAACCTGAATGAAATGGTAAACTTACTTCCACAATTGGTTTTAGGGGTGAAAGGTCGGCCACATCTGCCGGCAACATCCACGGCCTTCTTCATGCTGATGATCTTCTCTACATTGGGTGTAACAAAGTTGCAGGAACAGGGGATGTCGGCTTTTTTAACTGCATCACAGCACTCTGCCGAGGGCTCGATGACCGCTCCTTCTATTCGCACAAAATTCTTGCATATTTTCAGTAGTTCCTTCGCACCATCTTTACTGCATGAGTCAGCAAGGACCAGGTTGGGAAGTAGGACCCCAACCACAGTGACTGCGATCCACACCAGAAAAACCTTGCTCATCTTGTCCTTGTTCATACTTGTTCCTTCTCTATGAATTAACTTATGGAGTAAGGAGTATATATATATATATAGGATCTAGTTTTGTTATTAGCTATAGTTCAGGAGGAATGCATGTTTGGAGCTATATACAACGTAACGAACTCTTCACTTTGAAATGTGTCAGAAGCATGAACATTGTTAAGTTGGTAAGGAAATGGGGATTGTATATTGAATAAAGGCAAAGTGCAAAAAAAAAAAACAAAAAAAAAAATCTCCAACGATTCAAACCTTTTGTATTATCTATGCAGGAAAAAAAAGCTAATAATATACAAATGTTAAACAGAGTGGGAACGAAGTAAAATATGGAAGAAGAAAAAATGGAAAGAATAATAAAATAGAAAATATTTTAAACCTATATACAGAAAAATGGTAAGACCATTGTAATCTTTAATGTTCACGTGCATGAATATTTTGGGTATTTCAAGCATTTTGACTCTAATGTTCAAATTATAACGACTACGGGATGGAGGGGGTGATTTGATCAAACCCAAAATGTGGGGATTTAATTGATCAAAAATCTAAGTAATATTTGGTCCCACAAATTTGTAGATAAATCTATTTTAAGACAAGTA
The DNA here is from genome assembly GCA_036927795.1 of Iris macrosiphon. Lineage (NCBI taxonomy): Eukaryota > Viridiplantae > Streptophyta > Magnoliopsida > Asparagales > Iridaceae > Iris > Iris macrosiphon. Next base: position 12,349,620 of record JAYESA010000019.1, on the reverse strand, counting down.
AGCGATTATTTTCTATTTTTTAACTTAATATTAAAACTTTAAGTAATATAGGAATCCTAGTAGAATTTCAATTTCAATTTAAATATATTTTATTGTATTATATATGTTTATTTTGCTTATTATTATTCATAGATTAAATTTAGGGCTAATAAGCATTTATACCTTGGGATTTTGTACCAACTTAGAGTTTAATTCTTGACATGTCAATGAGAAATTTGGATCCTGGATTTTTTTTTTGTTTTTTTTTTCCATTATATTCGCATTTTCAACATGTGTTGGTTTTTGTTTTTGTACTTATGTTCAGGATGTAATAAAAAAATTAAAATAAAAAATAAAAATTCAGAATCTAAACTTATCAATTGGATATGTCAGGACTTAAACTCTAAGCTGATATAAAATCAGAATCTAAACTCTAATTAACCCTTTAATTTATTTGAAATGTCTTTTATTTTATTTTTTATTTATTGAAAAAAATAAATTATTGGAAGGAGGATTGAGAGAATGTAGAGACACGGCTCACAATATACAATACAAATTGTTGGCTAGTACCATAACAGTCTTAAGTTCCTCCAACAAATAAAAATGTAATCATTCAATTTGATGCAACCACCTTCGCGTCATTGAATACATCTCTACTATTATAATACAGCTTAGAAATGACTCTTCATGTAAGCTGTATGTATATCTTCCACTAAATTAACAATTTTTCAAAAATATTTCTGCCCGCATATGTAACCCCTCACGTAGTTATAAATATAAATATAAATTCTAAATTCTTTTAACTACCATAATATATAATAAATACTAAAATATGTTTGGTAATCAGATCATTAAAACTAAGTAAATAATATTATCTAACTAAATATATATACAAAATTCTAAACATATATTTATAATAAAATCTAATTAAAAATATATTCAAATCATATTAAAATATTTTAATATAATTTATTTTTTTGCTAAATTTTTAATAATATTATAGGTTTTTTTTTTTTGTGTAGTTGCAAATTTTCGTTAAAGTGAATAGTCCTTGGGTAAGTGAACTTTGAATGGGCCCTCCACAAAGTCCGCATGACGATGGGTGTCTATGAAATAATTAAAAAATAATAAAATATGCTAGTATAGGATAATATAATATAATTAAATTAAAAAAATGTTTGAGAACATTATAAAAAAATATAATATATCGTCATTACTATTGACGACTGAGTGTATGCACTCATATCGACAATAGCAAAGCTAATTTCAATATTTTTTTATGGGTAAAATGTAAAAAAATTCTCAGATTTGTATTTTTATAATTTTGCCTTCTGCCCTCGCCTCACCATTGACTCAAAAGAAAAAAAGATGGGATGAGATGAGGTCTCCGCTCTTGCCTCCCTTCTTTACTGAAAGAGATCCGCTTCCTCCCATAAGTTTTTTCTCTCGAATAAGTGGAAATACATACACCACCGTCTGTAAGAGGATTGCTAGTTGGCCTCCTTTTAGCAATATCCTCTTCAAATTTAAAGCCTTATGGTTTTAAATTTTTATCTTTTTTTTTTTATTTATTTACATCCATTTTGGATTCTTCTATTAATTTAGATTTGAAATGACTAATCTACTCCTCCCTAATCATAATCCTCCTAACTAATCCAACCCCCTCCCCTTCTCACCCGAGCTCTCACCACCCTCCCCGTGCCCTCCTCCCCGCCGGCGAGCTCCCCCCTCCTCCTCCTTCTCCTTCCCCTTCTCCCTCCACCCCCGAGCTCCCCCCTTCTTCGCACCACCCCGTGCCTCCCCTGAGCTCCCCCCTCCTTCCACCCGCGCCTCTCCCGAGCTCCTTCCGTCTCCTCCCGTGCCACTCCGCGCTTCCCCGCGCACCCCGTCGCCGTTGCTACTGCTGTCTCCCGTCGCTATTGTTGTTCCGCCGCCGCCGTCGAAGCATGAGTGAGAGTGTCGGAGAGAGAAGAGAGGGAGAGGGCTGCGGGAGGAGAGGGGGAGGAGGAGGAGAGGAGGAGGAAAGGAGAAGGGTAGCTTAGGATTTTCAATATTTTTTTAACATTAAATTCTAACGCTTAGTTGACGGGATGAGACGTTTTGATCGAAAATTTTATTACGGAAGGATTTATTTGCTATAAGTGTCTAATATGTCTTATTTTACTTTTGAGATAAATCTGAAAAAATCTTTTTTATGCTTTATATTTTTTTTATTAACAACTAATTTTTTTTAATTACGTTGTCTCCAAACCATCAGTAGCAATGGCGCGTTCGGTGTTTAAAAAAAAATTGTAATGGCGTAATGGTGTTGGCATAGCAAACACAACAAAACACAAAACATGCGCGAACATGCATGAGCCTCCATGCATAAATAATACGGAAATTTTCAAGAAAACGAAGAATTTTTTGCATAATTGTAAAAAATGGAAGAAGTTTTGGGTATTTGCTGTGAGGAGGATAACTTGCTAACTTAGTTGGCGGGTTGAGGGTGAGAGAGAGACCGTCAACTTGGTTGGCGGGTAGGAGTTGGGACCGCCAACTCAATTGACGAGGTAACCGTAAGAGAAGTGAAAGTTGGATATATATATATATATATATATATATATATATATATATATATATATATATATATATAATTTCTTTCTAAATTAATTAAATTTTGTAAATAGATAATAACAAATTATCAATTATAATATCACAAAAAATTTACATTGATAATACAAAAACAAAAATATTTATTAAAAAATTTAAATCCAAAAATTCAAATAATACCATAAAATATTAAATAAATAGTGTTATGAGATATTTTAGCAAATGTTCCTACAAAAAATGCCAAAAGTAGTATATAACCCCAGTAAAAAAAAAATAGCAAATGTCCCAAAAATAAAAAAATTCGGTTAAAAGAGTGCGGACATATCTTAAAATTTCACTTCATCCGTAAAAAAATAATATGAGCATTTGCTAGTTTTTTTTAAGATGGGATATATGTTAGTTTTAACATTTTATTTGGGAGCATTTGCTAAAATATTTCTAGCATTATCTATTAATTTCTCTCAAAATTATTTGAAAATTTTATTTTGAATCTATAAAATTTAAATATATACAATTATCTATGTTATTTAAATAGAAATACGGATAATAGTAATACAAATTTGGAAAAAATAGATTTTAGAATTTCACTTTTCTAACAAATATATATTATCATCTATATATATTTGTTAGAAAAGTGAAATTCTAAAATCTATTTTTTTTCAAATTTTTATTATTATTATCCGTATGTAAAATTATTTCTATTTAAATAACATAGATAATTGTATATATTTAAATTTTATAGATTCAAAATAAAATACCCAAACAATTTTGAGAGAAATTAATAAATAACATTAGGAATACTTTAGCAAATGCTCCCAAATAAAATGTTAAAACTAACATATACCCCCTCTTAAAAAAAAACTAGCAAATGCTCCTATTATTTTTAGGGATGAAGTAAAATTTTAAGATATGCCCGCACTCTTTTAACCGATTTTTTTTATTTTGGGGACATTTGCTAATTTTTTTTTTTTTACTGGGGGTCTACTTTTGACATTTTTTGTAGGAGCATTTGCTAAAATATCCCATAACACTATTTATTTAAAATTTTTGTGATATTATAATTGATAATTTGTATTATCCATTTACAAAATTTAATTAATTTAAAAAGAAATTATATATATATATATATATATATATATATATATATATATATATATATATATATATATATATATATATATATCCAACTCCCACTTCTGTTATGGTTACCGTGCCAATTGAGTTGGCGGTCCCAACTCCCATCCGCCAACCAAGTTGGCGGTCTCTCTCCCACCCTCAAACCGCCAACTAACTTGGCGATTTGTCCCCCTCACAGCAAATACCCAAAACTCTTCCATTTTTCGCAATTATGCAAAAAATTCTTCCTTTTTTTTTTTAAAAATTTCGTAAATAATATTTTTTTAAACACTGAAAACTCCTAAGTCATTGGCGACTCGTACAATTTTTTTTTTTTTTAGATGTCAGACGATAATACGAGACTTTGTGTGTGCTACATTGTATGTCATTTGGGTCCACTATTTCATACATCTTTCGTGGTTTGATCCCGATACCTTCCGCCTAGTCGGGAAGGTTATACCTCTTCTCATCGACCACAAGAGCCATGACTGTCTCCAACATTTTGGAGGTCCTAGACAAGTCTTAAAAAATGAGGCCATCATTTCTCTATATAACTTTTTTTTTATAAATTCAAATTTCAGCAAATCTAATAAATCTAAAATACAATAAAATTAGTCATTGAATACACATAAATTATCACCAAGAGCTAATAAATTAAATAACTCCAAGTTCTTTTTTTTTCTCAAGGCTTTATTTAATTCTTCTTTAGTCATGTCCAAAATGAGGTCCTCATTTCTCTATATAATTTTTTTTTTGTAAATCCAAATTCCAACAAATTTAATAAATAAAAAATGTAATATAATTAGTCCTTGAATATACATAAATTATCACCAAGATCCAATAAATTAAGTAATTCAAAAAAAAAATATTTAAAAGATTTTATGTAATTCTTCTCTAGACACCCATGGACTTTTTCAGGTCAAACATTTTTTTGGCCCTAGACTATTGTTTCAATTTTTTTTTTTTTAAACCCTCTTGGGAGAACAGGCTCTAGACGGATGCCTAATCTGCCTCCCCCTGGAGCCGGTCATGATAAGAGCCAGTTGAGTTCGATACAATAACGATTCATTATTTTTAATTTTTTTTACTAAAATTTATTATGTTATTTGTAATTTAAATTATAATATATTATCATATACCAAAAATTTCTGAAAACAAATAATAAACGTGGTCACACGAGCACTAATGTTTTGCTTTTCCCGGGGTTTCGTTTAGGCTATGCTGGTGCTCCGCGCCTCCTCCTTACGCTTAACGTATTCTCTCTCTCTCTCTCTCTAATCGAATTTTAGGGTTAGGGTTTCTTCATTCTCACTTGTTCAAAGATTGTATTTTTGTTGCATTTTCTGGATTTTTATCGGTAATTGCCTAATAAATCCTCTTATCAACTGAAATTTTTTTTCGTAACTTTTTTCGTTTCATTTCAATCGATCGATTGAAAATCGAGCGATAAACCCTAATTTGTGCTCTTTTGTTGCGTACGTATTCGGGGTTAATTGATGAGGTTATTGGAAGCTCAATTTAAAACTTTAAGGCCTAGGTTTGGAGCAAATTTTGCTAAAATGGAGTTAGGTTTATTTTGGACTTATGAGATTTGAAACTGGAGTGTGAAATGATGCAACTCCAATCGCAAAACTTGAATTATATTTTAACTTACACCGGTTTTGGGGGTTTTTTGAGCCAGCCAAAACCAGTGCCTAAAAAATTTTAACAAGCATGGGTTTGTAAAACACTTCATAAACAGCCTGTTCAAAAATATTTGAGAACCGGTGAAAATACCATTACCAAGCAGACCCTTAATATTGGAGTTTGTAACAAACAAAAAAGACAAGAAAATGGAGTTTCACAAAAATCTAAGAAAGTGGAGTTTTGCTAACTCCACTTTTGAAGTTTATTTTGGAGTTAGAATTGGAGCTTACCAAACTCTAAAACGTTCCCAAATGCACCGGAGTTAAGTAATTTGGGGTTTGGAAGCCCAACTCTACCAAACCCAATATTCTTTTCGACTGTTCCCAAATGCACCCTAATTGTGCAAAGGTTTATCTGGAAAAGTTCTTTTGTGGGGTGTTTTCTGCTTATTTTCTAAATTTTATCATACTTTATTTATTTATTTGATAAATTATGCATTCTTAGAGTAATCAGAAGATTTATTTTAATACTATTATCATTTGTCATTCTTACCTTGCTAAATGTTGTCATTAATTATGGCTTTTAGGTATTGTTGTGTTGCATTGCGTGTATGACATAATTTTTTAATTTTTAATTTTTGTTATAATAAAGTTGATTTTTTTTTTTTTGCGTCATAAGTATTTGATTTGCTGCCAGTTTAATGAAACAAAGTGGTTTAGGGACTTTTTTGGACATAAGTAAAGGAGTTTGACAGCTTGGCCTATATTTTCCGACACGGAGGAATAAACGAGTTACAGTCTGTCAATGAGAATAAATTAATTTTTGAACGGGTTTAATTTGCTCTATGCACAAGATGAAAGAACCTATATTTTACTTTATTTTATCAGTAGTTAGTGCACGGTCACCGATACGACAAAATATGGACACGACGACACAAAGAGGATAACGATTTTGGTGTGTCCTACTGTATTTGGAGTGTGTTTCATATCATGTTATGTGAGTAGCTGGGGGCGAAAGTAAGGACCACCAATTGACGTAGGCTTTAAGGAATACTCAACTATTTTATAAACTTAACTAGCATCTTCTTTAGTTTCACATACTAGAATTTCTACTCAAAGGACTTTTATACATTGCCCAAAAGTATACATCCCAGTCATCTAGTAGAAAATGAGAATGCTTAAGTCTCGACTTTCATCCTCCTTTTGCATAACTTCTTTCCTTCACTTTTCCAGTTTCTTATGTTGCATATTGTGATGGAAATGTATTATTTTTTTTTCTTTCTTTCAGTTTTGGTTTTTAAGTTTGATTGTATATATAATGAGGACTCCTTTATTCAAAACTCCAAATCCTACTGAGAAAATAGTATTCTTTCCATTAGGCAGTTATTGTGAAAATGTTCTATTTCCTGCCGATGTATTTTATTTCATAGTTGATTCTGTTCAAAGTATTATGATAGAAAAGGACTTTGGAATTTTCTTTGCCTTTTGAGATAGCTGACGTACTCTATTTTTAACCTTGTATATTGTAGTAGTGCATTTCCCCCAAGAGACTCCAGAGTTAGAGCATTGGTATATCCAAGATTGAAAGGAACGGTCTCTGAGATGCGTACTACCAAGTTACACTCAGATGTCTCTAAAACATCGAGCAGACAGAAAGAGAAAATGCTGAAGGATCCTGTACAGAACAGAGAACAATCTGAGAGCAGTGTAATTGAAGTAAAATTGTGGCATCAGCTTCTACTTAGTACTCGAACAGCTTTTATTTTGATATTTGACAATGGTTCATTGCTTATAGATGGATGTAACGGAAAGTTATGCTGGTATTGAGGCAATTAGGGGTGACCTAAATAGGCTTGATTCAATGACAGTAAAAGAACTTAGGGAGATGACAAGGTGAGGTAGTTATGATTTATTTTTCACTCCCTTCTTATACAGTTTTGATTTGATTTTACCTGTTGTTGTATGGCTATTAACAATTTTCAAGGAGTGTGGGTATCTCCACTCGAGGAAGTAAAAAGGACCTGATTTTGGGCTTGAAGCGTTTCTCTTCTAAAACTGGTATGGGTCTATTATTGTTTATGCTATTGTTGTTTCGACTCTCAAAGCAAATCTGCTAGAAATTATTTTTTATTCCGATAATATAAGATGTATCAGCAAGCAATGGAACACCCTCGGCAGTGGAGGCAGACGATCCTAAGAGTGATGTTTCTGAAAAGAAGAGAAGTAGAAGAAAACAAGGGACTAATGTGTGCACAATACTCGAAGATGAATCTAAAACTGTTGTGGAAGAAGAAAAGCTTTCTAGCATCATGGAAGAAGTTGTCAGTAAGTTCATTTCTGACGTATCAATTATGAATCGTGTTATCGTGTTTAATTAGTTTGGTGAAGATAACAAATGGTGCAATGCCATGGATTTCTGGTTGTAGGCAAAAAAAGGGCTCGAGTAAGCAAAAAGGTTTCCTCAATAATACAAACTGAGGAGAAGACGAATGGTATTCTTGGGGAAGTTACTGAACCATGGACTGTTCTTGCTCACAAGAAACCTCAGGCAGAATGGATACCATATATTCCTAACAAAATGAGGCCGCCACCATTGACTAGGGATACTAATTTTGTGAAGCTTATGTCTTGGAATGTCAATGGCTTGAGGGCTTTACTCAAGCTGGAGAGTTTCTCCGCCCTTCAATTAGCGCAAAAGGAGGATTTTGATGTTCTGTGTTTGCAAGAGACAAAAATTCAGGTAATTACCTATTCTATTTTCTTAGGTATATCTATATCTTGAGCTTTGCTCCCGTTTTGAGACAAAAGGGTATTTGAGTTTTGCTCCTTGTCACTATTTTTTTTAATCTTATCATGATCTTTCATAAACTCGGGAACAGGAGAAGGATGTAGAAGAGATTAAGGAATGTCTGATAGAGGGTTATGATAATAGCTTCTGGACATGCAGTGTTTCAAAGCTTGGTTATTCTGGTACTGCTATTATATCACGGGTATGCTGATCCTTTTCCCAGAACAATTTCAATTTCTATATGTTTATGGCTTATTCTCTATATTTCAACTATTGTGGCATCATCATCACAATCATCATCTTAATCATCATCCAAAGTTTCTCCAATAAGAATAAAATCAACCATGGAGCATAAGAAAACTCCCTAAAAGAATTGACAAAGTTTTTGACTGGTTGTCGACCTGGAGGCAACCCTGAATGTGGGTGCCAAATTCCTCTTTGGATAGCGATGTGCATGTGAGGAAAGTGTCTTCATACCTAGATGGTCAGTTGGTGGGTTGGTATCCCTACCCTATGAGTATGCATTTTAAGATCATGCAACCAATGAGCACCCTTGAAGTTCCCTTAGACAATAAAGAGTGTAGACAAAGAGGTAAGATGATACAATTTGCTATAGGGGATTGTATTAATCTCTATGATACATAAAGCCAAAGAGTGAAAATGAATAATACTCTCATTGACAAAGGTGAGAAAATGAGGCATAACGATTTCAAGTTTCCCCCCTTTATACAGGCGAAAATAGTCTTGGTACAACCAGTAAATCTTAGCTATTGTTGCTCGTGCCAGAATAAGTATTCTTGATTTGGTCCAAACCAGTTTCCATGTGGACAACCACATTGCAACTTTCTGCTACATGCTATTCTGTAACTATATTCGGATCTAAGCATCTTCACATCTCCAATCTTCATATTTTGGATCAGTAGACGAATGAGGGTCCTTCATTGGTAGTGGAGCGCTCTCTTTCCTAACAAGAAAGTCTCTATGAAAAATACTCATTTTGCATAGTTGCCATTAAGTCTGGTAGACACCATAGGATTAGGAAATCAGCTGAATGTAAACAAACATCGTATGTGCAACAAACAATCTTCTTATCATCCTTGGATGTAGGCATGACAAGTTCGAAGATTGTAGACGGACAACTACAAATGAGGAGACACCGAAAGATGAAAGTGAACAACTGCAACACCTGATATCCTCCAACAAAATATCCTTGGAAGCTATTTTTCAATCAGAACACTCATCAACACATCATGAACATACTACACAACATACGTTGAATTTAAATCCTCGAAGAAAGAATAAGAAACCGTGGATTCTCAAAACTTAAATTAGATTGGAGAAAACAGGATGAATAGAAGAGGAATACATGTAAATAGACTTAAAGTTTAGATGATTTCAAGACCTAAATGAACACCAGGCCTTGATAATGTGATACCTTGCCAATTTTGAGATTAACAGAAGCTAGAAAAGATGAGAAAGAAAAGGAAAACAATTTGGTTTTTTATTTCTTGATAAAGAGGACAAACTGGTATATATATACCAGACAACTATGCAATGCATTACTTGCTCAGATCAGAAACTTAATTGACTTGACAGTCGATGGGCAGTTGACTGCCCACTGTTCAACATTAAATCCTGCAACAGGCACCATTAGCATTGTAAGTTAAATCTAAGAAACTAGAAATATGACGATTAGTTGGGAGATAATGTGATTTGAGCTTGGCCATAATTTACACACAGATTTTCTCCATATAATAGCCTTCTTAAAATGGAACTTGTCATGATCTTCTTCTGGCTGCTATCCATGCTTGTTAATGTGTTATGATATAATACAACCCTTTTCTATTGCTACCATCTTGTCTTCTTTAGACATGTTTCTGATCATACTGATTTTGGCAAGTATTTTGCATGAACCATAAATGTTTTCTTTGTATTTACTTTTTGGCATCGTTGCAAAGTTGTATTAGGTCTATTTTAAGTTGTTATACCTTGTTCTAGGATGCAATTGATAGTTTTTCCTAGCAGATAAAACCAATCTCTGTTAAGTATGGACTCGGCATATCAGACCATGACGATGAAGGACGGCTTGTAACAGTTGAATTTGACAAATTCTACTTATTATGTGGATATGTGCCTAATTCTGGAGATGGTTTGAAAAGATTGGTAATGATTATTATGTTTCCTTTCTGTCCTTGGGTCATTAATACTTGTTATCATAATGAAACAACTTCAAGTATCTAATTTAGTGTATGTTTATGTTAGACTTACAGAGTTCAGGAATGGGATCCATCTCTGAGCAATTACATGAAGGTAAGTGTGGTATATTATGATCTACTATTGCATTTGGTGTATATTCATGTTTGTATATAGCTGTAAATACTCTTGTCTGATCCTGGAGAAGTTTATCTGTTTAGTATCATTTCTTCTATTACTTGCTATATTGAGGTCATCAGAATGAATGATTTCACTACTTTCAGAGAATTTTTGTTAGATTAAGTGCTTTCCCAGTGGATTCCACTTGTCACTGAAAATCCTCATAGTCTGGATGGCATATATGAGATGGAACTCATACAAATCTTGAGTATTTTTACCGTATTAGAGATTTAAGAAGGAACAACAACCATCGGAATAAATCTACACCACCTCAAGCACATGTTTTGATTCAGGTGCACCATTTGTCATATTGATTTGTTTAGGAAGGTTAGTTCTGAAATGATACTGTTCAGTACATGATTTAGTAAATGTTGGATACAGTAGAAATGGGTATTTATGTGTTCTATATGTAAATGCTATAAACGTTCATGCCCGTAATCTTCTATGGATTCTGGAAAAGGAGAGTCGGAGACTATCATGATCCTATATCGTTGTAAGTTTGAACTTGGGTTTCTTCAGAAGAAGTATCGAGAGATCCTATGTCTGATTTATGGAACTTCAGGTTGACTTTGTTCTTTTGGATGTAAAGAATAGGTTTTATTTGCATGAGGATTAATTTGAAAACAATGAGGCAATGAATTATTTAATATCATATTTTTGTAGGAATTGATGAATTCAGTTCCTGTTGGAAGTAAGTCATGAACCTTGGTTTTTTTTGATGTTAAATCCTAGGTTAGTTGTTTTGAAAGCCTGCCATATTATAATTCTCAAGAGCAACCTAGCAATAACAGGACCTTTTTCCTGTGTTTTTGTGTGCATTTGAGAATTTTGTGAATCTATTTGTTCGTTATTTTCCTGAACAAGGCACTTCTAGCTTCTAGTCTTGCTGTTTTTTTATTTTAATTTTTTATCATAGAAATAGGTGATTACATGCTATTAGCATTCTGTAACATGTTATTTAGCATTCTGTAAGGTGTCTATGATATCGTCATTGGCTTTTTATAAGGTTGTACTGACTGATATACTTATTGATCTATCCAGAGTAAGCATTTTGTGGATAGCACTGTTAAAAGTGATTGCAACTTTTAGATGATATTTTAAGACCTGAACTTCACATGGAATCCTTGACGCTTTTTTATCACTATGCACAGAAAAAGACAATTCACTGGTGTACCTTTTGTAAGCAAAGTGTTAATAGTTGTTTGGCTATCCTTTTAGGAACTGGAAAAATCAAAGCCTGTAATCTTAACTGGTGATCTGAACTGTGCTCATCAGGAGATTGACATTTTTAATCCTGCGGTAAGGAATTCACAAATGATGCACATTGTCATATCTTATGTTTTTATATTTTATAACAGCTGTATACGATGATTTATGCTGGGTCTTTTCCTCCCAAATCTATCAAGTCTCTTCTTTTATTTTTCTTTGAAAGGCCTTTTGCGTTGCTTGTGTTTTGAGTCTTTTGACTGTGCATGTTCACTGCAATAGATTCAGGATGTTCATCATGAACTTTCCATGTCATCTCACTTGGAAATAATTCTCTGTGTTACTTCGTATGTTCACCTGATTTTCTGTAGCATCACCAATTCCACCGACCCTTCTTCAACAACCTTGTTTTTTCTCGATTGTCTGGAAATGGGGGGCTTGTCTTTATGAAATGCTGAAACACCAATGTTTGGTTGCTCTTCCATTCTAAGAGTACGCATATCTGCTTTGGACTTCTTTTGTATCAACATTTCACTTGGTACTTAACATTCAGGATCAACTTCTAGAGTTTGCTAATCTAATTTGTTATACCAGTCATTCTCAGAGCATAAGGATCAGGTTACTGCTGACTTCCTCAGTTGGCAGTACAATTTATTTGTGTCCATGCATATAGTATCCATGCATATGTGTGCTTTCTTAAACGCTGTTTGGTTTAGAAACCTTGAAATCATCCTTTTGGGTTGCTAGTTATTACAGACTTCTATTGATGGTTGTATATTCTGATGATGGTAGTCTCTTGGTGAAATCTTATTTATAGGGAAACAAGAGAAGTGCCGGATTTACGATCGAAGAAAGGGAATCATTTGAGATGAACTTTCTATCTAGAGGTTTTGTCGATACCTTTAGGAAACAACACCCTGGTGTAGTGGGATATACCTATTGGGGCTACCGGCATGGTGGACGCAAAACAAACAAAGGTAACTCAGATTTCACATGGACTTCATTGTATCCATATCAATTTTAGTAATGACTGCAGACAGTATCAAAATACTACATGGATTATAGTAATGCAAGCTTTCCCTGCACAAATATCCTTTTCGAAACTTGCTTTCATCCAATCTTTTTTGTTAACTTGTTTCTCTTTGAGGTGTTATCTTGAAATTAATGGACAGTCTTTTTTCTTGCAGAAACATTTGCAGTGACTGCATCTAGGAAGATTTTGTAATAGAGATAAATTATGTCACTGCCTTACATTTATTTTAACATTTGAAATATATCTGTAGATAGTTCAGCCTATGTTAGTTGAAATGTTGGATTCGTCACATAAAATAATTCCCTTTTGCAATGAATGCATCTAGGGAAAGCTTTCTAATTAAGATCAATTTATTTCACTAAAAGTCTCTGCATATGATGGTCAAGTGATTGTGATATTAAAAACCTATGTAGTTCAATACTAGTATGAATATCAGTAATTTTAGATGAATTTATGGGTTGCTTTTCATCTGACAAAGAATAATTCTTTAGAGTATCAAAATCCTTGGTGTTTTCCCTGTTCCTGTAATAACTTTGCTCTTTTAAACATTTATTTATTTATTTATTCAGTGGTTTTTGTCGGGTGATAGAGTTGCCATGACCAATGTATTTGTTCTTTTCATGTTAATGAAACAAAACACAATAGACTCTGAATAGAAAAGTTACGAGTAATAGTATTTTGTAATTTGTGGCATAGTAATCCTAAATATACAGTGAACAAGTAATTATGGTGGAAAGAAAGTAGTCAGCTGTCAAGTTTAGCATGATTTTAACAATTATGCAAAGGGGACACCAAAATTTGACTACATTTTACTGACCATGTGATGTGGCAACCTATGTGTTGATAGCATTAATGCGGTGGTCCCACACATGATCAATTCATAGGCCGCTACATCATGTGGTCAGCAAAATGTGGTCAGATTTTGGTGCCCCCTAGCATTGCTCTAATTTTAATCCACAATGGTTAGTCAAAAAACCTGATCTTATGACCTGTTTATTTGAATTTCATTAGGGATTTGTGAATACTATTACCTTTCTTGTTTCAATGTTTGACCTCATTGGTGATGTCACAGGTTGGAGATTAGATTACTTTCTCGTCTCGGAGTCGATAGCAGATAAAGTTCATGACTCATATATTCTTCCTGAAGTTGTTGGTAGTGACCACTGCCCGATAGGACTGATATTAAAACTCGAGTAGTTTAACAACACAGTTCTGTTTGCTCAGTGAGTACACTACATTCTCTTATTTGATACCAACATGTTACATGCACCTCATTAGCAAGCTTATCCTGTAAGTTTTAGTGCGATGGTTCATTTTGTTTCTGCCACAGAAGGATCTGGTTTGTAGCGTAAGTCTTATCCTTAACCAAACACATGGGGATAAAAGAATTTGACCTCCATTATTCGTTTTAACACGACAGTTCTGTTCTTGTCTTTTCTCTATAATGGTCTTTATTTATTCTCTTGCAGTGCCACTTCAGATCTTAAGCTCTTTCTCAGTGTTCAATGTCAGGCTGCATTGCGCCAGCAGTTCCCTGAGTTCCTCCTAGTCATACAAGAGACTGCTAACTTTTGATGCAAGCTACTTTCTTCCATTTGAAAGACGATTTAACAGAGGAAGGACTATTAAGGTGGTGGTTGGATATCATGAAACCTCTCTTCTGGGAGTATACATTTTGTAGGAACATGTATTAAACTCAACAAGAACATTTTCAAGGTCTTGTGTTTTGCAAGGTTGAACTTTCTTTTCGAATGTAATCTTTCCAAGCACTATCATGATCATCCATTACATTGGCTGATGCTGGGTCGTCGATGTAGTAATCATCTAGCCTCTGTTTATTACTGTTGCACTGTCAATTTAGTTCTTCAGCACAGAATTCATCAATGGCTAACATCTGAAGTGATATCTGAAAAAAATTTCTCCGGAAATTTTGGTTCTTGACCTGACCCCCCTGCTCTATGCGACTGTTGGATGTTTCATTGATTGTAGTTTGGGTTTATAAGCCTCAACAGATTCAAAGAAACAATCTCATAGTTTTCATTTCACATCGACGAGACTAAACCTCCGGATCTTTCTCCACTCCTCTTTCATCCATATCACTCCTCAATCTCCCAGAATCCCTCCACATCTTTGGTCGCCGCATAAAGATTTGAGAGCAACGCATGAGAACCGGCACTCTGAGACTAAAATTTAATACCAACGACCCAATTGCTACCCCTACTTCAGCATTGCTAGCATTGCTGTGGCTTCGGCCCCAAAAGGTCCACCATGAACGCAAAATGCTTCAACCTTGGCTCCACCGGTGCACTTTTGCCATCGATTGTGCTCCTCCCTGCGCAAATGCTAAACTCCCGCACCTAGCATACATGTCATGTCAAGGAAGGCATTGACAAGTGCTGTATTCTTCTCGAACCCTTTGCGGATGGCAAAGCTAGCCATGCATTGTGCTAATGCTAGGCAAAGGCAAAGCTTCCTCACTCCTATTCCTATATAAATACCATCATGTTGTCTTGCTTTCCAGATCTAACCTAGCCGCCTGCTCTGAGCTCATGGGATCCGGAAAAAACTTTCAAAATTAGGTCCCATAAATAATATAAAAAAATAAAACAAAAGTAACATAATTAATATGTTACTGCCAAGATTTGAACTAGAAATCACTTATCTGCAAGTTTACTATAATAACCATTACACTACAATTTTTTTATAACAATAAAGGCTCATTGATAAATATTAGTTCTATTTTTGGTACAAAATTATTTATATATTTAAAAAGAAAAAAATTTGGACCATCCTGGTCCATGGGGCCCTGGGCTGCCTCCCCTGGGCCAGGGCCGGCCCTGCTTCACCCACCCATTTCGATCGGCACCGACGGCCTGGGCGAGCAACCGCGGGAAGCAAACGGCGATCCGATCTTGCTCCACCTCCGACTCGACGAGCCCATTTTGAACAGGCAGCTGATCCTTCCTTCTCTGTGAGCTTCCTCTCCCGCTCCTTGCCTTCTTGTTCTCCCAAATTGTCTTCTTCCAGTCATAGTTTATTGTTTGTTGTAAAGTAAATGGATATGGTTTTATATTGTTGTGTATGTGTGGATGTTCTGTGAGTGTGGTAAGAATGGAACATGGTGAAAGAGAAGAACAATAGATGTTAGGGTCATACCTGAGGATCATACGGTTGTACGGAAGAGATGTGAAAAATATATTAGAACATGTGGTTATGGACGTATGTGGGTGGTGAGCAAGAGATTTCGGTTGTGGTTGTTTTAAGCATTCCATTTGTGTAGTTATGATGAGTGTGGGGATTCTTTCGAATGTGATTTAGTGTAGGTATCAGCTGAACCATGCAAGGATTGGGTGCTGTTCCTTCTTTCTGGTTAGGAAGAATAGAAATGATATAAGAAGTGTTTAAATATATTGTTGTGCTGTTAAGTATAGTTATGCGGTTGTGAAGAACCCGTAGGAGAATGCATGGAATTTTTACTGTGAGAAATGACTTTGTATATGGATATAAGAGAGTGTGTTAGAGTTGTGTCCAAACCTTTGATCTTTCCTTCCATTATAATGGGTTAGTATATATATATTTTTCTTCTAACTGATTGTTTGTTTACATATGGGAGTTTGTGTGTGTTCATGCAAACATGGTGGATGCAACGATATGCCCAGTGTAATGAGGTCGAGGTGTGGTCTAGTTCACTAGGTTCAAGGCTAGAATAATGTAGTTTGTTCCTCTGTATTATCATTCACAGTGGTGTTGGGACTTCATAAAGGAATGTACATGTATACAGTGCATCTTGAAGTTGGTTTTAATTGAGATTGGGTGAGGTAAACAAATCTACTAATAAGCTTGTGTTCTTGAAATATGGAAGTTATGGGTGTTTAAAAAAATGATAAATGAAAAATTAAGTGCTAATGACTGTTTGCATGGTACGATGCTGTTGTGAAAATCCTAAATATATTAAGAGATAGTAGCAGATTCCTATGGTAGGATATGCAGCTAAATGCATATGAAGTTGCACTACTGTGAATTTGGACGAATGGGAAGTTATATATATATATATATATATATATATATATATATATAATATTATGGCCATTTAGGCACTTAAGTATATAGTCTAGCCTAAATATATTTATGTGGGTTCATAAATACAATCCATGTTAAGCTGTAATTTCATAAATTAATATATTCTAAATTTATTTTCTAGGTATCTTGAATCTTTTGGACTCTGACGCTATACCACCCTCTTCTTCTTTCTAGCTTACGTATCCATACAAGTATATCTTACCACTCTTATTTATAATTTTTAAATACTGCAACTACATTTATTTTATTTTATTTCTCATTGAATGATATTGCGCGTCCAAGAATAACTTGGGTGCAAGTCGGCGTTGGACCGATTACGCGTGACTTAGTATCTAGAAGCCAAATCTCCTTATTTGAGAGATGTCCCAACCTCTTTATGACCTTGACACATTTATGACATGTAGTGATTCATGTGTGGACGCAGACTCTTGTACCAGTTGTATACTGGTACAATCGAGATACGTGACAGCAACATTTAGATACTTTGATCTCGACTCAGGAGTAGGAGCTGGACATGTCGTGGTGCACGACAGATGCTGCAGCATTGGGTGGGAAGAACACTCACTAGGCGTATGAGCTGAGTACTACACTTTTCCCTTTGTGACCCCTCGCCTCCGTCAGAGTACCGGGTGAGATGACCATGGATATATTATTATTAGGTTCGGCATCTGGCGTCCACGACGCTACGTTGTAGTAGACCTCTGTTTCCCCCAGAAAATTATGCCGATCCCATTTTGGCCAGCATCTCATGTGTCGAACGTGGTTCTCATTGCATTTACACTTAGCTTGGTACACCCTTATTTTATTGCAGTACTTTCATTTTATTAGTGGCATGTTATTTTTCGTATCTTGTTACGTCCCTCTGAGGACCTGGTTCTCTTCCAGTTTTGAGTGTTGATTGTCGTTGAGTTCCTCTGAAGCTGCTGATGAGTATCTTCTGGTATGCAGGTATTTGAGAGTAGGTACTTATATCATGTCTTCCG
Organism: Iris macrosiphon; assembly: GCA_036927795.1. Taxonomy (NCBI): domain Eukaryota; kingdom Viridiplantae; phylum Streptophyta; class Magnoliopsida; order Asparagales; family Iridaceae; genus Iris; species Iris macrosiphon. The sequence goes on along the minus strand of JAYESA010000019.1, from coordinate 12,331,845 downwards.
TAGTTATCTATTTTATCCTTACTGTTTATTTTCTGCTATTATGGCCTAGTGTTTGTAGACTCATATTGTTCATTCCGAGTCTATTCGGACAAGGGTAGTATGTGGTGCACACCATGATACCAGTTGTCCATTCTTAAATTTTTGTATTCTTGTAGATTGAGACACACATATGTATTCATTATATGTTATCTAGATGGTGATCCTTACTGGACAGCTTATACGTATTTGAGTTAGACTGTAGTCCACTTGATACGTAGCTAGCCATTCTCACGTGGCCTAGTTCCGCGTATTTTGGGACTAGACGTGACACGCGGGAACACAGTCACGTTGGAACCTAAGTTCCGTGGAAGCACAACCACGTTGGAACCTAGGTCCCGTGTGACCTCGAGCAGCCCGTGGGTACGAATCGCCAATGCGTACGCACGAAGTGCATAATTAAAGCACCACATTGCGTCTTTCATCCACGTCTGGGTCTGAGTCGCTAGGCAGACCCCTTCAAAATCTAGCTCCTAAGAGAAATTTCTAAGAAATTAGTGACAATAAGGAGGATTTTAACACATTGTCCTCTATTAAAATATTTTAGCATTCATGTGACAAATTTTAAATATATTTTATATAATTTTTTTTATTGATTTGTACACATAGAAAATGATAGTCTATATCACTTTCTAGAGAACGACTTCAATAAACCCCAACACATTAAAGTTTTAAGAAGAAAAATTTGAAATCAAGGACCTTGTCCTCATACTACATCTCGCAAAAGCTCAATACCTTAGGTTAGGAATGTGCAATCCTTTAACAATCCAATTCTTCTCTTTGCTAAAAAGTGATCAACATTCCTTTTTGTATTTAGGCTTCCTTTTCTTTAATTTTCTTTATTTGTGTGGTTTGTTAATGAACTGTTTCATTTGTCAACAGTGTCTAATATTTCTCTAAGATACCACTTATAAGTTATATAACAATTAGGAACTCAAGGAATTTATTATCATACTAAGTACAAAACCCAACTTAATGATGTAACATATTTTATTTCTTTCTTCCACTTCTAACCTTTAAAAAAAAAAAAACACAAATTTTCTTCTCTAGCCCTCCACCCATCCACAATAAGAAGCCTTTTACTAGGTCAAGCTGTCTAATGGGTCGTGTGGTCCGAAATCTGCTTTGAGTCGGTCTGGTCAAGCTCGCGTTGGATAGACATATGCCTGGTCAACGAGTCAGGCCAGCCTTTTCTACGGGTTGGGTTGGGTTTACTTTTCGCGAACCTGGACCCAGTTCAACCCGACTCCCAAACATGTTCGAACTCTGCCCTAAAAATTGGTCAACCACTCAACCCGGTTATTCCTCTCACCAAAGTTGGGTTGGATTTGTTTTACGGTTTTAACCTCCACCTCCTAATTCAACCGTTAATAAAATGTTGGAGGTATTTTTATCAAAATACTTCCATTTTTTAGCTGTTTGTGAACGTTAATAAGAGATATTTTGATTATTTATGCTGAAAATGATCAAAATACTACTATAACAATCATATTATAAGGATATGGGTGGTTTTTTGGCATCCGAATCCATGAAGGTATCTATGTGTGTAAAAAGAAGGAAGATATACACATCTCAATATAATAAATTAGAAATATATTGAACTTTAGTAGACCACTGGAAAACATTTCATCAAATTCCATTATGTAAGGAAAAGAGAAAAAAGAACAAAAATCTGGTAGTAAATGAGAAAATGGAGAGGACGGAGGCGAACACTTGTCTTATCAAATTCTAGAACAAAAGGAAAAAAGAGAGGGATTTTGGTCATAGCTAATGTTACAGTGACGGTGGTCTTTTACGCCCAACAAAGTGCTGCTCATGCAACTCTTGTCTTATCAAATTTGCCAATGAGATAAACAAGTATGTTGATGGAGATGAGGGCAGACCAGAATTTTGTTTCAGGGGGAACGGAAATATCTTAAGCAATTTTTTATTTTTTTGAGTGGTAGCAAAAATACAGGCTAATACAATATAAATAGTTACAACTAGGCCGTTGTGATAGCGGACGGAGACGGCAGTGCAAAGGGGGTGACTCGAGCGCCTGCGGTGCGGACGAGGCCGTTGGCCAGGTGGATGACCGGGTTGATGTGGCCGTGCTCAGGGTAAGCTAGCATAAGGAAGCACTGCTGATTGCTCTTCTTCTCCAGCCGACTAGACAAGTGAGCACAATGCCAACGATGGATTAATTATTAAAAGGGCTAGACTATACACACCCTACCTTCTACTTAACACACTCTAAATGCTAAACATATCTAAATTTAACTAATTTAAAAATATCAAAATTCTAAACATATTTTACTACATTACTATTTTACTTTTGCTGTCTCCTCCCACGTCGCATATGAGGGGTCGCGGGGACGCAACAAGCGGGCGGAGGCACGGGGCGCGACGTGCGGCGCGTGGCAGAGGCGGCCGCGCAGGGGCCAGGAGGGAGCAACATCGGCGGCAGGGACACGGAGATGCGTGGGAGGAGGCGCGCGACAGAGGACGGCACGCATAGGTCAGCAGAGGGAGGTACGCGACTGGGGAGGGAGTGGGGGGGGTGCGGGCTGGCGTGGGCGGCGGGGTGGCGAGGGGGGGATTTGTTGGGGACGGCCGAAGAAGGAGGGAAGGGAGAGGGGGGGAGGAGAGTTCGCCGGTGGCCGATCGAAGAGTGAATAATCATGTCTTTTAATATATATTTATTTTTTATTTAATTTAATATGAGGTTAAGTAGAGAATGGAGTGTGTATAGTGTGGCACTAATTATTTATAGATGCACTAGTCTGGTTTATATTTACAGATTATTTATTTGACGTATGTGGTACGGTTAAAGAACACTTTTGAAGAGCATAATATGAGATATGTTAAGTAGAGAATGAAGTGTGTATAGTGTGGCACTAATTATTTATAGATGCACTAGTCTGGTTTATATTTACAGATTATTTATTTGACGTATGTGGTACGGTTAAAGAACACTTTTGACGAGCATAATATGAGATATGTTAAGTAGAGAATGAAGTGTGTATAGTGTGGCACTAATTATTTATAGATGCACTAGTCTGGTTTATATTTACAGATTATTTATTTGACGTATGTGGTACGGTTAAAGAACACTTTTGACGAGCATAGAGGCCGCAGTTTGTTGTTTTCCTTTACTTTACGTGACGATTGTGATGACATCCCAATTACTGGGTGAACTCAACTTCCCTCGTAGATGCAAGTTCACAGCTAACTGTTCAACTTGCACCGCGAATTCACTTTTATCTTCACCTTCTCAGTACTAGTATATGTGAAACCCCAAATTTTTAATAAATCGTATTAGTTATTTTAATTAATTAATTATTTTATTTATAGTAATTATGAGCTAAATAGAGGAAATAGATTTTTATTTGAGGTGTTTGTGCATCTAGGGAACTTTTGGAGCCATTATAAATTTTTTCTAATTTATTTTATGTAAGAGACCCTGTTGACAGTTGCTAGCTTAATGATGTGCACAAATATAATTTTCTAGAATTTCTTAGGTATATATATGTATATATATAATTATATATATATATAAGTATATATTAGTTAATTAGAAAAAGAAAAAGAAAAAAAAAAGAAAGGATAATGAGTTTGGATCCTTAATGGATCCAAACCCAAAACCCAAACCCTTAGCCCCAGATCCATCCAAACCAAAACTAAAACTAACTTAGAAACAGCAGCAGCAAAAGTAAGAAGGAAAGAAAGAAAGAAGAATAAGAAAACAGCAGCAGCAACTGCTGTTTTGCAAACCCCCCCCCCCCCCCCCCCCCAGCGGTATTCCTCCCCCCCCCCCCCCCCCGCACCGCCTCTCTCTTCTCTCTATATATATTTTCACTTTCTCCCAAACCCGAACCCTAATCCTCCCATCCACCCTCGGCGCCGCCCAGCCACCTAGCCAAGCCTCCGCCGCCAGCCAACGACCGCCGGAGCCGCCCCACGTTGCACGCCGCGCGCTCGCGAGCGTCGCCGCGCAGGAATGGACAGCAACGTTCCCGTGTTCCCGCTCCGTTTTTTGTGCCCTCGCTTGACCAAACTCGACCCCGTCTTCGCCGATATGATCCTCACATATCCCCCTTCCATATTTGTATATTAGTTCATCTCGAACCACGCGCAAACCTAGGTAAAAATTGACTCCAAGTCGAGGAAAAACTACGACATTTAAAACTCAGAAAAATCTGTTGCAACCACCCCTGTTCTCGGATTCGTATCTCCCACCACAAAGATCCGAATCGGATTTTTCTTGTTGGTATGCGAAGACCACCTAACCTAGTTTATTTTCTGTTAAATATAATATTTTATTTGTTGCTGTATGTTAAAATAAATTAGGTAGAAAAATCTGATCGAATTTCGGATTACCAATACTTCTGTCACGCCCCAATCTCCCGCAAGCTCAATAGTCCCCGCTGAACGTGAAATCACCACGTTGCAGCTCTCCCGCGGGACAATCGTTCTCTTCGGGACGTGATGCCGTACGAGCCTGGAGTTGCGCTCGTACAAGGCGATGTTGTCAAACACCAAATGTTATCATTGAAACAACCAAGTTGCAGCGGTTGTCAAGTATTGTGTACCAAGCACACATTAAAGTAATACGCAGCGAAGCTCACGATAGGGTCCAAATGAAATGCCTTATCGAAGGCAATGCCACAAAGGCGATGCCACGAGGGCGATGAAATACTCTTGCTCTTTTTTCTAGCCCACAAAGGTACTTACAGTTCATACATCATGCCTCGTATATCCAAGCAGCGCCACTACGCCTGCGTACCTGAAATATTGCCCACAAACGTGGGTCAGTACACAACTGTACTAGTGAGCGGGATAACCCACTCGTCTAAGCCGACACTAAGTAAAAATAGTGAATACAACAGTTATATGGTGATCTTTCTAGTTGAATCCTAGATTCGTTTCATGGCATATGAATGACATGTTAAGGAAAGCTGTAAAACAGTTTAATCATGCAAGCATTCAACTCAAACCAAGCGACAAGCATTTATATAACCGACCCGAAGGATTCTAGCGTGCAACCCGTCTTACGCAATGCCATCGTTCGCACGATAATATATCGAACCATTCCCAAGCCTCAAATATCTATCCTCAACCAAAGTTTATATCCCAATCTCGAGTGCACACTCTTGCCGAGGCAAGGTGGCCGCGCCTACACAAAAGCCAAACCAATGAAAGAAAAGCAAGCCAACACCTTATCTATATGAAGTCACTGGCAAAGCCATAAAGGACATATTCCAAGCATTAAGCCCGGGTAGCAAGCCCCACTAGAGGTCCCGCAATGCATCGTGACTAGCATGAATCAATATTTCCCTCCGGATCGATACGTTCCCAGTGCCCCGGAATGTCGTTTCGAGGAAATGTCAAACCCTGTGTACACAGGTTGTCCGTGACATGCAGGAAGTAGGTATGGCGAGAGGATCGAACATTCTCGCCCCACCAAGCGATCCTAGACTCGTTCAACCGATATACAACCAAAGCATCCATAACCATTCTTCCAACATATCCCCAAGGATTCCAAATCTCGACCTCAATATATATAGCCCAATGGACCAAAATACCCATATGCACAATCTCTCAAGTTGTGCCCAAGTTATGCCCATATTCACAATGCCGCTTTCCAACACAGTGTTTCACATTGGATACAACACCCCACACTCAGAATAATCCCATGGCACAATGCCCCAACAGTGGCACAATACCCTCGCCGATGCAGTTGTTCGGTTTTGAACCACAACTGCTCGCTTTGTAAGACAAAACGACCAAGTGATACTCGTGCACGGATGCACGCTCGCTCGCCCGAATTCCCAATATTCTCGATATTTCCATTGTATCATTCCAACTTGTATAATTCCAACCGTCCAAGCATAATCCCAATTATCCAACCGACTGCCTCAAATGTATAATTCAACTATCGCTCCAACTATCCAACGTGTAAATTATTTCAAGCCACAATCCTACCAAGCCAACGAAGCACACTCTATGCACGCCTCAGTGTAGTGATTCCCAAGTTCCGCCCAAGTGTTCAAGCCTTTTACGTGTTTCCATATTATTAGGCATGAAGGAGTATAGGAGAAGGGAAAGAGCCCACTCACAATGTTTGATCCGGTTAGGCATCATGTCCTGCCGATACGGCCAATCCCTTGAACCCGTGGTCCGATGCAAGCGCGATCTACTCAACTGGTATGACTGTGCGAGCAGGCCGTGCTCTCCAAATCATCCGACCGATCGGACTAAGGAAGACGGCATTATCGTTTCCATCCAGCTATTCAGTACTGTTCTGAACGAACACCTGATTTCTGTCGAACCCGCTAGCCATCTGCATATTGAAACCAACTCGATTAATCCTTCTTCCCAAAATCCAACATTTCAAATGTAACCAGCATTTGATTTATTCAATCCGACTCAGCGTAACGCTCCGAGCGGTTGCGGGGTGTTACATAATATACCACTTAAAATCAGGTTCGTCCACGAACCATGCTGGTACTCATTCCTATCACATGCCGCTTGTCTATTTCATAGATCAGCCTTTATGCGACTTTCATATTCACGATCCGGACTCCGCACCTCGTTCTGCTGAACGCTCGTACAAATTTCATGAATTCCCACATCCTCCTTGCAGCTCAACACGAATTTCTCGTATCGCTTAGTTTTGGATCGTACATGTATTTAAGGCGTCCCTAAAATACATGCATTTCAGCCGAGCCTTGCGATAGTAAATTTGAACAAGTTACAAGGGTATCTTTATGTTCGAGGCATCCATTTGCTTTGCTCCCAATTGAACCAAATCACGATTTCCATTCCAACATATTCGATTAAGCACTATCCTCAATTATGCAGATTTTTCCACCGACTCAATGAGTTCGCGTTCCAACTCAATCCATCCCACTATTTCTGAAATCAGTACTAGCAACATCTCCAAATATATCATATGCACCGAACGATAATCTCAACTGATCTACCCCAGCTATGCGACTTACCCAAATATCAAACATTCCTTTTAGATCAGTTCAGTCCAACATATTTTTTCTGCCAACTTAATATCTCACAGGGTGAACATCTATATTGAGGTTCGTGTGATCCACGAAGATCTCGCCGCCACGCCAAAGGGATTGTGTCGCCACGATTTTAACATGGACACACTCGCCACAATTCTTAGGTTGCGCATGGAATAGTTCTTCGTGCTGCTTCCACTGCCTCGAAGCATAGAATATCACCTTTGCCTTCCGAACGAGCACGCTTCCCAGAATAAGTTTCGAGACATCTTGTAAATCTGAGACAAATCTGTCCCTTCCAGTATTCGCAAGGATTTGATCTGAACGAGCCGTTGCTTTAACTTCACGAGCTAGTTTCACAGTCGTCAATTCATATGAATGCTATTCCCTTCCAGGGCACGATGAGTCAGAGGCGATGCCATCGATAAAAATCTGCGACTCTGAATCTCATTAATTGACTTAGGCCAATCCCACAATCGCTTTGATCTTCTGGCTGCATCTTCAGCTGAAGACTATCCCAAGGGTCTCTCGAATCCAACACTCAGTCGATAAGCCAAATCTCATTGCTCACATCTGCCCTCGACGCATTCCCAAATACGCCACCTCAAGGGTCGTTCTATGGGTCTACCATATTCATTCTCTGATTCGACGGACAAGGCGCTAGGGTCAGCTGTCCCGAAGCTACGCTCGATAATTGTAATCATCACGATGGACAGTTACTATAAACCATGCTATATCTCATCTGCAAATCCGAGTCAAAATCTCAACCATTGCATCCGAGCGAAGTTTCCGAATCTGAGAACCGCGCTCGTTGAAACCGTCTTCCATTAATCCGTCGTTCTGTCCTGAATCCATCAAATTTTCGAATTGCCATGTTTGCCTACTCGCACCATCGTTTCAATGATTCTCGAAACTCGAGACTCGCCCAAATTCCTATCCATTTGTCGCGTCCCACATTGCACGTCCAACTTACTCGAGCAGCACAGTGATTTGTTCCGACGTTGCTCCCATATTTAGCTATCTTTAAAAGTCTGTCCGCCACAATCCATGCCTCTAGTTGTTGCCACAATCCGTCCACGTCTTCCGGAAAATCCGTCTACCATTGTTGCACCATCTTGCCCAAAATTTCATTTCCGTTAAACCAGATTCAACTTCTCGAGCAACAATATCCAAAACCCTCAAGTTTGTGTGAATTTATCTCATTGTCCCTCCAGACCAATATCGTGTTTCTTTGCTTAACTAACAGCTCAAATGTGTTGCCCAAAATCGTAGTTCGTGCTCGCTATACTTCCGATCATCCCATCGCTTTGCTCAAGCGTAACCCAAATGTTCGTTTCGATTCCGTCCATCTCTTAAGCCCAACGATACTTCCATTTGCACGATTCCGTCCTTGAGTTCTCAAGTCTAATATATCGAAGGAAATCCGAGTCAAATTCTATTGCACTATATACCACTTAGAAATATAGTTGCCCTCGTGCGAAATCTGCGTCAACCAACGTCTATCCCAAACCGACTATTCCGAGGTGATTCCGACGAGTCATAACTCAATATTCGCTTGCTCCATTTTCATTCTTTCCAACTTAGCCGATATGTACCAACCAACTTGTATTTCCTTTAACCAAGTCCGCTCAGGCAATTTTCCTTTGATGTCTAACCAAAATATTCCAATGCCTTGCTCACTATGTGGTATCCTATATACCACTCCGAATCAAGTCGCTACTCGCATTACGATTTCTTGCACCGATCCAAGAATCCGTTCGAACCATCCCTCATGCATGGTCTTGCCTTTCCTAATTCGAGTCTAACACAAAACTCAGGCAATGCTCGAATTATCCAAAACTTTCCATCCTTCTTGTGATGCAACTCGTGCTATTTCCCGTTCTCAATACTTTCAACTTTTCTCAAACCGTCTGATACTTTAGCAACACGAGCAATCCCGTACATCGAGCTCTCTTCCAAATAATCCAACCCAATACCCAACGGTTCCACACCTTTGCTGTACGAGCAACTCGTTTTTGATATTCCCTAGCCAAAATCCAAACATACTCAACCGATGCGCCACAGCCAAAATTTCCAACTCCTATCCAACACTGTCGCTACACGAGAAACTCGTGCAACGATCCATTCTCATCGAATGTTTCTACTCACAATATGTTGTATAACCAAATCTCGTTAGCCAACCAACTGATCCATTGATGCAATCAGAATCTCTCTGAACGACAAGCCAAGCCAAGCCAACAAAAGCCCACACTTGTTGCACAAATGCAACAACGCCAACCAACTTGCTGCACGAATGCAACAATGCCTAACGAGGCTAAGCGATCCTACGAAAACCAACCAAACCAACACAACCCAGAATAACATGCAGCCACAACTACCAATAAATAGACTTATTGCATGAAACATCCGATGCGACACTGAGTAGAGTCAAGAGCTAAACGACACGCGGAAGCGATTTTAGAGTTTGTGATGAAGCGAAGGACCAAGTCCGAAGAAATGAACCGGGCGCTCTGATACCAATTTGTCACGCCCCAATCTCCCGCAAGCTCAATAGTCTCCGCTGAACGTGAAATCACCACGTTGCAGCTCTCCCGCGGGACAATCATTCTCTTCGGGACGTGATGCCGTACGAGCCTGGAGTTGCGCTCGTACAAGGCGATGTTGTCAAACACCAAATATTATCATTGAAACAACCAAGTTACAGCGGTTGTCAAGTATTGTGTACCAAGCACACATTAGAGTAATACGCAGCGAAGCTCACGATAGGGTCCAAATGAAATGCCTTATCGAAGGCAATGCTACAAAGGCGATGCCACGAGGGCGATGAAATACTCTTGCTCTTTTATCTAGCCCACAAAGGTACTTACAGTTCATACATCATGCCTTGTATATCCAAGCAGTGCCACTACGCCTGCGTACCTAAAATATTACCCACAAACGTGAGTCAGTACACAACCGTACTGGTGAGCGGGATAACCCACTCGTCTAAGCCGACACTAAGTAAAAATAGTGAATGCAACAGTTATATGGTGATCTTTCTAGTTGAATCCTAGATTCGTTTCATGGCATATGAATGACATGTTAAGGAAAGCTGTAAAACAGTTTAATCATGCAAGCATTCAACTCAAACCAAGCGACAAGCATTTATATAACCGACCCGAAGGATTCTAGCATGCAACCCGTCTTACTCAATGCCATCGTTCGCACGATAACATATCGAACCATTCCCAAGCCTCAAATATCCATCCTCAACCAAAGTTTATATCCCAATCTCGAGTGCACACTCTTGCCGAGGCAAGGTGGCCGTGCCTACACGAAAGCCAAACCAATGAAAGAAAAGCAAGCCAACACCTTATCTATATGAAGTCACTGGCAAAGCCATAAAGGACATATTCCAAGCATTAACGGTGCGCCCTATCAGCCCGGGTAGCAAGCTCCACTGGAGGTCCCGCAATGCATCGTGACTAGCACGAATCAATATTTCCCTCCGGATCGATACGTTCCCAGTGCCCCGGAATGTCGTTTCGAGGAAATGTCAAACCCTATGTACACAGGTTGTTCGTGACATGCAGGAAGTAGGTATGGCGAGAGGATCGAACATTCTCGCCCCACCAAGCGATCCTAGACTCGTTCAACCGATATCCAACCAAAGCATCCATAACCATTCTTCCAACATATCCCCAAGGATTCCAAATCTCGACCTCAATATATATAGCCCAAGGGACCAAAATACCCATATGCACAATCTCTCAAGTTGTGCCCAAGTTATGCCCATATTCACAATGCCGCTTCCCAACACAGTGTTTCACATTGGGTACAACACCCCACACTCAGAATAATCCCATGGCACAATGCCCCAACAGTGGCACAATACCCTCGCCGATGCAGTTGTTCGGTTTTGAACCACAACTGCTCGCTTTGTAAGACAAAGCGACCAAGTGATACTCGTGCACGGATGCACGCTCGCTCGCCCGAATACCCGATATTCCCGATATTCCCATTGTATCATTCCAACTTGTATAATTCCAACCGTCCAAGCATAATCCTAATTATCCAACCGACTGCCTCAAATGTATAATCCAACTATCGCTCCAACTATCCAACACGTAAATCATTTCAAGCCACAATCCTACCAAGCCAACGAAGCACACTGTATGCACGCCTCAGTGTAGTGATTCCCAAGTTCCGCCCAAGTGTTCAAGCCTTTTACGTGTTTCCATATTATTAGGCATGAAGGAGTAGAGGAGAAGGGAAAGAGTCCACTCACAATGTTTGATCCCGTTAGGCATCCTGTCCTGCCGATACGGCCAATCCCTTGAACCCGTGGTCCGATGCAAGCGCGATCTACTCAACTGGTATGACCGTGCGAGCAGGCCGTGCTCTCTAAATTATCCGACCGATCGGACTAAGGAAGACGGCATTATCGTTTCCATCCAGCTATTCAGTACTGTTCTAAACGAACACCTGATTTCTGTCGAACCCGCTAGCCATCTGCACATTGAAACCAACTCGATTAATCCTTCTTCCCAAAATCCAATATTTCAAATGTAACCAGCATTTGATTTATTCAATCCGACTCAGCGTAACGCTCCGAGCGGTTGCGGGGCGTTACAACTTCGACATCCCCTCTCTGTTCCCCCTAGGATGAATCAGGTCCGTGACCCAGGATTACCGTTCAAGGAATAGTAAATCTTGTGCACAAGTTGTCCATGACTATGCATACATATACAACTTAGCTATAAAAAAGATATATCATGCATGGTACTAAAAATGTATCGAATACCCCACAATTCTTATTTGTTTTGCCACCTGCCTTAAGCCGTAGCCCGTAATACTTTACTGTCCAGTCCAGGGTCTATCTTGCCCAGTCCAGGGTCTACTATGCTCAGTCCAGGTTCTCATACTTACCGTCCAGTCCAGGATTTTACCATAAATGATAATAAAATATTTTGACGTTTGCTATCACAATATATAATCCACATTTTAAAACAGCAACAGGTTAATAGACATATAATTATTATCTTTCTTTATTTTTTGTAATTTTCATTCATGACATCATTGATATAGAAATACTACGCAGCAATAAGTAATCCTTTTTTGTTAAGCGCGGAGATTAATGATTGAAGAACCAATACCACTCACATTTATCTGAAGGGACTTTCCAGCATGATCTTATAGTCTTCTGAATTGATCCTTCCGCATAAACCGAGTCCAACAGACTTCGAGCCAACCCAGATTTTATAGTACACTATGCGGAACGGGACACTAGAAGCTTTCCTTGAAATAAACTTGAAAGATAAGTCGTCATTTATGTTGAGAGCAGTTCTGCTTTCTTCAAAAATATGTCGAACCTTCCATAGTATGTCCAATTTCAGATTGGTAATTGTGTCTATCAAAACTCTGCAGTCGTCCTCAATTACCACATTCTTGATGTCTCAATTGGAGGAAAAAGCTGTCGAATAAAGGTAGTGTTCCAACTGCAACTATTCTGAAGAATCAAATCGCTTACCATCTCCACTCTGTTGCAACTATTCCAAAGTAAAAAAAAAAAAAAAATTTGTTTTATTGGATAATGAAAGTGAGTAACGAGTGTGGATATTTGTGATTCCATATTTGACCCAAGGTTGACGGTGGAAGTGGGAGTGATATTATAGTAATTATAAATATTAGTTAAAATTTAAAATTTGACATGGTTAGTAATAGTAATAATTAATAGTAAATTATTATAAGTCTGAAATATTATTTTTCGGCCAAAACTTTCATAGAAAAATAAAAAATTGAAAAGTGGAGGAAGACCAGATAATAGATTACAATGATTACTCCACCTCTCCGGCCAGATAGAGAGAGTCAGAAATCCACCGAGACTGACAATTCTTTACACAACGTCTACATGCAATAATATTTAAGAACGCAGCAGCAAACGTTTTTTAAAATTTAGACTTGTTAATTTGTTCTCCAGAGACTAAAAATAATTGTATTGAAAAACAGAACAAGAGCACCGGCCCTCTTTTTCTAGTGAAACCCAGTACTATAAAATATATATTCCACCGTCTGCCTGAAACCCAATATACACTCGTCTCTCTCTCTCTCTCTCTCTCCTCAAGAACTCCAACAAGAAGATCAAGAAGAAGAAGAAGAAGAAGATGGTGGTCTTCATGCAATTATTCTTCAATCCGGCTGATGCTGAACGCTTCTCCAGGAGACCCATTGAGTGGGAGGGTGTGGAATTGAACGATTACTTCCCCGGCTACGAAAGAGTCGTCGCTGCGGATTACAGTCCACTTCCAGACCGTGGTCGTAATATTTTCGGGGGAAAGATGGAACACTTCCGGGTGGGAGGAGACCGCTCCAGAGCCGACATCGTAGCAAGCTTCTTGGCCTGGGACTGTGTCGCGTGCCATCTACTGCACCACAGTTTCACCGAGATCGAGATTTGGCAGCCCGACACCGGATCCTACGTCCACAAATGCTCCACTCATTATACGGAGCCGGAGGCCAGCTCGTATGATCCTAATGGTGGTTCTCCTTCTATTCGCGCTTGTCTAGCACCTGTTTCTGATGGGTTCCGGTATTTTAGATCTTTTGTCAGAGACTGCCGCCAGTGCCGACGTCAGCAGTGGAACTTAATCGACGAGTACAAGTTGAATTTGCATGGCCAGATTATAGCCGGACCTTTTTGCTACCATGACCCTCTCAATTATGCGGCTACGCGGTATTTCTAGAAGCCCAATATTGCATGTCAAGTTCTTGGCCAGGCCATCCTTCGCAAGTTCATTTCTTGATCTGTGGTATGCAATTTCTTAGCAATCAATCTTTAACTAATTGTTTTTCAGATGTTTAATTAGGGTTTTGAGGCGTGGTAAGCTAGAGTGGCTCAAATTCTGGAGCTTCTTTAATTGTTCATGCATGCACTCATACCTACCCTTATTATTGTTTGCAACTTTGCCCATATTTCTTTAATTGTTCATGCACTGATTTAGTTTCGACGTCTTGCATGGGACAATATATATTGCAGTACTTTCACGTCAATGAGTTTGAGTTGACGTAGTTTAGCGGGGCTCAATTCTACATCTTCTGTAATTGTTCATGTACTCGGACCATTAGTGTCTGCAACATTGCCAATGACTTCTTGAGATCAACTCACTGTGAACAAACAAAAGATGGCAACTGATTTATAGGTTTGGTATTCTTGGCAAGTTGTTGTGCTAGTATACGCTTTTTGTAACGGGAGCTCATTTCTTGATTCCGTATACTTTTCTTTTTCTTTTCAGGGGTTTTGGTTTTGAGTTACTTTACTTTGGGATCACAATGTTGTTGTTTCATGTCTTCTGTTGGAGAGGAGGCTTTGAACTTTTTCTCTAATATTTTTGTATAGACGGAAGAATTCTGGTAATTGTGGAACTAAGTACGGGAAAGTGTATCTTTCTCTAATGATTTGAGAAGGTTCTGAACATTTTCTCGATGCAAATTGAGAATGCCATCATGGTGGAGAGAGCACTTAATGGTACATTTCTTAATTTTACAAAAAAATTCTTCTTACCAAAAATTATTTATCTGGAAATTAATTATGGTTTTTCTGAATCACCCACCCTTCCGATAAACAAAGGGGATGCATCATATATCATGATTTTGCCTGATTTTTTTAAATGAAATCGATATATCTTTTCGGAAAATATCTTTAAAAACAGAGTCATATTACTTTCTTTTCGGAAAATATCTTTAAAAACAGAATTCAATACAACCAAACAATCGAGCCAACCAGTTCAAGCACGATGTACCAATCCGGGTGTGCAGCGTGTCTTGTGAACTATACTCAAAGACTATAGGGACATGCAGCATTTAGGAACTATCATTCAATCAAGCACACAAGTTGAACTATCAATCAGAGGTCGGTCCCCGAGAAACTCTGGATCGGTAGCGGTAATTCAGCTAACCAATGACTCCTTTATCTGATGCTATTAGCAGCTGTGACTCATGGTTCAGCTCTTCACTAATAGCCATTGTCCGACCGATGCAAATACATGAAATACTATCAGATAAACACTAAGATGCACATGTTCATGGACAAGCAGGCTATATATATAAACTCTTATATGTTTTTTACCCCCTTGTCGATCGGTTATCCCTGCAGCAGACATACAAGTTAGCAACATATGCATATATGAAAATATGGCTCACTTTTCCTGTCCGTCTCTGCATCAAACAGTTAGGTATGCAAGAAAGATAACCTATCATGCTCCCTAACTACCTGAATGCAGCTATCCCCATGAACAAGCTAACTTCTCTAATACAGACTCAACTATTCTCAACAGAAGCATCGCCTCCCATCTAATAGCCATGTCCCCCTGGATCTCGTAGGACCAGAACATCAGGACGCACTATTAGTCTTACCCCATCAATCTCCATCCTCCATTCTAATATCCGCACCCCGAGCTCAGGGCGCGTTATTAGTCTTCCATATTTCGTTTGGCCTCCATCCACCACAAGATCCCACATTTAACAAGCATATCACATATCACAATAGCAACACAACATGACAATGCAACTATCAATCCATCTATCTCTTATCTAATAGCCGCACCCCCCTGGATCCCGTAGGATCGGAACATCAGGACGGGCTACTAGTCTCTGCACAAATAAGACAAGCATTTACTCTTTAATCGAAACAAGCATACATTCCATCTAGCTTTAGCATTCAAGACAAGCAAAAATATAAACACGATGACAAGCAAACATATGAACGGTCTCTTTAGTTGAAGCTAGCATGGCATGGGTCTATTTATCTCTTTGAGTTAAACATGCAGTTCTACTCTTTCCTTAGCAGGGCAAGGTTCGTTCGATAGCGGTGTCAGTATAACTAGCATGCAATATTTTTTATACTTAGCATGACAATGGCTCTAACTCTTTTAGGCAGAGACAGGTTCTCGTTCTATCATTCATGCAACTTATCTTATTAAAAAAACAAGCAATTCAAAAACTCAGATTCATTATTAAGGCGTGCAAGAATCAGATAATGCAGTTTTGCCCACTCACCTAGATCAATCGTCTTGTGGTTCGATCGGAAACTCTCCGAGAAGGCTTCCGCTCGAGCAAGCAAAGCGATATCACTTGTATATAGTGCTTACGCGGAACGGGGCACTACATACTTACCCACCAATAAAGAGTTTCGTCCTCGAAACTCAAGGAGAAACCTTTCAATTTTCAGAGCAGCGATAGTCATCATCCCTCACCATCCTCAATCAAAACTCTAGCAATCAGAACTCTCAAAAACTCTAGCCATCAGAAATCATAAATCATATCTCAAGCAATAAAATAAATCCAGAAAATTTTTGACGGCAACTTTGAGAATATTTACGGACTTATTGTATGGAATGTTTATTGCAACACAACATCGGACACATCTCAGAGTCAGAGGAAACGGAATGGGCAAAGAATCGAGTTCGCTCTGATACCATTATGTCACGCCCGTTCGTCCTCGCTTGGTCCCTATGGAACCGATCGTCCTCGCACGGGTATGATGTCGTGCAAGCTTAAAGTGCGCTTGCACAAGGCCAAAGCTTTGAACAAAGACAAGTAAGCTATTCAAGTCAGGAGCAGTGGCACATGTATTGCAGAAAAGTAAAGAACACAATGGCATATGAAAATAGGCTCTTTATTGATAATCAAGATGTATTACAAGCGGCGCTTGACCGAGGTTACAGTTCGCTCAAGCTCTCTTTCTCTCGATTACAATGACGTCGTTCCATACATTATGTCCCTCTATACAAAAACAGCTCAAAGCAATCTCGATACAGCTCAAGGCATCGACTCCAGATTTACGGTTCCTTGGGATGAGACATGGCTATCGCTTCCTCGGACGATCCAGCACCTGAGAACAAGCAAACTGTTGGTGGGTCAGCACTTTGGGAAAAGTACTGGTGAGATAAAACAACTGAACAGAAGCTACACCCCCTGAAACCCACACTAAGTAAGCATGTGGCAAAATATTATATTACTAGTGATCTTGCTACTTTTATCTATGTTCGTTACATGCAGGATGACTATCAACAAGAATATGTAAGAGACTAAGATTTTACCAAGCGATGCTTAGGTATCGTGCAGAAAATTCTAAGAAACGACTTGGTGAATATGCTAGCGATTGATGTGAACACGATTGAGGATTTAATTGGGTGACTCAATTCCTGAGTGGTGTATGGTTCATTTTGGAAATGTCCAAAATAGAATCATAGGTCTCGTACGATAGTTGGATTGAGCGATTTAAGAATATCTTGAATAAATGATAAGGCTTATATCAAATAGGGATTCATGAAAATGGGAATCGATATCTTGGTTAAGAAAACTTGTTGGAAACTTGGAGGATCATGCGAGTAATTTTGGATTGAAACAAATGGATAGAACTTGAATAGAATATCGCTTGAATAGAAATTAGCTCGAGAATGAATATTGTGGTTCGATGAAAGAGATAAGCGATAACGAATTTGACCTGGAGTTTGGAAGAACGATCTTGAATCTAGTTCAAAAAGATAACCATCGAAATCGGTCCTAGTGAGAACGATTATCCTGCGGGAGCGTCGACGTGGTAATTTCTTGTACGACGGGGATGATCGAACTCACAGGAACATATTCGGTGATTATTCTAAACAAACTAGATGAATAGAACATATCAAAAGTAGATAGACTTTGGCTTGGATATTTGAACTTAGTTGCTTGAGGAATGCTAGAAGTAGACTATAGATTTGTCAAACGGTAACATTGAAGTCGGATGATTTTGCTAGACGAATTATAATCACGGCATGAACTGACATGACTTAATGGATAGTATATCTAACTTGGATGGAACAAAGTAAAATGATAAGGTGTCTCGATTATTTCGAAGATAACTATAATGTTCGACGTTCTTGTCTTGTGCGAGCGTAACTCTATGCTCGTACATGTGTCATGCCCAAATTAGGACGATTATCCAGCGGGAGCGTTGGCGTGGTGATCTCACGTCCAACGAGGATGATCGAACTTATGGGAGACCGGAACATGACAACTGACTAATCATCTTAACTTTTGGTTCGACACGATAAGACGAATTTGAAAATGAAAGTGAATCGAAAGTGTTTCATGGATAAGTTAGCCTAGAACCTGGAATAAATTACGCTTGATGGTTTCGTGAACGGATACGTAAATCTTGTTAGACGACTTAGAGTTACAATTGAAGGTTTGGAACTAAATCTTGGCTTGGAGGTCTAGACTTAGAATGGATACATGGGTTCTATCAAACATACTTGGGGAGATAAACTGTGTGAATTACTAGGTTGTCCTGCAACTTGGATATATCATGGATTGCCTGAACGGATTCAAACCATGTACAAACGAACATGTTATGAGAGTAGGATAATCCGTGCTCGATGTTTAGAAATCTGAGTGAAACGAGCTTGGGTATAATATCTCATGCAAGTAAATAATAGTTTGACCTTGCGACAAATTTGCACGATGAATCGTGTGCTTAAACTTGTACCTATGACATTGTGAGCTGACCTAGTAATTAAGCAGACGACCATGTGCCAAGTGAAAGAACCTATGTGACCGACTTTAGCATATTGCTTGAACAAGCCATAGAATTGGGGCATCAAGACTTAGTGTTAGATTGGAAACGGTAAGTGTGTTATATGTTTAACCCGAACGGATGGACGCTAGTCGATTGATCGAATAGATCATCTTAACGGTAGTGCAAAAGTTTGATTTGAGTCGGATTGAAATGACTTAGAATTTTATTGACCCTGTCGAAAGTATCCTTATGATTCATAAGACGGGAACCCTTGAGATTTTCGCAAGTAGCTTGTCCAAATTTACTATCACTAAGTTTGGTTGAATGCATATGTTTGAGGGATGTCTTGAACGTGTGCACGATCCAAGATCCAGTGATATGTTGAACTCGGGTGCAAAGACTTCGCAATCTCTAAGTTGGTTGACATGCATATGTTTGAAGGACGCTTTGAATATGTGTATGATCCAGACTCACGATATGCTGATCTCGAATGCTAGTGCAAGTGAATATGTTAGATCCGTATGGACAAGTATAACGACTTGCATAAGTTTGCCTCAGCCTTAGATCACCATTCAAGATGGATCAAACCGGACCCGCGTTAAGCGATATATGTTCCGCGCTAAGGCGCAGTTGAGATCGAGTCAGACCGTGGATTGAATGATAGAGTCATTCAATGAGACCGACCCAGCATAAACGCGACACGGTGTAAGAAACGAGTAGAAAATTATGTTCGAACGGATCTAGTGGTACCGATTGCTACACTTGGAATAGATTCGATGATGCGATAGAATGGCTTGCGCTCAGGAAGTCTCGAGGACGAGACTTTTTCTGAGTGGTGTATAATGTAACGACCCATTCTGTTCAAGCGGAAAGCCGATTCAAATGGCACAAGTGCAACGACCCAACTCGCCTTCCTCAGCGAGAAGACTTATTTGAGGAAAAGGATTCCAGACTTGGCCCTTCAGGAGTTCGAACTTAGACTTTCAAAGGCTCGCTCGGAGTATCGTTCGACCGAGGCGAATCATCTCTAAGGTGGGTGGCTACGATGAACTTGTCTTTGCTTAGCCAGCACACTTAAAATATGGACGATACATGCTAGTCGCTAGGTGAATCACCCCCTGCATGCTAATAAAGAATACAATGCACCTAGCTAAGGAAATAATCCCAACTACTATTTGCTTGTGTTAGAATATAAAAATGAAAATTTGCTTATAAATAAACCTTCGTATGCTACAGTTGCCTTGTGCAACTAGACCCCGCTATGCCTCGAGTAGAACGATATATACTTCTCGTAGTGCACTGTTCACTTATTTATACTGCACATCCCTAGATCATGTCTCTCGGTATTTTTCTTACGGTTTTACTTTTCGATTTAACCTTAGACCCATGCCAAAGTAAATGCTTATGTTCAATAAGAATGAAATGCTTGTCTGCTTATATGTTAACTTGTACTCGTTGCCTCGATTCAATGCTTGTTACTTATATTATGCCACAATCAAGTAACACTATCGCGTATTGTGCATGCATTTAGTTAGACATAAGACTATCAAAAAGTTCTTTTGTGCAATATGAACATGCAAGTATCCATGACCGTTAGGTCGCCAAGGCAATCCCCGAACCAGGGGAATGCATCAAGTCAAGTTGAACACTGAACGAGAATCATGTCAAGCAAATCAAGAATCACAGCTCGTGGAGCAATGCTCGTTCAGAACAAGAATCATGGATTATCATGTCAAGTTGTGAATCTGGAAGACCAAGACTTGCATGTCGCGGACAACTTGGAAACAAGGGGGATCTTCGGATCTCGTTCCACGGACGGTCTCCGGGGCACCGGGACCGATCCGATCCGGATGGAACTCGTGCATGTATAGCAGGATGGTGTGTGCGCTTCACGCTGCACCATTCTCGCTAAAAGGCTGATAGTCTCATGTACTGGACGGGATGGTTTGTAGTGCCTCATGTACTTTTATTGCATTACATCCTTGTCAATGACAATCACTTGTCATTTATGGTTGTGCCAGTGACTCCTGTTCATATAGATAAGTTATTATCGCTTAGCGGCAATTCGCGTGCGAGTAATTCCATCACATCCAGTAATCAAAATACCGGAGCAATCATGAGTATAAAATACTTGTACATATGGAGCACTTGAACAGCTTTTGCAATACGTATGTACAATCCGTATAACCCGTGCACCCGAAACATAATCTCGTTCACGACACTTGTGCTTGCTTATGTTATTGTCCTGAATTTTATTATATATATATATATATATATATATATATATATATATATATATATATATATGCCCGTGCTTGATTTAACTTGGTTTGCCTTGGATAGGGAAGAACGAATGGTAAGTTGGTAAGTCTCGTCGTGTTTCTCTATATCGCACGGCGCACTGCCACACGAGTTAGACTTTTTATCATGCCATAAAACTGATCCTAAGGCAAAACTAGAAAGATAACTTAATAGATGGTGCACGGAATCTATATAACGTGTTTGGATTTGTCGAGCAGGCGAAAAGCCTCCCCACCAGTGCATTCATGTACTGATAACCCACCAGATTGCTTGCAGGGTGCTGGAGAACCTCGTTCAGTGCGGATGTCCCCTTCGTGCGTGCTAAGGCATAGAGTTCACTCTGGAGCCTTGGAGCCTTGCGTCCGGAACTGAAGCACATATACACGATATAATGTTGGAACATCGTCTATGTATCATTCCACAAATGTAGCCACTTGGCACGCTTTTACTGTTTCAAAGAGAGAGGCTTGAGCGACTTATAATCTCGGCCTAGCTGTCACGCCCCGGTCCTGCAGGGTCCGTTCGTCCTCGCTTGGTCTCTACGGAACCGATCGTCCTCGCACGGGCGTGATATCGTACAAGTCTAAAGTGCGCTTTCATAAGGCCAAAGCTTTGAACAAGGGCAAGTAAGCTATTCAAGAAAGAAGCAGCGGCACATATATTGCAGAAAATTAAAGAACACAATGGCATATGAAAATAAGCTCTTTATTGATTATCAAAAGTGTTACAAGTGGCGCTTGGCTGAGGTTACAGTTCGTTCAAGCCCTCTTCTCTCGATTACAATGACACCGTTCCATACATCATGTCCCTCTATACAAAAGCATCTCAAAGCAATCTCGATACGGTTCAAGGCATCGACTCCAGATTTCTGGGTCCTTGGGATGAGGCACAGCTATTGCTTCATCGGACGATCCAGCACCTAAGAACAATCAAACTGTTGGTGGGTCAGCACTTTTATAAGTACTGGTGAGTATAAACAACTGAACAAAAGTTACACCCCCTGAAACCCACACTAAGTAAGCATGTGGCAAAACATTACATTACTAGTGATCTTGCTACTTTTACCTAAGTTCATTTCATGCAGCTCAGGATTATAGTCAATTTACATCTTTTGAAAACATAGCTTGGAAACAGTTTTGCATATTCAAACAATAAGTATACAATCGGGACATTGTTCTATCGTGCAGTGTGCAGCATGTATTGTGCACCATATTTTAACTCTTCGGGACAAAGTTCTCTAGTGGACTGATTATCTCAAAACAAGACAAGCATTAAGTGGACTATCATACTTTCAAGCACACAAGAAGAACTAGCTATATGATTTCGGTCCCCGAGAAACTCAGGATCGGGAGCGGTAATCCATCTAACCAATGACTCATTTATCTGATGCTATTAGTAGCTGTGACTCATGGTTGCTCTTCAGTAATATAATAACAGCCGGGACCAAGGTTAAGCTCTACACTAATAGCCATTGTCCGACCGATGCGAATGCATGAAGCACTATCAGATAAACTCTAAGATGCACATGTTCATGAACAAGCAGGCTATTTTTATATGAACTCTTTATGTTTCTTACCCCTTGTATCTGTGCGATACCACGTCAAAGCGAGGTCGAACATCTGACTGCCCGCTGCCTCTATCTGCATGCTGTCTGGAATCTGTGCCAGCCTGAAGATCCCCTCGATCTGCTCTATCCAGTCATCCGCGTACAGGATCCCTTCTGTACCACGGAACTCCTTGGGTCACATCCTCTGAAAGTCGATAATACTGCCCGGCCTCGGATGCTGAATCTGATCTGCCTGTGGCTGAATCTGTGCTACCCTATCCACTGCTGTCATGGCCACCTGGTGGGCGTTCTCAATGCCCAGCCTCATCACATCCACCTGACGGTGCTGCGTGTCCATCATCTCCCTGAAGAATGCAAACAACTGCGCGGCATCTACTGGAGCAGGAAGTGGTGGAGGAACCACCGGAACGACTGGGTAGTCCTCGGATCGACAGGTGAAGAAAAATCCCCGAGAGAAGCAGATGCTCCCTCAACCGCAGGAGTGGTGAGTGGAGCGGTAGCAGCTGCCTGAATACGGGCTGGACGAGAGGTAGCAGACCTCTCAGTAGCAACTGCTGGAACGGTACGATGGGATCGTGTCTTCGGAGGCATCCTGAACACAGATCAAAAGAAGTCAATACGGCGCAAGATACGATATCATCAAAGAAGGACAGTAATATTTCAAAAGAAACAATTTTAGAATAATTAGATTGAAATTGTTCCTAGTCGTGATTGAGTACACTCTAATCCTAGATCCTAGATCCTATAGCAGGCTCGCAGCAGTACAACTAAGTTGTTGTACCACCACGATATCACACTAATTGCGAATCGGGACCTGCATGGGCCGCCACCAAAAACATGTCACGACCCGCACCCGGAAAATCGGGCATGAGTCGTGGGTACGTCCAGCCTACGCCGCAGCATCGGCGGTAGAACGCTGTCTAGGTCAACTAACTAAATAATAATCTCACACAAAAATCGGCCATGACCTCTCCAAAAGAAGAGCAACCACACAAACAATATAAACCTGTCAAGATCTCAACTCCAAACGGAGGAGCAAATATCACAATGATAATCACAATATACTCAATCACGAATCTAAGCACGATAAGATAACACAGAGATCTAACAACTATAAAGTCTAACCAACAACAACTACTACAACAACTACTACAACAACCACAACATCAATAATAATAATACAACAATATCCAAAATAATATACAAACAATGTCTCAATCCAAAACCGGAGACAAATCCGGTGCTAAAGCTAATAAAAACAACAACAAGGTCTCAGTGATCCCGGCTACCAACCCGGAAATCACCCCTAAGCTAGAGGGTTCCTGTCTGCACAATCGACAGGCTCAGGTCCATAAAACGTCGGACACCACTCCTCCGGATACTCTGAAAAATATGTCCAGTCAGGACTGGAGCAAGTACATCTCTAACAGCAGTTCCATTTAAATGATAAAAACTATAAAACAGTTATAGCAAGTAGCAAGAAGAATGAAGCAAGTATGAAACAAGGAAATATATATAACTGGTGCATAAAGGTAAAGATGCATGGATATCAGAGCAAGATAGTAATAACTGCAAGATACAAGAAATCTACACTAAGAGTAAGTCTGTGCACATGAACGTGTAGTGAGTCCAGCATGAAAAATATGTAGTGAGCCAAGTCCAGAAACATGTAAGTGAGACAAGTCAAGAAATGCATGAGAGTCCAGACTATAAAGAATGAACTCGGTGTCTTTGAAATACTTGTTTCGATATGTAAACGACTAGGGGTAAGTACGGCTCACCGTGCACTGGGTGCGCGGCTGCTATCATTCCAGATTAGACCAGAGGGAGTGATGCCTGATGATTCCAGATGGGAATATTTACATGTCTACTCGATTATTTCCCCGCCCCGACTAATACAAGTGGATCCAAGACCCGACACGCAAATCAAGATGAGTCCAGCCTGAACATGAATGATGCCTGTAGGTGATGCCTGTAGGTGATGCCAGTGGTGATTCCAGAATAGAGGCCAGAAATATGAAATGTACGTGTCGCAAGTAAATGAATCTAGAAATACCAGTCAGTATCCCGTGTTGTGCCAGAATAATCAGATGATACTATACTAGAAGCTGAATCATAATAATCATCAGATAATAAAAACTATCAGAGAATGTACTCGCCTGACGTCCTGAGCAACTGGCGATCCGAACCGGTGTCGCAAGGATCTAATACGAAAAGCAAGGTTAAACAGGGTTCTAATGAGTTAAACAGATATAAAATAACTAAAAATAGGCTTCTAGGGTCATTCTAGGTCAAATGGTCAAACCGGTGAAATCTGGGTCAAAAAGTCAACTCTATGTCCAAAAAGTCAACTCTAGGTCAAAACTAGGTCAAAAGTTGACTTTGGCGGTCAACCGAGTCAACTACGGTCAAGTCTGGGTCAAACTAGAGTGCTCCTGAAATTCTAGGTCAAACCGAGGTCATTAAGCTAGAAAACTCTCAAACTCGCCTCCTTGAGATACCGGAATACCCTCGGTATCCGATACCTCAACCTAGGCCACGCACCCCGCCTAAATCCGCTAAAACCTATGCTAGCACGCGTAAATATATACACATATACATATAAAAATTACTCCAATACTATTCCTAGGCTATTGCTCAAAAATCCCGTTCGAAACCCAATACCTTGGTTATCTTAAGGTATTGAAATACCTCGGTATCTCAAGGTATTGAGATACCGCTCTAAACTCAACCCGACTACCCCTCTAGCTAACTAACTATGCATAAACATATATATCTAGCTATAATCTAGGCTAAAATATAGATATCTAATACATATAGGCATATACCTATATATCTATATATATATCTCACAACACACATATACCTTACCTTATACCCATTCTCAATACATATATATCTATATCTAGTCTCTATACCTTTATATAACTATATGTATAGGCTATTATACATATATCTAACACATATAAGTATCTACATAGCTATATGTATCTATATTCACACATACACACAATACACATATACACATACCTTATATCTATATACCTTACCTTACCTTACCTTACCTTACCTTACCTTACCTTACCTTACCTTACCTTACTCTCAAATATATAAATATATCTATCTAGATATCTAACTGTCTATCTACCTAAATAACTATGTAGTTATCTAGCTATCTATCTAAGTATCTATATATATAACTATCTATTATCTAGTATCTACCTATCTAATATCTATCTAACTAGATACCTATCTATTTATATCTAGATATCAACTACCTATCTATCTATCTAACTATCCATCTATTATATATCTATGCATCAAACTATTACCTATCCATCTAATATCTATATAGTATCTAGATATCTATCTATTCATAAATCTATCTATCTATTTATATCTAGCTATCTACTTACCTATGTATCTATGTATCTATCTATCTATCTATTTATTTATCTAACTTATCTATCTATCTAACTATAGATATATATATCTATATATATCACTCTCTCCCTCGCTCGCTGCTAGCTGTTGCTGCTGCTTACCCTGCTGCTGCTGCTGCTTAAAACTGCTGCTGCTGCTGCTGCTGCTGCTTTTCATTGCTGCTGCTGCTGCTGCTTTTTACTACTGCTGCTGCTGCTTTTTTCTGCTGCTGCTGCTGCTTATTCTGCTGTTGCTGCTGCTTTTCATTGCTGCTACTGCTGCTGCTTTTTAAATGCTGCTGCTTTTTAAATGCTGAATGCTGCTTTTTAAATGCTGAATGCTGCTGCTGCGGCTGTTCATGCTGCCTGCTGCTGCTGTTCAGTCCACCCCCCTCTCACTCTCTCTCTCACACACACACACACACACAACCACATACAGACACACATATATACACATATATCTATATATATATTCAACCATATATATATATATATATATATATATATATATATATATATATATATATATACACACACACAAGTCTCTCTCTCTCTCTCTATATATATATACACACTAACACATCTACTAACATATATACTTATACACACATATAACTATATATATACACAACTAAATACCTATATATATACACTTATATCTACTCTTTAACACTCACACTAACACACTCACAAACACACTAACACACACACACACACATACAAATATATACATACATACACACACACACACATATATATATATATATATATATATATATATATATATATATATATATATATATATATATATATATATATATATATAAACACACATATTAGTATATATATGCACACATACAAATATATATATATACCAATACACACACACACTAAGATATATATACATACACATATATATATATATATATATATATATATATATATATATATATATATATATATATATATACACAAGCACACTTACACATACATATATATATATACACATAGACATGTACACACACAAGCACATAGATATAAATACACACATATATATACAAATATGTATACATAAACACACATACATATAATTATATACATATATATATATATATATATATAGACACATATACACTAACACAACACAACACACAACAACACACAAACAACACGTCCCACACACGCCCAACGACCCCGACACTCACCAACACCCTAAAATATATAAAATATAACTCGAAAACTCTAGCACACACTCCCCGATACTAACCCAACGCGCGCACAAGCCCGAAACGAGGAAACCAAGTCGAAATGGCCGTTCGGTCATTTCGACGAACACGTGGTGCGCGGCTCGGAAAACCTCCTGAAACGCACACCAAACGAACTCGGAATCGGCCTAAAATTTACCCACGCGCTCTAAACGATGCCTAGATCCTAGAAAAAATGCTACCGTGTCGATTCTAGGCCCGTGACGAAAACGCACACGCACTTAGAATCGGCGACGACGAAAAGCCCCAATTTCGCCCGAAACGCCCATTTCTCCGCGATACGACTTCCCGTATCCAAACGGAGACACGCACTCATCCTCTAGACACCCGACAACGTCTACCTAGGTCTGTCTAATCTAGGGCATCACCCAAAATTGGGCCAAATTTAGATTCCACCCGAAATTGACACAAAACCTAGTGTTAAAGTCTCTAAACTCACCCACACTAGTTCCAACTTCCTCCTACGGGTAGGCTTAGGGTCTAGAAAGGTTCTACAACACTAATTACACTACACAAAAATAATTAGCAAGGGGAAAGTTAGGGTTTTACCTCTTGGGAGTTGAAATCCCAAGGCCAAAGTCTCACAACCCCTAGAAATCACCTCCCTCAAGCTCCAAGCCACCAACTCTAGCTTCCACACTAGATCTAAGCTCCTCACACCTAGGTTGGGGAAAATTCAAGGTTAGGGCTAGCATAAAGAAGAAGGAATAGAAGAAAGAAGGAAGAAAAAGGAAGAAAAGCTTACTTGGAGAAGGAAGGAAGAAGAAAGAAGAAGTAGAATGTGAAGAAGAAGAAGAAGAAGAAGTAGTGGAATGAACAAAGGGGGAGAGAGGGGCTGCTCCTGCTGTGTTCACGTTTGGGAATGGGATGGGGTCGGGTCTGGGAGCAAAAATAAAGGGTTACAACAAGCCAAAAGACCAAAATGCCCTCATAACTTGGGTTTTGGGTTTCGGGGTTCCAAAAGCACTCAAACTAGCTCCAAATCTCTCCCACTAACCTTCTAAAAATAAAATAAATATTTTTAAGCCCCAAAATAATTCTCACAAGGGTGTGGGCTGGGTCGAACATGGGTCCACTAGGGTCTGACATGGGTCCAGACTAGCCAAAATCCTTAAACAATCAATAAAAATATAGTACAATCATTAATTAAATATAAATACAATTAATTATAAATAATACACACTTAACCAAATAAAAAAATAAAAAAAAATACCCGGCTCTGGAAATGGGGTGGTGACAAGTCTACCCTCCTTAGAAAATTTCGTCCTCGAAATTTAAAGTCAATCACACTCCCTCTAGGTCAAACCCCCAACAATCACAGTCAAGAAATTCTACCTAAACAACATACAAGATCAGGGTCCTACTGGTCGTGTTATCACAGTCTCAATCAGGGTCACTACACTATCTACCACAGCACAAAGAAAAGTCTAACAGGTACTAATGAAGCACACCACAAGGAATGGAAAAGGACAGGAAGAAGAACAAAGAGACAGACCTGCTAACCCGACACCCGTAGCATCGGCCTCCTCGGCCGTCAACGCATAAGCCCTGCCCTGCTGGGGTGTATCCCTCTGCTGGTGCGGGGCATGATGCTGTGCCACAGGTGGCCTAACTCCAACTCTCTGATCCTGTGCTCCACCCAATGGAGGTGCAGTGGGGCAATCTCGCATCTGGTGAGCAGCGGATCCACAGAACAAACACACCTTCAACCTCCTCCTACAAATATCCCAAGTGTGTCCTGCCTTCCTACAGTAGGCACAAGTGGGCACCCTCTGATCCTGACCCTGCTGCGCTGCCTTCTGTACATAGGGACGCTTAGCTGGTCCCGCACTACCACTGGCACTGCCTGAATCATCCCTGCCTCTCTTGGACTTGAGCTCCAAGTCATCCTCTGCTCTCTGAGCATCTCCTACTATCTGCTCAAAAGTTGCCTCACGGTCGCTCCTGGTCAAAGACTTGACCGCCATAACCAAGCCCTTGCGAAACTTTCTCGCCTTGGCTGCCTCACTCAAGCCATCTACAAATCTGCCCAGACGGCAGAACTCCGCTGCGTACTCGTCCACTGTCATGCTCCCCTGGACGAGTGCCTCGAACTGGCTCTCCAAAGCACTGAGCGCCACATCTGGAAAAAACTTCTCCTTAAAAAGCCCCTTGAAAGCCTCCCAAGTAAGCCCTGGCGCTGCGATCCTCGTATCTGTGCGATACCACGTCAAAGCGAGGTCGAACATCTGACTGCCCGCTGCCTCTATCTGCATGCTGTCTGGAATCTGTGCCAGCCTGAAGATCCCCTCGATCTGCTCTATCCAGTCATCCGCGTACAGGATCCCTTCTGTACCACGGAACTCCTTGGGTCGTATCCTCTGAAAGTCGATAATACTGCCCGACCTCGGATGCTGAATCTGATCTGCCTGTGGCTGAATCTGTGCTACCCTATCCACTGCTGTCATGGCCACCTGGTGGGCGTTCTCAATGCCCAGCCTCATCACATCCACCTGACGGTGCTGCGTGTCCATCATCTCCCTGAAGAATGCAAACAACTGCGCGGCATCTACTGGAGCAGGAAGTGGTGGAGGAACCACCGGAACGACTGGGGTAGTCCTCGGATCGACAGGTGAAGGAGAATCCCCGAGAGAAGCAGATGCTCCGTCAACCGCAGGAGTGGTGAGTGGAGCGGTAGCAGCTGCCTGAATACGGGCTGGACGAGAGGTAGCAGACCTCTCAGTAGCAACTGCTGGAATGGTACGATGGGATCGTGTCTTCGGAGGCATCCTGAACACAGATCAAAAGAAGTCAATACGGCGCAAGATACGATATCATCAAAGAAGGACAGTAATATTTCGAAAGAAACAATTTCAGAATAATTAGATTGGAATTGTTCCTAGTCGTGATTGAGTACACTCTCATCCTAGATCCTAGATCCTATAGCAGGCTCGCAGCAGTACAACTAAGTTATTGTACCACCACGACATCGCACTAATTGCGAATCGGGACCTGCATGGGGCCGCCACCAAAAATGTGTCACGACCCGCACCCAGAAAATCGGGCATGAGTCGTGGGTACGTCCAGCCTACGCCGCAGCATCGGCGGTAGAACGCTGTCTAGGTCAACTAACTAAATAATAATCTCACACAAAAATCGGCCATGACCTCTCCAAAAGGAGAGCAACCACACAAACAATATAAACCTGTCAAGATCTCAACTCCAAACGGAGGAGCAAATATCACAATGATAATCACAATATACTCAATCACGAATCTAAGCACGATAAGATAACACAGAGATCTAACAACTATAAAGTCTAACCAACAACAACTACTACAACAACCACAACATCAATAATAATAATACAACAATATCCAAAATAATATACAAACAAGGTCTCAATCCAAAACCGGAGATAAATCCGGTGCTAAAGCTAATAAAAATAACAACAAGGTCTCAGTGATCCCGGCTACCAACCCGGAAATCACCCCTAAGCTAGAGGGTCCCTGTCTGCACCATCGACAGGCTCAGGTCCATAAAACGTCGGACACCACTCCTCCGGATACTCTGAAAAATATGTCCAGTCAGGACTGGAGCAAGTACATCTCTAACAACAGTTCCATTTAAATGATAAAAACTATAAAACAGTTATAGCAAGTAGCAAGAAGAATGAAGCAAGTATGAAACAAGAAAATATGTATAACTGGTGCATAAAGGTAAAGATGCATGGATATCAGAGCAAGATAGTAATAACTGCAAGATACAAGAAATCTACACTAAGAGTAAGTCTGTGCACATGAACGTGTAGTGAGTCCAGCATGAAAAACATGTAGTGAGTCAAGTCCAGAAACATGTAAGTGAGACAAGTCAAGAAATGCATGAGAGTCCAGACTATAAAGAATGAACTCGGTGTCTTTGAAATACTTGTTTCGACATGTAAACGGCTAGGGGTAAGTACGGCTCACCGCGCACTGGGTGCGCGGCTGCTATCATTCCAGATTAGACCAGAGGGAGTGATGCCTGATGATTCCAGATGGGAATATTTACATGTCTACTCGAGTATTTCCCCGCCCCGACTAATACAAGTGGATCCAAGACCCGACACGCAAATCAAGATGAGTCCAGCCTGAACATGAATGATGCCTGTAGGTGATGCCTGTAGGTGATGCCTGTAGGTGATGCCAGTGGTGATTCCAGAATAGAGGCCAGAAATATGAAATGTACGTATCGCAAGTAAATGAATCCAGAAATACCAGTCAGTATCCCGTGTTGTGCCAGAATAATCAGATGATACTATACTAGAAGCTGAATCATAATAATCATCAGATAATGAAAACTATCAGAGAATGTACTCGCCTGACGTCCTGAGCAACTGGCGATCCGAACCGGTGTCGCAAGGATCTAATGCGAAAAACAAGGTTAAACAGGATTCTAATGAGTTAAACAGATATAAAATAACTAAAAATAGGCTTCTAGGGTCATTCTAGGTCAAACGGGTCAAACCGGTGAAATCTGAGTCAAAAAGTCAACTCTAGGTCCAAAAAGTCAACTCTGGGTCAAAACTAGGTCAAAAGTTGACTTTGGCGGTCAACCGAGTCAACTACGGTCAAGTCTGGGTCAAACTAGGGTGCTCCTGAAATTCTAGGTCAAACCGAGGTCATTAAGCTAGAAAACTCTCAAACTCGCCTCCTTGAGATACCGGGATACCCTCGGTATCCGATACCTCAACCTAGGCCACGCACCCCGCCTAAATCCGCTAAAACCTATGCTAGCACGCGTAAATATATACACATATACATATAAAAATTACTCCAATACTATTCCTAGGCTATTGCTCAAAAACCCCGTTCGAAATCCAATACCTTGGTTATCTTAAGGTATTGAAATACCTCGGTATCTCAAGGTATTGAGATACCGCTCTAAACTCAACCCGACTACCCCTCTAGCTAACTAACTATGCATAAACATATATATCTAGCTATAATCTAGGCTAAAATATAGATATCTAATACATATAGGCATATACCTATATATCTATATATATATCTCACAACACACATATACCTTACCTTATACCCATTCTCAATACATATATATCTATATCTAGTCTCTATACCTTTATATAACTATATGTATAGGCTATTATACATATATCTAACACATATAAGTATCTACATAGCTATATGTATCTATATTCACACATACACACAATACACATATACACATACCTTATATCTATATACCTTACCTTACCTTACCTTACCTTACTCTCAAATATATAAATATATCTATCTAGATATCTAACTATCTATCTACCTAAATAACTATGTAGTTATCTAGCTATCTATCTAAGTATCTATATATATAACTATCTATTATCTAGTATCTACCTATCTAATATCTATCTAACTAGATACCTATCTATTTATATCTAGATATCAACTACCTATCTATCTATCTAACTATCCATCTATTATCTATCTATGTATCAAACTATTTACCTATCCATCTAATATCTATATAGTATCTAGATATCTATCTATTCATAAATCTATCTATCTATTTATATCTAGCTATCTACTTACCTATGTATCTATGTATCTATCTATCTATCTATTTATTTATCTAACTTATCTATCTATCTAACTATAGATATATATATATATATATCTATACATATCACTCTCTCCCTCGCTCGCTGCTAGCTGTTGCTGCTGCTTACCCTGCTGCTGCTGCTGCTGCTGCTTTTCATTGCTGCTTCTTTTTACTACTGCTGCTGCTGCTTTTCCCTGCTGCTGCTGCTGCTTATTCTGCTGCTGCTTTTCATTGCTGCTACTGCTGCTGCTTTTTAAATGCTGCTGCTTTTTAAATGCTGAATGCTGCTTTTTAAATGCTGAATGCTGCTGCTGCGGCTGTTCATGCTGCCTGCTGCTGCTGTTCAGTCCACCCCCCTCTCACTCTCTCTCTCTCACACACACACACAACCACATACAGACACACATATATATACATATATCTATATATATATACAACCATATATATATATATATATATATATATATATATATATATATATATATATATATATATATATATACACACACAAGTCTCTCTCTCTCTATATATATATATACACACTAACACATCTACTAACATATATACTTATACACACATATAACTATATATATACACAACTAAATACCTATATATATACACTTATATCTACTCTTTAACACTCACACTAACACACTCACAAACACACTAACACACACACACACATACAAATATATACATACATATATATATATATATATATATATATATATATATATATATATATATATATATATATAAACACACATATTAGTATATATATAAACACACATATTAGTATATATATGCACACATACAAATATATATATATATATATACTGTCACGCCCCGGTCTCCCGCGAGCCCGATCGTCCCCGCCGAACGTGAATCACCACGTTTCAGCTCTCCCGCGGGACCATCGTTCTCATCGGGACGTGATGTCGTGCAAGCCTAAAGTGCGCTTGCACAAGGCCAAAGCTTTGATACAAGGGCAAGTAAGCTATTCGATACTGAAGCAGCGGCACATAACATTGCAGAAAAGTGAAGAACTCAATGGCATATGAAAAACAGTCTCTTTTTATTGATAATCGAAAGTGTTACAAGCGGCGCATGGCCGAGATTACAAATCGCTCAAGCACTCATCTCTCGATTACAATAACACCGTTCCATACATTATGTCCCTTTATATAAAAGCAGCTCAAAGCAGGCACAAACTCGATGCGGCTCCAGGCATCGACTCCAGATTTCCGGCTCCTTGGGATGAGGCACGGCTATCGCTTCCTCAGACGAATGAGCACCTGAGAACAAGCAAACTGTTGGTGGGTCAGCACTTTATGCAAGTACTGGTGAGATAAAACAACTGAACAGAAGCTACATCCCCTGAAACCCACACTAAGTAATCATGTGGCAAAACATTGCATTACTAGTGATCTTGCTAGTTTTACTTAGGTTCATTTCATGCCGTTCTATAGCAGAGTCATATTACTTTGTTTGGAAACATGCTTTGAAAACATAAATCAAACAACCAACCAATCGAGGCAACCAATTCAAGCACGAGAAATCATGTTCGGGTGTGCGCAGCGTGTTCGGTGAACTATATGCACAGATTCTAGGGACAGGCAGCATTTAGGGACCATCAATCAATCTAGCACACAAGTTAACTATCAATCAGAAGTCGGTCCCCGAGTAACTCAGGATCGGTAGCGATAATCCAGCTAACCAATGACTCACATTCTGATCCTATTAGCAGCTGTGACGCATGGTTGCACATTACTGCCGAAGCAGCCGAAGCCAAGGTTCAGCTTTTCACTAATAGTCTCATTGTCCGACCGAATGCAATGCATGAAGCACTAACAGGAGGTCTCTATGATGCAGACAAAATGAATAAGCAGGCTTATGTATAAACTGATATTTCTTACCAACGGCCGAACGGTTATCCCTGCAGCAAACATACAAGTTAGCAACAATTGCATAAACATATATATTTTACCGTTCTTTAGTTTCCTGTCCGTCTCTGCATCAAATAGTTAGGTATGCAAGAAGGCTAGCCTAGCATGCTCCCTAACGACCTGAATGCAGCTTATCTCCATACACTTCTCTAATGCAGACTCGACTCTTCTCAACAGAAGCACCGCCTCCCTCTAATAGCCACGCCCCCCAAGATCCCGAAGGACCGATCCTCAGGGCGTACTATTAGTCTCACCCCATCGCATCACCATCCTCCCTTCCAATATCTACGCCCCGAGCTCAGGGCGCGTTATCGGTCTCCCACATATCGTTTGTCCCCCATCCACCGCAAGCACCCACATGTCTCTTGTCTCTATCACAATAGCACACAACATGACAAGCACATTTAAACCATCGTATCACATTCCTAATAGCCGCACCCCCGAGATCCCGAAGGACCGATCCTCAGGTGGGCTACTAGTCTAGCACACACATGACAAGCATTTACTCTCGCATCGAAACAAGCATTCAAGACAAGCCATATAAACACGATGACAAGCAAACATATAAACGATCTTTTAGTTGAGACTAGCATGGCACGGGTCTATTATCACATCAAGTAAATCATGCAGTTCTATCTTCTTAGCATAGTAATGGTTCTATCTCTTTTTAGACAAGCATACATATTCTCTTAGCTAGGCAGCATATTCGTTTCAGTGACAAGCTATGTGAGTTCTTTTATTAGCATGCTGAGTCGGTTCTATCATTTCTTATGAAAATATTTCTTCTTAAGCAAACAAGCATTTAAAACTCAGATTCATTATTAAGTCGTGCAAGAATCAGAGAATGCAGTTCTGCCCACTCACCTTGATTAATCGGTCGGGAACTCTCCGAGAAGACTTCCGTTCGAGCAAGCAAGTCGATCCCACTTGTACATAGTGCCGACGCGGAGCGGGGCACTACATATACCAATACACACACACTCTAAGATATATATACATATATATATATATATATATATATATATATATATATATATATACACACACAAGCACACTTACACATACATATATATATATATATATACACATAGACATGTACACACACAAGCACATAGATATAAATACACACATATATATACAAATATGTATACATAAACACACATACATATAATTATATACATATATATATATATATATATATATATATATATATATATATATATATATATATAGACACATATACACTAACACAACACAACACACAACAACACACAAACAACACGCCCCCCTCACGCCCAACGACCCCGACACTCACCAACACCCTAAAATATATAAAATATAACTCGAAAACTCTAGCACACACTCCCCGATACTAACCCAACGCGCGCACAAGCCCGAAACGAGGAAACCAAGTCGAAATGGCCATTCGGTCATTTCGACGAACACGTGGTGCGCGGCTCGGAAAACCTCCTGAAACGCACACCAAACGAACTCGGAATCGGCCCAAAATTTACCCACGCGCTCTAAACGATGCCTAGATCCTAGAAAAAATGCTACCGCGTCGATTCTAGTCCCGTGGCGAAAACGCACACGCACTTAGAATCGGCGACGACGAAAAGCCCCAATTTCGCCCGAAACGCCCGTTTCTCCGCGACACGACTTCCCGTGTCCAAACGAAGACACGCACTCACCCTCTAGACACCCGACAACGTCTACCTAGGTCTGTCTAACCTAGGATATCACCCAAAATTGGGCCAAATTCGGATTCCACCCGAAATTGACACAAAACCTAGTGTTAAAGTCTCTAAACTCACCCACACTAGTTCCAACTTCCTCCTACGGGTAGGCTTAGGGTCTAGGAATGTTCTACAACACTAATTACACTACACAAAAATAATTAGCAAGGGAAAAGTTAGGGTTTTACCTCTTGGGAGTTGAAATCCCAAGGCCAAAGTCTCACAACCCCTAGAAATCACCTCCCTCAAGCTCCAAGCCACCAACTCTAGCTTCCACACTAGATCTAAGCTCCTCACACCTAGGTTGGGGAAAATGCAAGATTAGGACTAGCATAAAGAAGAAGGAATAGAAGAAAGAAGGAAGAAAAAGGAAGAAAAACTTACTTGGAGAAGGAAGGAAGAAGAAAGAAGAAGTATAATGTGAAGAAGAAGAAGAAGAAGAAGAAGAAGAAGTAGTGGAATGAACAAAGGGGGAGAGAGGGGCTGCTCCTGCTGTGTTCACGTTTGGGAATGGGATGGGGTCGGGTCTGGGAGCAAAAATAAAGGGTTACAACAAGCCAAAAGACCAAAATGCCCTCATAACTTGGGTTTTGGGTTTCGGGGTTCCAAAAGCACTCAAACTAGCTCCAAATCTCTCCCACTAACCTTCTAAAAATAAAATAAATATTTCTAAGCCCCAAAATAATTCTCACAAGGGTGTGGGCTGGGTCGGACATGGGTCCACTAGGATCTGACATGGGTCCAGACTAGCCAAAATCCTTAAACAATCAATAAAAATATAGTACAATCATTAATTAAATATAAATACAATTAATTATAAATAATACACACTTAACCAGATAAAAAAATAAAAAATAAAATACCCGGCTCTGGAAATGGGGTGGTGACAATATTAGTAATTAGTTAGTATTAAACTAATATATTACATAATTAGAATAATTAATTAGTTAAATAAAATGATGTTTTAATATTAATTTTGTATTTAATAATTATCTTAATTTTTTAAACTAAGTATTTAATTTTATTAGTTCTTATCAATTAAAATAATAATTTATAATTACATAATAAATAAAAATTAATTTATACTTAATTGATACTATTTGTTAATTATTAAATTAATATATAATTAGTTAACTTTATTATTTAATGCATAATATTATTATTTCTTTTTTACTTTCTTTTCATAATCAAATAAGTCAGACTAGAGGCGGAGCTTAGCGAGGAATGAGGGGGCCATACCACCCTCACTCACTCACTCACTCACTCACTCCCACCCAACCACAAACATTTTTCTTTCTTATAAGACATTTAAATTTTTGATATTATTTCCTTCAAAAATACAAGCCAAGTCCCTCCATGATATAATTTACTCCTCTAAAAATAAACTTGACCCTTCAAAAATTGGAATCAAGCACCACCACTGAGTCACACTAATGACTGCATCAACATGTAGATGAGTCTTAAACCAAGTTATCTCAAATACCGGCACAAGTTGTTCTCACAAAAATATATATATATATATATATATATATATATATATATATATATATATATGTCCTTCTATATATATATATATATATCCTTCTCTCTCTATCCACCTCATAGAACCCACATTCATATTCTCTCTCTCTCTCTCTCTCTCCTACAAGACAAGAAGCTCCAAGAAGTAGAAGGAGACGAGGAGGAAGAAGAAGGTGGAACATCAAAGAAGATGGTGATCTATGAACGAAAAGTATATCGTCTAGATGCCAATATGTTCCACGGATCTACATACCGAGTCCATGAGTGGCGAGGCGTCGACATCAACCATTTCTTTTCCGATCATCATCGTGTCGACGCAGAGTACCGCCTACTTTATCCCCACCACGACGTCTACTACGGAACAATGTCCCTGTACCGGACCAGAACCAGAAGAGGAGGCGGCGGACCCGACATGGAGTCGAGCTTCGTCGCGTGGGACTGCAGACACTGCGGGACGATGCATCACCGCTTCACACGCCACGAGATTTTTCCGAACAACACAGCGGAGGCGAAGTGCGCCTGGGAGTTTAGCCAGCCGCAGTTTTACAATCCCGATGCTGATGAGACTCCCTATGTTATCACTCAAGAAACCCTCGAGGGAGGATCAGCTCGAGATGGAAGTTCGGAGTACTTGAGGCAGAGATACTTTTTCATGCACTGCCACCGGTGCCGAACGCAACATGTACTCGGCATGGAGCAGTTCTGGTACAGCGCACAGAGTGGCGCGTTCCAACGACAAATCTGCCACGACGACCCTCCCGACCACTGTGTGGCCATGGCGGATCGCTTATACCAATGCTACCGGCAGCAGCGCCAAATCCCAGCCGGTGGAGGACATCAAGATGCCGATCATCATGGCGGGATTGATCAAGAACCTGACGAGCATGGCATTGGTAATTCTCAAATTGGAAGTGACGCCGGCTCTAGCAGTAACGAGCCCATTTTTATTATGGATGACATTAATTGAATGACTTCCGGATCGATCATGATGGTCGATCTTCGATCATGATGGTCGATCTTGGCAAGTTGTACCTACCTACCTAGTACTACTCCTTTCTTTAGTGATTCATTCTTGATTTGGAATGCAAGTTCAGTTCTTTCTCACTGATTTGTTTTAGAAGTTCAGTTCATTCTTGATTTGGAATACAAGTTGTAGTACTAGCGTACTCCTTTATAACTATGAATGAATCAAGAAATCTAGCTTTTTTTCCTTCTCTTCTTTTCTTATTGTGGCTTTTCTAATTGTCGACTGTCTCTCTATAATTTGATGTTCAAGTTTTATTTTCTTTCCCCTCTCTTCTTATTTGGAAACTGATCAAAGAAGCAAGAACTCTACTTGTTTTCTTATTCTTTTCTGCCACCTATATGGCTTTTCTAGTGGTCTGAATTTCTACCGCTCGGTATATATGCAAGTTCTTTAATTTAAGTGAGATTTTATTGAGAAAGAG
The DNA here is from genome assembly GCA_036927795.1 of Iris macrosiphon. Taxonomy (NCBI): domain Eukaryota; kingdom Viridiplantae; phylum Streptophyta; class Magnoliopsida; order Asparagales; family Iridaceae; genus Iris; species Iris macrosiphon. The sequence continues at coordinate 12,292,492 of JAYESA010000019.1, read as the reverse complement.
GTTATTCACATTGATTTATTATGCAAGTACTCCTTTAACACATTCTCAAATTATATACTGAGACGAGATCCTAATTACTAATGGGCTAATGAATTTTATTAAATCTAGACTTTTTTTTTTTCTTCTGTCAAAAACAGATGAATAAATATAGACCGACTTACTTCTTAATATTGACTAGTTAATTGCTTATGTTCAGCTAATTATGAATTAGTTACAAATGAATGAAAATTAAGGCCTGCTTTCCGTCGTATTAATTTGTTGATAAGATTCTTTTTTTAGTTCTTATTATAATTGCTAATAAGATTCTTGTTATATCTTTAACTTTAATGTATATGGATGGCCAATCTGTGTGATGATTATATTTCATTAAGTTCTATGGATAGTCTCTTCTTTCATCTCATTATCCTAATTAAACTATATTTTGGAGGATAATTTCTCGCGGATACTAGTTTTGGATTTTCCCAGAATTCTATTTTTGTTTTATTAATCCAGTAAATGCTAAGGGGACATCAAAATTTTGACAATATTTTACTGATCGCTTGATGTTGCTCACAATCTTTGTATTGATAACATTAATACGGTATTTTCACATATGAATAACACATAAGTTAACACATCATGTGGTCAGCAAAATATCGTTAGATTTTGATGTCCCCTAATAATGACTTTACTTATATGATTCTATTTTATATATTTAATATATTTTTTATTAAATTCTATTTGCGTCCTATTTTGCATATAAATATGAAACCATCAAATATACACTAATTTTATATCTTAAAGATAAAAGTACTAAGAAACACTTAATTCAAAAGGGGTGGCCAGTGGCAATGGATTTGAGTTGGAGCTAGGACAAAAATTTAACTAAATGGTATAGCAGTTTTGATGCTAGAGTTCTAGAATACCGATCGACCGGAACACGGACGATCATTAGGGACCGATATTGTATCAAAAGAAAAACAAAAATAAACGGAAGAAATAAATACTTTTCAAATGAAAGATTTTAAAAAAAAAACAAAAACGAATACCATTAGAAATATCGATAGAACTCGCCCATGGTCATTCGTTAACAGATCATCGAGTGTGTATAATCCACCAATTTAGATGTTCCCGGCCAAGAAACCAAATAACAAAATAAAATTTACAAATTATTACAGAAAGGGTAATTTGTAATTAAATATAATATATTTTATATTTTTGCATGATTTATTTTTTACTAACAAATAAATATCCAAAAATATCAAAAAAAAAAAATTTGAGATGTCCGACGTAACACTCGTGATTTTGCACACGCTGCGTTGCATGCCTTCTGGGTCCACTGTTTCCAACTCCCACCAAATAAATGGAAGAAATAATACGTCCTTGTGGTTCGATTCACTTATTTTCCGTCATCCATCCAGGAACTTATATCTCTCCCTGGTAACCACAAGGATCACTCGAGTTCGGTGAAATATCAAATTGTTTGCAACTTGCTACATATAATTTGACTAATAGTTTCTGGGGAGGAGTGAGCATTCGGTACGTATATTTGGCTTTAAACGAATCGAAATAGTCAAAATGGAATAACCGAAATTCTAAAAATAAAAACTGAAATAGTCAAAATGGTGCAATTCGCACACGACGAAGTCGCCTCGTTTAGCGGGTCGCACCCCGTTTCGGTAAATTTCGGGTTTAGAAAATTAAACTTTTGGTCAAATTCAACAGCAAATAAATTACAACATACAACGAATTAAAATAAACTAATTGAAGAGATTAAATCTCGGTTATGTTGTCTAAATTACTGTTCAAGTGGAATTTATAAATATTAACTTGGTTGGAAGAAAATCAGTCATGAACATGGGTGATTGGAACAGTTTCTGAACTACAAATTTATTCATTTTTTCTGTTTTGCGTCGCGAATTGCGACCGACACAGGACATGATACACCGAACTAATTATACAGGATTCAAGAGGGTCATGTGGTCTTCGCATAGGATTCGACAGACGATATTTGGATTACTGTGCAGGGAGATACAAATATGGGAAGAAGGGTACCTCGCTGTGTTGCTGCTCGAAAATTTTGGCGAGCTGTGTGGCGGCTTCTTTGCGGCGACGTGTGGCGGCGGTCCGATGTCGTCGGCGGCGGAGGCTCATCGGAATTGGAAGAGGAGTTGATGTGGTGGTGGTCGGGTAGGCTAGGGATTATATAGGGTGGCAGGAAGAGAGTTACGGGGAGACGAAGGGAGAGGGTCGGACGGTTTCGGGGAGGCGAAGTGAGGGGGTTCGTTGTTGTTACAGTACATGGGGGGGTTGGTGGGTTGCGGGTTAGGATCCAGGTTCGGTTATTTAGTTTTGGGTTTGTTCGGTTTGGTTTGGGATGGTTTATTTAAAACAATACATATATGGCCATTAAAATTAGTTTTGGAGATTAATAAATTCCAAAAAATTACATAATACTCTATTATTAATTATACAACCAAAAATATAATTTATGCACTATTTTAATAATTAATTAAATACACAAAAATATAAATCCATGAACGAACACTTATTAAAATTAACTAAAAATAATGAAAATTTTCTACAATAATAATTAATAAAAAATTAAAATTAAAATCTAAAAATTTAGGGTATTTACAACAAGCGACAAGAAAACATGTTCAAGCAATCACTTACTCTTCTTATTAGCATGACAAGGTTCTTCTATTGACAAGCATTCAAATTCTAGCTAAACATACAGTTCTATTATTCATGCAACGGAAACAATAATATTCTTAGCAACAAGCCTTATAAAACTCATATTCATTATTAAGACGTGCAAGAATCAGATAATGGAGTTCTGCCCACTCACTAGATCAGTCATCTTTTGGTTCAATAAGGAGCTCTTCAAGAGGTTTCATTTTTGAGTCAGCAAACCGATATCTCTTGTACATAGTGCCAATGCAGAGAGGGGCACTATAATTCGGAGATGACGAAGAAGCTTGGGGGTGCATGGAACAACATTCTGGAACAGGGGAGGCCGAACTCGGGCCGAGTTCGGTCCCATAGGTTCCAGAACCTCGCTTCGGCTGCTATTTTAATTTTTACTCGCAAACACCGATTCTACCGAGTTCGGTCCGAACTCGGTGTCGGCGGACTGAAGTTAAAAATAAGGTATTTTATACACCGTTGGATCGTATCCTACGGTCTAGGTTGGTTGCGGGATTGAGGAGTATAAGTTAGGTTTTTCTAACCCTAACATATGCAACAAAGCAACAAGAAAAGAAAAATGAGGCAAGAGTGTCATTGTAACTTTGGGAAGGAGAGAAGGAATTGATGTCGTTTCGAATGAGGAGATCAGTTTTTGGTAATTTCTCATTGTCTTCCATCTTCGTGGTGTGATATATTTTATATTCCTAATTGTTGTAGAGATCCGTGTTGGATCGGGAGGAACTTGTAGAGGATGTATTCTCTTTATTCCATTAGTGGAGGTTCTTCAGGGTTGGACTCCGATCGTCCCGTGGTTTTTTTTAATCTAAATTTTTCACGTAAAAAACTATGTCTGCGATTTAAGTTTGACGTTTTTGGTTTGTACGTTTTGCTCGGTTCTCTCGCAAGTACTCTTTGGTTTGAGGACGCGCTTTCTTTCCCAACACTAACCCCAAAGCTTAGGCTTTTGCGCTAAGTTTGTGTCCTAAAGCATGCAACAAGTCATGGACAAATTCTTGTTCAACTCTCATTCTACTCCTCTTCATTGATTTATAAACCTATTTTGCTTAAATGCTCTCAACAGTTTGATGTTTCAGAAGTATGTTTATACAAAGATTCACTTCAATCTTGCAGAACTATGTATACATAGCGCTCATACATAAACTGCAGATATTAACAATTACCAATACCGAACAAGGATAATATCATGGATCTCTGCAGAACTAGAAGATCACATAAACATTAAAATGTTTTTCTTACAAAGAAAGGTTACCCACAAAAACAGAGCTGTCATATGTGCTATCAATCTTGGTGCAGATGATAACAGATTCATTCATTTAGAGACCTCCAGATACCTTAATTTTATTGCATGGATAAGACCGTTATAATTCAGCAACAGTAACACTAGCTCTGGTTACTAGATGCCCAAATTCTCATAAAGCAGGATACATCAACATGACACAGTATATATATCAGACATATTCTAAAAACAAAGAATATATATATCAGACTCAAAGCAAACCATTTCCTGTGTGTTATATATACCCACAAGAAGTCCAAGAAGTTGAAGGGGAAGAAGAAGAAGGTATATTGTGAAAAGTTCTGGGTTCTTGCACCAATACCCTGACATCCCAAAGAAGATGGTGATCTTTAGAGTCCGCCGTCCCCACATGATACCCTATACGCTCAGAGACTGGCGAGGCGTTAACATGGACAATTTCTTTCCCTTCCATGAAAGAGTCGACGCAGACTACTACTACTTACCTCCACGTCATGATGAAGTTTACATCGGAACAATGCTCCATTACCCTGTCGGTGGAGACGACAGGACACCTGATATCGTATCAGGATTCGTCGCTTGGATCTGCAGCAAGTGCCGGGAGATGCATCACCGTTTCACCACGCATGAGATTTTGCTGAACAATGGAGAATACTATAAGGTCTGTGTGGGGGATTTTAGCAATCCGCAGTCTTATTTTCCTAATAGTGATCAGACTCCATATTTTGACGTATCCTATACAGAGCATCAAGATCATGGTGTCGTGCGGCAACAATTGCTCAAAAGGGACTGCCACCATTGCCGAACACAACATTCCTATGTCGTGCAAGTGACAGTGTTCTTGCTTGATGTACATGACATGCGCCATGATTGTGAAGATGACCCTCCCAACGGTGGTGTAGTGGCAGCCGCTCACTACATTAGGCTGCTACAGTACCAAGTACCTGGCGGTCATCAGGAGCAAAATGAGCAGCCTAATGGTGATGCTGATCAAAATCAAATTGCTGATGACCATGACAGGCATGATCAAGATCAAGATGAGGCGCTGCAGGTTAATGGTGATGTTCACAATCACAATTCTGACGGCAATCATGAAGGACATCAAGATCAAGGTGGGGAGCTGGTAACTGGTGGTGCTCATGATCACGATGCGGATGCCAAGCATGAAGGACATCAAGATCAAGATGAGGCACTGGTTAATGGTGATGTTCACAATCAGGATGCTGAAGGAAATCATGGCGTACATCAAGATCAAGAAGTGGCACTGGTTAATGGTGATGTTCACAATCACAATTCTGACAGCAATCAAGAAGGACATCAAGGTGGGGAGCAGGTAACTGGTGGTGCTCATAATCACGATGCGGATGACAACCATGAAGTACATCAAGATCAAGATGAGGCACTGGTTAATGGTGATGTTCACAATCAGGATGCAGAAGGAAATCGTGGCGTACACCAAGATCAAGAAGTGGCACTGGTTAATGGTGATGTTCACAATCACAATGCTGACGGAAATCATGAAGGACATGGAGATCAAGATGGGGAGCAGGTTAATGGTGATGATCACAATCACGATGCGGATGACAACCATGAGGTACATCAAGATCAAAATGAGGCACGGGTTAATGGTGATGTTCACAATCAGGATGCTGAAGGATATAATGGGGTAGATCAAGATGAAGAAGTGGCACTGGTTAATGGTGATGTTCATAATCACAATGCTGATGGCAATCATGGCGGACATGGAGATCAAGATGGGGAGCAGGTTAATAATGGTAATGGGCACAATCAATTAGCGCCGATGATCATCGAAAGAATTCCCACAATGATCGTTCTTCTAGTGATGATTTTTGTGCTGCTAACATTCAAGAGGCTATTCCTGGCAGAATGATCATGATTTGGAGGGACGAAGGTTCTTACAATGGTAATGCCACCATTATGACGATGGTCCTTATGACCATTACAGTCAGCTCTACAGTCAATAACTGGTCGTCAATCTTGATTGAATTTTGATCTATGCATATATCTGTAACTTGTATTGTTTAGAGATTGAAAGAAACCAGAATCCTCCTAGCCGTTTTCTTCATATTTTAATGGTCTTAATCTCTACAATTTGGTGTACATGTTCTTTAAGTAGAGAGATCAGAGGAACAGATGTTAACTTCTGTGTGTAGCATCCAAAGTTGAACAACAAAGCAAATCCTCTTAATGGTTTAGTTTTTTGTGTTTGTTGGTCTTTTTTGTCTATTACTATTGCACTTTCTGGTGAACCAGAAAAGAAAAAGGGAATCTGCCATGTAACTTAGAAAATTAACGGAATAATTCTATATAAGCTATTTGTATATATACTGTTGGTAGCTACAACAGTGAAATAAGGCTTTTTGGGTGAATTAATAGTGAGACAAATGCAACTTATTCTTATATGAATTTACAATTTGTTATCCATTTAATAAAACTACTTTGCATTACATTTTTGCCTAAATGATAGTCAATTACCAGAAAATATGAAGTTTTCTCATTATGAATCTAATATAACATTATATCTACGTTATATTAAGTTAAATTTATTAAGTAAGAGGAAGATATGATGCATGCAATAGCATTTTAAAAGCAAGTTTATAAAAAAAAAAATTGAATTTATGCTTGCAGTTTACATTCTCAAACTTGAGTTATAGTATTTGCATTTAAACCTACTCATGTAAATAAAATTAGAAAAAAGAAGGTAAGATTATATATCTTTTTTTTACAGTCCAACTATTTGGAAGTGCAATGTCTGCAATCACAGTTATTGTTGGATGAAAGTCAAGTGGTGGATGCTACATCTAGAGCTTTGTATAGAATAGAAGAGAGAATTCTGGTAAAAGCATTTTGGATCTCAGAAAGTTTTGTCAATTTTCCCTTTGCACACTCAAATATTAGTAACCACCAACATCTGAGGGTACAAAAACTATCCGGTGGTTATGAACTAGTACATCCAATAAGCAAGATCAAACACCAAAAACTACATAAAGCCCCAAAGATTCAGAAGTCAGAAAACGGGAAATACTATTCACTCACCCTGTGACCCAGTCCAGCCAAGGCCTGGCCTCAGTATTTCCCCCTGTGGCTCTTCGAAATCTTTAGCATCGCGAAGAGAAGCCTCAAAGTCGGTAGAATCAATAGCAGCTGGAAGGAAGCTGCCAATATCATCTCTGGCTCCAAAACCTCCTGCTCTCAGAACATCGTCAGCCGATATGGAAGCTTCCATATTGACATCTGCAGTGTAATCCTCAATCTCAAGCATCCGACTTTGTTCAGTTAACTCCCCGATAGGCTTTCGGGAATCTCCTTGGCTAGGATGATCTTTTATATCAGTCCCATTGCTCTTTTCTTCTAGTGCTTTATCTGGCATGCCATTATCATTATGATGTAAAATAATAAAAATCTAAGAGTAATTAAGCAGTGACTGAAGCTCATATTGAAAAAGTCATATAAAGAACCCCAAGCAATCAGAAATCTGGAAGCAAACTTGGCATCAAGTTGCATTTATTTCCTGGTGTTAAAGTAAAGAGGGTCAAACTTCTATAAAAAGAATTATTGGCCAGCCAATATTTTTTGTACTATTTAATATCTTAGATAATTTCATCTGATCCGAGGAAGCCAACATCCTGGTAATTTAGTAGTAGCATGTAACATCAAAAGCATGAGTTTACCACATCCAAAATCATGGCTCGCAGTATTCCTGCATGTAGAACACAGATAGCAACACACTAATAGTATGTTGCAAGAGTGCCACATAACAAATTAGAAGTTACATTTCGCACAGTAGTTAGTTGGTCCTTATGCACATTCATAGTGATAAAGAAAGCACTTGTATATACTCCTAACCAAACCAAAAGTTCTACTTCTGTTAACCCATCATCACTAACCAGCCACCAACCAAATAACCAATGGATTTTCAACCAGTTGAAAGTAAAACAATCCAAATCACTAGTAGTATTTCGGAAACTTGACTATAATTATGATAACGTAAAAAATGAAACATACAAAAAGTTCAAAAAAAAATTGTGCAGGAATAGCCCATAGACAAATAATAATGATAAGTATAACTAAGAAGAATGATAAAGAGACCACAATACAAACACAGATTTACATGATTCGGTCTTTGGCCTACTCCACGGGTGAAGACGATAGAGAATTTTACTAAAGGAACGAAAATGAAAGAATACAAAAGAGTGGCTCTCAAAACACCCAAGTGACTAATACAACAAATTAAACCCAATTTTATCACACAAGTACACAAGATTTCACTCAAATGCTTGGGCACTTCTCAGATTGGTTTGTGGATGGATAATAAAAGAACTAAGGCTATTTATAGGCAAACATAAATGGGTAGGTGAGGTTAAGAAAGTGTGAATATGTGTGAACTTGGCAAGCTTTCACACTACCATGGTGGCTATGCATGCATGATGTATCATAAATTCCATGAAGTCATTCTTACATAACTCTTTCGTCTAATGGGTAACTAAGTGAAACTAAAATAATGTATCAAATCACGGAAAATTTGAATTATGGTTTGAATTTGAAATGGAATCATGGATTGAATTTACACGGAATTTCCAGTATTTTAATTTTCGACGGCTACAAGATCAACAATGCCATGAGCTTGGGCTTTTGTTGCTAACATAAAAATATCACTTTATATGTCCTCGGATATAACCCATAAAGGGTTGCATGTTCTTTGTACATAATCATTTGTAAGGGTTTCGCGACCAGTAGTTCTTTCGCTTACCGGATAAATTCTCCTGCTTATGCCTCATAAAAAGAACTAGCTTTATGCATTAAACAACTAAGGACGAAGTCATTTCACTACATCTTATACATTAAAAGTGGAAAATTGCCAGGTAACCAGCCGAGTACTCTAGGGTTAAGTTTGGTTCTGGAGACACAAAGGACCAATGCAAAGTGCTCCAGGGCCATGTAGCCAAATAGGTATTTACCCAACTGAAATGCTCGATGGACAGGTGTTTCAAAACTGGAAAGTTGAGCCACCAGATGAGTATCGGCGTTTAGCCCAAATGAAATGAAGCACTAGCCAAACATCTATTCATTACATTCATCCCCAAATGGGATCCTAAGTGAAACATAACCGTGTTGCAAAATTAGCCCCAGATGAGCATGACGTGTTTTTTGAATAGTTTAAAGGATTGAGCACTTCACAAATTGTCAAATTCAGATCCTTTATGATCAGAACAGAACCAAACTCTTTAGAGTCACGTATTAAAATCCCTCCTCTCTTACTTCCATTTGTGATGTCTTTTCCTCTTGATTCTTTCACCAATATTTGCTTATCTAGTTTTAGCAAAGTTATTTAGCTTGTTCCATCTGTTTCAATAATTCCCACGTTTATTGTTGCCATCTGAGATTGGAAGGGGGCAGCCACCGACTCTTTTCTAACCTTTCCTCTCCTTCCTGTATCATACTAGCATCTGATTTCAGTTCTTTCACTTATTGTCCTTTGCATGTTCTGATATCTAAGGGCACAACCATTTCTTCTTTCTTTTCCTTCTGTTACTCTCCCTCTTCTTCCTCTCTTTTAGTTAAATCCTATCCCTTTTCTTTCTTTCAAGCTCCTTTTTTTATTGTTGCCAATATATAGCTTTGTTCCTTCTTTCTTCATCCCTTCATCCTTCTCTCTTTGATCCCTTTTACTGTTTATGTAGTAGTGGAGATAAGAGAACTTATTTCACGTATATAGTTAAGACAATGTTAGTATTTTCATAAAAAAAATCTCTTCTACATCCTTTATCATCAGAATCCTCTTCCAAAACTTAAAATTTACACTAAGCCCCTTATACTATACCAAAATTTCTCAATTAGCCCATCTTACTACTACTGGCACGTATTCATTTCCTAGATTATACGTTCCAAGATACCCAGTTTCCATCAGGAAGATCAACAATCTTATGTTTCAGAACTATATTTATACATAGATTCAGTTCAATTTTAATCATAAGATGTGGGTTCAGCCTTCCAGGACATGAAGGGAATTATAAGACAGTAAATGCCCATATTCAAGATTGTATTTCATATAAGTAAGATGCATGTAATGAAGGAGGACCTTAACCAGAACTCTATTTAGATATGGACAGTTAGTTTTCACCATTTTTACATAGCTACACCAATTTGGAAGTATACTTGAAAGAATATGTTGATATGGTATGTTGGGTGTCATATTTAAGTATAGTACAAGCACATGGGAATATCCTGAGGACATATTTGGGATGCCAGAATATGTCACAGGATATTCCATTATGAGATTATTGTCATAATGATTGAGATCATTGTATTAATGACTGTAAGGCTATATAATGCCAATGAGACAATCAATAAAATAATCAACTAATTTCAACATGATATCAGAGCCAAGTTTCCACAAACCCTAGCCGTCACCAATCTTCCACAAACCCACAGGAGGATTTCCTAGATCTCCTCCACCGAACTCTTCCACGCCCCCCCCCCCCGTTCTTCCCTTCTCCGCCCTTCGCAGTCCGCCCTTCGCTGTTGCTGCCCCGTCCCGCTACTGCTGCGGCTACTACTGCTGCTGCTGCGACGGCGGCTGTGACATGCGTGCTGCTGCCTCCTCCGCACCAGTACGAGACAGGACGAAGACTTGGGACTGGCACTTGGCATGAGGGACTGTGGTACCTAGATCGAGAAGGACTGGACTCAGCATTGGTATCTATGGCAGAGAAGGCTGGCATGGAAGGACTGCAGCAGAGGACTGAGGATACCTTGATACTCCATCATCGGAGGATGGGACATTCTTCCTTTGATACTATAAGTAAGTTGTATCCAGAGATTTATGCAAAAACAAATAAAGAGAAATTAGTATGTGATGCGTGCGAGTTAGGAAAACTTACTAGGAGCTCATATGTTGGCACGGGTCATAGGAGCACTTTTGTTTTTGAGGTAGTACATTCTGATGTCTGGGGTCCATGTGCTACTAACACTATGAATGGTTATAAGTACTTAGTTTCTTTCATTGAGTGTGCCTCTCGTGTTACCTGGTTATATTTGATGAAAAATAAGAATGATGTACCTGCTTGTTTTCGGGATTTCCATAAGCATGTCCAGACTCAGTACAAAACAGTTGTGAAGGTACTGAGGTCTGACAATGGAACGGAGTATACCAACAGGACGCTTGCAGAATACCTGTCAGCACACGGAATACAGCATCAGACCACTTGTGTATACACACCAGCACAAAATGGAGTTGCAGAAAGGAAAAACAGACACCTTCTGGAGGTCGCAAGAAGTATGATGATTGACATGAATGTCCCACAGAGTCTGTGGGGGCATGCAGTGTTGACAGCAGCTCAACTCATCAACAGGATGCCCTCGAAGGTCCTCGGATGGAAGTCCCCATGTGAGGTATTGTAAGGCAATAATAGTGGGATACTCCCACTGAAGGTGTTTGTGTGTGTGTGTTTTGTGAAGGACAACAGGCCATCAGTTGGGAAACTTGACCCTAGAGCGGTCAAATGCATCTTCGTAGGCTACTCGGCGACCCAGAAGGGGTATGTGTGCTGGAGTCCAGTAGAGAAGAAGAAGTTTGTCAGTATGGATGTCCACTTTCGGGAGCATGAGCCATACTACCGCCAGGACGGAACTTCACACAACACGCCTAATACTGCCAATATTAGGCGAGAGGGGGAGATGGAGAACTTGGTGGTAACCGATTTAGAAGTTTGGCATGGAGGCACGGAGAAAGGACAAGAAGGTGAAGGTGTTAGGCCTACGGCTCAGGGAGAGTTACTTACCTACAGCAGGAGAGAGAAGCAAACTGCAGGACCAGTACCGACAATGCCAGTGCCAAGTCCCTTGCCTGCGTTCGTCCCAACTCCTGAGGCACCGACACCAACCCCCCTTCAGGTGATACCCCCTCCTTCACAAGATATCATTCCTCCTACTTCTACTCCTTCCATACCACTATCTGTACGGAGGACCACTCGCAGCAATGCAGAAAATCCTCCAAACAGATATGGTTGGGATATTGCTCAGTTTGTTTCTTATGATCATATCCCTTCTTCTCATGGAGCATTTATAGCATCTTTGGATAGTATTACTGTACCTAACAATTGGCAGGTTGCCAAGAACGATCCAAAGTAGAAAGCGCAATGCACGAGGAGTTGGAAGCTCTGGAGAAGAACCACACTTGGGAGCTTGTGAGACTGCCAGAGGGGAAGAGAGCAGTTGGATGCAAGTGGGTCTTTACCGTGAAGCAGAACCCAGATGGACAGGTTGAGCGCTACAAAGCTCGACTAGTAGCCAAAGGATACAGTCAGACGTACGACATCGACTATGACGAGACATTTGCACCAGTTGCAAAAATGAGCACTGTCAGGACTCTGATTTCTCTGGCAGCGAATGGTGGATGGAAGCTACACCAACTGGATGTGAAGAATGCGTTTCTTCACGGAGATCTAGTGGAGGAGGTGTACATGGAGATACCACCAGGATTTGGCACCAATCAGACAGTAGGCAAGGTCTGCAGGTTGAAGAAGTCCCTCTATGGACTGAAGCAGTCTCCTCGAGCGTGGTTTGACAGATTCAGAAGGGCGATGATAGGGATGGGATATCAGCAGATCAATGCTGATCATACTGTGTTCTTCCGTCGGAGTGGAGGCCACATCACCATGCTTGCGGTGTATGTGGACGATATGATTATCACAGGAGATGATAAGCAGGAGATCGCCCAACTCAAAGGAAAGCTTGGCAAGGAATTCGAGGTGAAGGATCTCGGCCTTCTTCGGTACTTCCTTGGGATTGAGATTGCTCGAGAAGCAGAGGGGATTGTTCTCTCTCAAAGGAAGTATGCACTGGACCTTCTCACAGAAACTGGGATGTTGGGGTGCAAACCTGCAGCGACACCAATAGATCAGAGGTTCAAGATTGATGCTGAGGCTGGAGAACCAGTTGATCGGGACAGATACCAGAGACTGGTTGGCAAGTTGATCTATTTGAGTCACACACGTCCTAATATCTGCTTTGCAGTAAGTGTGGTGAGCCGCTACATGCATGACCCACGGAAGGGTCATATGGATGTAGTGTACCAGATTCTGAGGTACTTGAAAGGTGCTCCCGGAAAGGGACTAATATTCAGGAAGAACAATCACGTGAGCATCGAGGGCTACTGTGATTCTGACTGGGCTAGTTGTGCTGATGACAGGAGATCTACCTCGGGATATTGCATATTTGTAGGAGGTAACTTGGTCTCCTGGAGGAGTAAGAAGCAGTCTGTGGTGGCCAGATCGACAGCTGAAGCAGAGTACAGAACTATGGCCTTGGGAGTTGCAGAGCTGCTATGGTTGAAGAATATGCTGGTGGAGCTGAAGCTGGACCAAGGAGCCAAGATGAAGCTGTGGTGTGACAATCAGTCAGCTATTAGTATCGCCAACAATCCAGTACAGCATGACAGGACCAAATACATCGAGATTGATAGATTTTTCATCAAAGAGAAGTTGGATAGTGGATTACTGGAGCTTGGCCATGTTCCAACCAGGGATCAAGTAGCAGATGGACTAACCAAGGGACTCGCCTCAGTGAGCATGATTAGAGGATGTGACAAGATGGGCTTAGTGAATATCTTTCACCCATCTTGAGGGGGAGTGTTGATATGGTATGTTGGGTGTCATATTTAAGTATAGTATAAGCACATGGGAATATCCTGAGGACATATTTGGGATGCCAGAATATGTCACAGGATATTCCATTATAAGATTATTGTCATAATGATTAAGATCATTGTATTAATGACTGTAAGGCTATATAATGCCAATGAGACAATCAATAAAATAATCAACTAATTTCAACAGAATACATGCAACTGAAATTGAAAGTTAAGATTCATCAGTCTCAGAAAACTTAAGGTTGATACCTTTTGCCTCGTCAAAAATATAAATTTTGATAGAAGTTGTCTTCAGCCGTAAGGTTTTTTTTCTTAAGCAAAATGGCTCTTCCTCCTTGACAAAAGGCTAATTTCCCCCTTGACAAGAGGTGGTTCGGATAAAAAGTATCTTTCAGGCAAAATCTAGCATGCCACTGCATCAAGCTAAATTCATGCTAAAATGGGCATTTTAGGCGTACTTCTGTTAGGATTTAAATGTGATAGATACTAGCACCGAGTGTTATTGCGCAGGATGAGAGAACATTAAAGTATAAGAAACAATACAAATTTGATACAAGATAATCTACAACTTATATATATATATGTTGTGCACAATGCGGGAGCGTACACGGAACATTAAATTTAACCTTATGATGACAGAAAAAACTAGCAAAACACAAATACCGAATTAATAGCACAAGACACAAAATATACGTGGTTCGAGTCAAACTCGATCTACTCCATGGGGGAAAGAGGATAAATATTTTATTGAATCTGTCAAGAAAACCTTACAAGGATTATAATCGCACACCACAAAGAGCAACCCTCCCTTATTGAAATCTCCGACAAGATCTCTCATTCTCTCTCTTGAATACTCCTTTAATGGCCTCCTAGCAAACCATAGAAAATTTCTTCATGCTCTAGCACAACAGCCTCAACCAATAACTCTTCAACCATCTCCCAAGCCTAGGCTGGTTAGAGAGCCTTCAATAGGTCTCTTAACTTTAACCTAAGTTAGGAGCGATCTGAACCATTGAAATAGCAATGTTAGATCTGAACCGTACATTAATTTGAGCAAGCCGCGACAAGACGGTATGCCGCCGGCATATTGATTGTATAGTGTTAGACCCAAATTTTGACCCCTCAAACTTGCTGGACAAATTATGCACTTTCAAGCATACCGACAGAATACCTCCCCCTTGATACTTATTTTGGTTTTGTATGATTCAACTCCTTATAAAGTTCTCTGAAATCCTCGGACGAGCGTTCGTATCTCTCCTTTAGTGAACACGACTTCTTAATAAATAACTCTCTTTCAGTCCCTCCCTCTACGTCCTTTATTATTGATATCATTATAAAAAGAACCAAGATAAAAGAGATTACTTAGTATGCTTGGTTATCATTCTTGGGATCTTTCTTGCTTACTCTTGGAAATGATTGGAAGTACAGAATTATAGATCATTGGTACGACTTGTACGAACTGTTACGACTGTTACGGAAGCTATCGTCAAGTCTATTGAAAACTGAACTTTTAAAATAAAGATTCACTTTCTTATAACGATACAGGGATTGGTATTTTGTACGATAAATAAATCAATAAGGCTATGATGACCGATATAGATTAGTGTGTATTGTTAAGAGGATTATAGAGTATTGATAAATGAGAACTGATACTTCAATTGTTTCACTGTCGGGAAGAGAGTAAACTCTATAATACCAATGAACTGGTAACTTAATCAAATGTGTTGATTTATTTTGAGCCTTAGTTCATTTTGCAAACGATTGAGGATTCATTTGAGACTTTTGTCACAAGTCATAACTATGACGAGATGGCCCAAGAGGGAATTATGTATATGTGCCGCAACTCGAAAATGGTGGGAATAGTGGAATGATAAATATTGTTTATTTTTGAAAATGGAAAAGAACTGCATTGAATTTCATGTTCCATTTTTATTCATTATGCATCTATATTTTTATAGATAGTTGCATATGCATTGGTCATAGACAACTTGAAAATGAGCATTATTTTCCTTGCACAGTGTCTGGGGCACTGGGGCCATGTCGACCTAGGGGGAATGTAATGTTCGTGTGTTCTTATTAAGGGAGAATTGCACGGGTGTTATGAGACCTTTGGTGGAGCTAACTACTTACACTAGAAGGGGAGTCGTAAACTGTTGACATAGTCCAAAAATGGTGAGATGGACCATTGTTCATCATGTAGTGTGAGGATGCATTGCATTGCTAACAAAATTGTTTTGCAGGCGATATACAACCTAACCTTTGTTTAATAGGAAAGGAGCTTCAGTTGTGGGTAAGAATTGCATGTATTATATTTCATGAGTGAAGTCTGGAGATGGAGATGGAGAGGAGAAGGGAAAGTAGGAGAAGAGAGAATATGAGAAAGGAGATTGCAAGGACCTTAAACCCTAGGTTGCATCTCATGTCTATTTATATTGATATGCAATACACCCACAATTACTATTATACCCTCATATGATAAATAACAAAATAAAATAACTCTAACACCCTCCCTCAAGCAGGAGCATATAGATCAGATATGCCCAGCTTGCTACATAAATCAGAAAATGGACCACGAGCA
Organism: Iris macrosiphon; assembly: GCA_036927795.1. Taxonomy (NCBI): domain Eukaryota; kingdom Viridiplantae; phylum Streptophyta; class Magnoliopsida; order Asparagales; family Iridaceae; genus Iris; species Iris macrosiphon. The sequence goes on along the minus strand of JAYESA010000019.1, from coordinate 12,276,298 downwards.
AGTGGTTTGGTGAGGATATCACCTAATTGATCCTCTGACCGAACATAAGGAGTGACAATCTGTTTCTTCAGCAACAAATCACGAACAAAATGACAATCCACATCGATATGCTTTGTGCGCTCATGAAACACCGGATTACTTGTGATAAACATTCCCGACTGATTATCACAATACATCTCCATCGGAATAGGAATCATGATTCCCATTTCATGAAGAAGAGACTGCACCCACATCATCTCAGAAGCTGTATGAGCCATCGCACGGTACTCGGCCTATGCACTAGAATGAGCCACAACATTCTGCTTCTTACTACGCCACGTGACAAGATTGCCACCCACAAACGTACAATAACCAGATCACTGCGACTGCCTGCCCAATCAGCATCACTGAACCCAGTCACCGTAAGCAACTGAGAAGGTTTGTACAACAAACCCTTTCCAGGTGCACCCTTCAAGTATCGAAGAATGCGAGATATAGCCTCCCAATGTGGTTGCCGAGGGGCATGCATAAACTGACTAACTACACCAACTGCATATGTGATGTCTGGTCGAGTAACAGTAAGATATATAAGTTTGCCAACCAAACGTCTATAATATCCAACATCCTCAAATAACTCTCCCCTGTCAGCATCAAGCTTGTCATGATAATCCATAAGAGTCTCAACTGGCCGACACTCCAATATCCCAGTCACGGAGAGCAAGTCTAGAACATACTTGCGTTGTGACAGATACACACCTTTCTTAGATCGAGCAACCTCGATTCCAAGAAAATATCGAAGAAGACCAAAATCCTTAGTATGAAACTGACGACTAAGGTAGGCCTTCAAGTCCACAATTCCAGCATGATCACTCCCAGATATAATGATATCATCAACATAAACAATCAACACGATAATACCTGCTGAGGAAGAATGGCAAAATACTGAATGATCTGATGTGGTACACCGAAAGTCATACTGAATGAGAACTGAACTGAACTTGTCAAACCAAGCACGAGGAGAATGTTTCAGTCCATATAATGCTTTCTTCAATCGACATACGAGTCTTTTATTTCCTGCTACAACATATCCCGGTGGTTGATCCATATAAACCTCCTCATGTAAGTCACCATACAAGAAAGCATTCTTTATGTCCAGCTGATATATAGGCCATTGGTGATTAACCGCTACAGAAATAAGAATCCGAACTGAATTCAGCCGAGCCACTAGAGAGAAAGTCTCCATATAATCCACGCCATATGTCTGAGTATATCCTTTGGCAACCAATCGTGCCTTGAGACGCTCAACAGAACCATCAGGGTGATACTTAACAGTGTACACCCATCTACAACCCACTGTTTGTTTTCCAACAGGAAGTGATGTAAGCTCCCAAGTCTGATTTTGATGTAAAGCATACATCTCCTCATCCATTGCACTTTTCCAACCATAAGATGACATAGCCTGCTTATAAGTTTTGGGAATAAAAGTAGAAGACAATGAAACAACAAATGCATGAAAAGATGATGAAGCACGGTGTAATGAAACATAGTTAAAAATTGGATGCTTATTCTTTGTGGTACAAAGGCGTTGTCTTTTTCTGAGAGCAATAGGAAGATCATCTGGATCTGTGGTGATGGGAGCAGAAACCTCAGGCACGGAAGATGATTGGTTGAAGGCTGAATTTTGCAGAACCACTGGCCTGTCCTTGGATCTCTGATAAACCTGTAAATGGGGAATGAAGACAGAAATTGATTCAGGAATGACCGAAAGTGGTATGGAAGATATCAAATCTGTTGTAAAAGGAATACAACGGTCTCCTGAAGGAAAGAAAGGGGTAGACTCAAAGAATGTAACATCCGCACTGACATAATATTTGCGTGACTGTGGACTGTAACAACGATAACCTTTTTGAGTACGGGGATAACCAAGAAAGACACACTTCAGAGATCTAGGAGTCAACTTATCTCGATTAGGTTTCAAGTTATGAATAAAAGCGACACACCCAAACACTCGAGGAGATAAGAAAAAGGGTACGACATCTGTATGTAATATGGTAAATGGAACTTTGTTATTTAATACAGATGATGGCATGCGATTAATAAGATAACATGCAGTAACAACGGCATCTGCCCAATACTGTTTAGGGACATGCATATTGAACATGAGAGTCCGAGCCACATCTAAAATGTGTCGATGTTTGCGTTCGGCTATACCATTTTGTTGAGAGGTGTGGACACAACTGGTTTGATGAATCATACCACGATCAACACAGAAACTGTTCACAGAAAATTGAGTATACTCCAAAGCATTATCAGAACGCAGAATTTTGATACGTTTATTAAACTGAACATAGACTTCATTATAAAAGACAGATAACACATTTGGAAACTCAGATCTTTCTTTCATTAAATAACACCAAATCATTCTGGAATAATTATCAATAAAAATAACAAAATACTGAAATCCTTTCGGACTTTTGACTCTAGACGGACCCCAAATATCAGAATGAACAAGATCAAAAGACTAATTGACGACTCTCACTACGACGAGGAAAGGAACTACGGTGATGCTTGCCTAACTGACAAGCCTCACATTCAAGACTAGAAACATGACTCAAACTAGGAACAACTTGACGCAACTTAGCCAAAAACGGATGTCCCAAACGATAATGCCACTGCAACGGAGAAGTAGAAACAGAAGTGAAGGCTTTTCCAGGTAGATCCAAGTAGTACAGTCCATCTTTTTCATGCCCCAAACCAATCATCTTCTTCGTTCTGAGGTCCTGAAAAACACACGAATTTGGAAAAAATATCACAGAACATTGAAGAGATTTGGTTAACTGGCTCAAAGATAACAAATTAAATGGAAAATTAGGCACATATAATGAATCAAATAATGATAGTGATTGAGTAGGGTGAATGACACATTTCCCAAGCACAGGACGAGTAGACCCATCAGCCAAGATAATATTATGTTTCATGGAACTACGATTATGAAAGATAGATGTTATACCAGACATGTGAGAGTTTGCTCCTGAGTCGATGACCCAAGAGGTGGATGGTAACTGGGTTGCCACAAAAGCAGGATTACCTATATGTGCCATGGTTGCAGTAGGTTGGGAGGTGGTACTAGCAAGCGCGTTCAACTTCTGGAGGATCTGTTGAAATGGAGATGAGGTATCGGACGTTGAAGCCTGATTGAAACCCGAAGTATCATCTCTGGGAGCAGAAGTGGTGACCTGGGACTGCATATTTTCAGCATGCACTTGATGTGCATATTCTGGTTTGCCCCACTTGTCCCAACAGTAGTCTTCTACATGACCGAACATTCCACAATAGTTACACTTATGTGGTTGACCACGGCCACCACCACCACCGCGGCCACCACCACGACCATTGTCTCTACCACCACGGCCTCCTCGACCAAAACTACGACCACCATCTCTACCGTCACGTCCACTACCACGTCCACCACCACGTCCATCACCACGACCAACAACACTAGAAACTAGGGCAGAAGAGTCAGTACTCAGCACCACAGAACTCTGTCCCAGAAAGGAACAATTGAGACGGGAGAAAATATCTGCCACTGTAGGTAACTGCTCTCCAGCAAGGATTTGAGCTTTATAAGGTTCCAGCGCAGGATCCAAGCCGGCTAGGATAAGTGAAACATGAAACTCTTCCTTCTGTCTGCGAGCTTCCTTCAAATCAGTAGTAACATGATGATATTGAAGCAGTTCCTCCCATAAAGCCTTCTTTGAAGCCAGATATTCATTCACAGGCTTCCCATTTTGCTTTGTATTGAACAATAACTCGTACAACTCATAGATACGGGCAACGTTTCGTTTCTGCGAATATGATTCTTCCAGAGATGCCCAAATCTGTTTGCTTGATTCACTCCACTGAACATTAGCAGCGATATGTGGGTCCATACTATGCCACAACCACGACATAACGTATGCATCTGCACTCATCCAATCTTCATACTCAGCGGAAGTTTCAGGCAGGGGTTCTTCCGTCAAAAACTTCAACTTCTTCTTCGCCCTTAACACCACTTTGATAGACTTGGACCAGGCAAGGTAGTTCGCACCATTGAGTTTCACCGCTGTAATCGACTTTCCCAATTCATCATTATGAATAACAGTAAAAGGAGAACCACCTCCGCTACCACCACCACTATTAATCTCGCTAGAAGATTCGGTCCCCACCATACTTGCAGATGCAACAGAAAGACGAGATCTTTGAAACCCTAGATCTCACAACGAACCTCAACCGACGACGAATAACCAATGAAGATCTGTAGAAACCCTAGATCTCATAAACGAACCACGAACGACCACGAACGACGAACGACGAACGACGAACGGCGAATCATGAAAAGTAGACGAAAAACAGCCGAAAAAAATTTCTGTCGTGGATGGGATGTACAGTACTTACAAATATATGCTCTGATACCAAGTGAAGTCTGGAGATGGAGAGGAGAAGGGGAAGTAGGAGAAGAGAGAATATGAGGAAGGAGATTGCAAGGGCCTTAAACCCTAGGTTGCATCTCATATCTATTTATATTGATATGCAATACACCCACAATTACTATTATACCCTCATATGATAAATAACAAAATAAAATAACTCTAACATCATGCATTCTATATTTTTTTGTCCCTTAGAAGTTGTGGATTAAATGTGTAGTTTTGAGTTGAATGGAAACGTTGGAAATAATATTTGGTATTGTTTCGAATTCGTATATTAATATTATAAGAAATGACTATCAAAGAACTTAGAAAGACTAGCACGATCACATAAATGAATGTGATACTTCATATGATTAATTGTGTTTAGTTTAGGTAGGATTGGTTTTACGACTCATCACTACATCCCCGTCTACTAACCCTAACCCTTGAAGGTGGGGGAGCCGCTACAGGAGCTTCGCGACAGTAGAAGCTCTCATTTCCATCCATCGTATTTTCCAAGTAATTAGAATGTGTTTGTTTTATTTTAAAATAAATAATATGATGTATGAAACTCATTTGTTGGATTCATTTCATTGGTTGTAATCTTTATTAGGATTGCTTCATTTGTTTCATTAGTCTTTGAAAGAACCTCAGTTCCGCTGCAAATGATTATTCAGTTGACTCCAATTGTTTTCACATTATTATTTGTTTATTCCAGTGCAGATCTTGAGTTGAAATGTTATTAGAATCTATTTAAATTCATAGTCTTGTACAAGTTCATATATATATATATATATATAGATTATAAAAAAATCTAGAAAATGGAAGATGGGACATGATCGGAGCCTTGGAGAAGTTTGAGCCACTTGGAGTTTACAATGGTCAGGTGTTTGTCCTTTGTCCGACTCTCGATATTCTCCTCATCTTCACTATCAACCTCCTCGTCTGAAGCAGTTGTCGAGCTTACAACAATACTCCGTGTTTTGCGGCAGGCTGGTAATCAGTCATTGAATGGAGCTCTTGGTGCTGGGACTACTCCAGTTCCAGACGACATCCAGCCTTGGTCTGATCCCAGTAATCAGTACCCCTAGGAAGACACGCAATAATAGGGTCCACCTCTATTCGGAAGTCTTTCTCACATGTCTCCCTATGAGGACTAGTCACCTCCATCGCATCCATGCCCTCCTCCCGGTTGACACTACCAATTTTAGGCAAGACATTTGGATGAACAAACGTATAGACCTCCACAGCTACGGAAATATCTAGTCCCCAACGAATCTCACAGATGCCATTTGGCCAAATCTATACGTTCTTCACAGGTAATCTTGTCATTTCGGTCGGGGCACTGTGACACTTCATGCCCAATGCATCTGCACGCCGCACACGGAGGGAACCCACTCATATAAAACCGGCTGCACAATGTGGTGTCCATCGGCAAGTCCCAATGACATTTCTATGGGAAGATCGTGCATGGCTGAAATTTCTAACAAGTCTCCTTGCGGTAGCATCTCTAGCTCAAGTGGCTAAGATGGGAGTCATCTCCTCAAGTGGTTGTGGGTTCAAGACTTGGGGGAAGCAATTTAATTCCAAGTGGTTGAATTAAATTGAAAAAAACACCCGTCGGTAGCGGGCCAAGTGCGGGCCAGGCGGAGTAGGGTCAGCGAGAGCGCAGGCTAGCGACGAGAAGCAGGCCAGCGGAGCAGGTTCGCGGGCCAGGCGGAGCAAAGCTATGGTGCGGACAGAAGAGGAGCAGGTCAGTGTGGGCCGGGTGTAGGTCTTCGGGTCGGGTCGGATCCGGTTGTAACCTTCGGAAGTTGATACCCACAAACTGGGCCTATTAGTTGGGTCGTGGGGCCGAGTTGAGGGCCATTTGGTGGTCAAAATGCAGTTTCTATACGTGTGAGTAGGGATCGGGATCCCCGCTATTAAACATGTTCCCCTAAATACTAGTCGTTGGATTATTGTTTGGCCTTTGATAAAGGCACTACAAAAAAGACTCGGGACTTGCCCAGTATTGGTGCTAGCCCATTAATGAAGACATTTTATTCATATTAGCCCAAATCTTACTCAGGGCTGTCCACCCTCTCCTCCTCCCTCCTCCCGCTCCTCCCCCACACCCACACCCCTCCGTCCAGTTAAGAAGGATCCCGTCCCGCCGCCTCCCCCATCGCCGCTCGAGGCCCTCGCCGACGACCCCATCTTCTCGGCCTTCCTCTCCCCCTCCTTCGACTCCGCCGCCCTCTCCTCCGGCTCTGCCACCTCCCGCGCCGAGTCCCTCCAGGACTCCGTCCTCCTCCTCCACCGCCACCTCCGCGATGAGGTCCTCCTCCGCCACGACTCCCTCCTCCTCTCCCTCTCCCTCTCCCACCTCTCCTCCCTCTCCCTCTCCGTCCGCCGCGCCATCTCCGACCTCTCCGACCCCCGCCGCCTCCTCTCCCTTCACACCTCCTAGCTCCGCAACCTCCACTCTGCGTCCCACCTCCTCGCCTCGTGTATACACTCCCCCCTCTGGACTGTCAGAATTTTGACAGTCCTGAAAAACAAAATTCAATTGAAGTGAACAGTCCCGAGTCATATTGGAGAGTGGCAAACTTGTAAATATTGGAAAAAAATATTGGGTAGCCCGAGTCCTTTTGGTAGTGCCTTGAAAAAAAAATTGGGTAGCCCGAGTCATTTTGTAGTGCCTTTATCAATGGCCTATTTTTATGATCGTTCAAATAGATCAAAATCTTTAAAAAAAAAAAAACAAAAAACTTTATATATATATAACTCATAAACAATATGAGAATACCACGAAATATATATCGTGCATAGAATGCAGATATTACGGTTACCAATAACCAACAAAGGATCAAATAATCAGTTTGTGCAGAATGACAATATCAGATGAAACATAAATGTTTTCTTAAGAAGAAAGTTGGGATAAGAAAAAGAAAGATGTCATATGGTATTACCCTTGGTGCCAGCTGATGACCCGCAATCTGTAGTCATAACAGATTCATTCATCTTGGGACCTCCAGTTTTCTATTTCCTGCATAAACCATTATAATTAATACAGCATCCATAACATCAGTTCCAGTTACTAAAACCTGATGTGATGTACTATAGTCTTTCGTTCTTCCTTTTTCAATAAGCAGCTAAGTTTCAAAAGCAAAAGTGGGTAGCCTTAATCCCTGATGGGAAAAGCACGAAAATAACTGAACACTTCACTTCTGCTCAGTTACTGTATGAAGAAATGCCACAGAAATAGAAATAAAGGATTCAACTTAATAATTGGAATTTGAATTGGAATTGGAATTGGAATGAATTACCAGAAGCAGCAGTTATTGCTATAAATTTCAATCGAGACAGATCTAACAAAGAAAAGAAGAAAGCCACAAACCCCTGCTGATAAGCTTGTTAAATTCGGATCCTTGTCCCTTCCTCTTTCAAAAGCTTGTTCTTATCTTCGTTGGATGCTTACACGTGTGCTGACTGCTCCTGACACGTGCGTTTTAATAAAAAAGTTATATAGAGTTTAAACCTTTGATTTTATATGTACTGACTCGAAAAATTTAGACACAAAAATATTATTTTTTGTTTTATTTTTACCATCGTATCCTCCCTATTGTTTGCATGAGAGTGAGAATATAAAAGAAAAAATAAATCAAATAATAAAAAATTACGGTCTAAACTTTCCAATTGGACAAATCAGAACTCAAACTCTAAGCTGGTATAAAATACATGGTCTAAACTCTAATTACCCCAAAAAGTTATTTGTATTTATTCTTTCAATTGGTCATCATATCTCCACTATCTCTATTTTAATTTTAATTAATGTTATTCTTCCGATTCAAAAAAAAAAATTGTAACTACATTACAATTAATAAGTTATGAAGGATTAAGAGGTAAAATAAAAATTAAAATTAAAATGGGATAGTGAATATATGATTAGCAATTATGAGATAAATACAAAAAAAAATTTTAGCAAATTATTCCACTACAAATATAGAAACTAGCATATACCTCAACTTATTTAAAAAATTAGCAAATGTCCAATTTTGAATAAATATAATCAAATTTTCGATTAAATAGTAGGGTTATATTTTAAAATTTTAAATATTGTATACAAACGAATGAAGATATTTACTAGTTTTTAAAATAACCGGGGGTATATGCTAATTTTTATCTTCTACAATATAATGAGGCTTCAAAACAGCTAAAAAATAAGTCGTATATATATATATATATATATATATATATATATATATATATATATATATATATATCATCAATTAATTATTATTTTAAAATAAATATTACATTAAAAACTATTGAAAAATTTTAAATATGTTACGAGTAACTACTCTACATGAATTCCAAATCAGCCAACAAAAAAAAATACCTTATATCTTAACTACATGAGTTATAAAAAAAAATTATTAGATAATATTACGTAACTAACCATTTTCAAGACTCTTTTACGAAGAATAGAAATATATCCATAACTAATTATAAATAAAATATAATCAAATATATAACAAATTTTAATATATATATATATATATATATATATATACTTTTAAATTAAATATATTTAAATAATTTTATATTAATAT